>VWZO01005619.1:21505-265849 GCA_013396975.1 Bucco capensis | reverse complement strand
TCCCCCCCGCAGCATCTCCCTCCGGGGGTCCTGGCCCTCCCGCCGGGAGGTGGTTTTGTAGACATAAAGCATCTCTCCCGCAGGTCTGAGCGTTTGTCTTTGTCTTCTCCATCAGGGGCTTTCCCCCCTTGGAAAATCTCGAGGGGGGATGTGCCCCCCGCTTTTCCTTTCCCAACCCTCTACCCCCCGCCCCCACCCCGCGCAGGCATCTCCAGCGGGGTCGGCTGGAGGGTGGGAGGCGACGGGAAGGGTTGGGGTGACAAGTTGGGTGGGCTGGCGGGTGCCACCGGCGGCCTGTCGCGACGCGCCTGTCGGGGACGAGTGCACGGCCTCCTCGGTGTCGTTCGGTGACGGAGGGGCCGTGGGAATGGTGGTGGGAATAATGGCATCGTGTTCCGTCTCCATGGGCAGGTGGCTATTGTGTGCGCCGGCGGATGGGGGATTGTCGGGGAGGAGATGATGTGTTCCTTTTCCCTCCGTCCTTCCCAGTCCCTGTCCCCCTTCGAGACCTGCCTTATATCTGTATGTATTTAAACAGAAACAAATTGCAGTGGTTTACATAAAATAATCCGCTCCTAGCTGTTGCTGGAAGTGACTGAATGTGCGTTCCCAGTAAAATGACATTAGGGTAGAATTTGTTTTGCAAATGCAAAATGTAAATTCATTTTGTGGCAGGGTATGGCGTGAATGAGTGAAGGGAGGGTGGGTTTTGTTGTAAGGAATGGCTAGTTCCGATGTGCTTGTTTAAAGAAACCTCCTTCCTTTTGACGGGGAAAAAACCGTGCCTTGGAAAAAATCAAAATCCTTTTTGGTACAGTTTACATTCAGAAGAGCATTATCAAAACATTTTCCATTTGAGAAGTGAATATAGGAGACAACAGAAGACTCCTTCCACCTCTGAGAAGATGCAGAGAAAATTCCTGTAGCACAAAAGGTTTTTCTCTGAGGATACGATTATAACTTTTTTTTTTAGTGAATTACTGTTTTGTAAGGGCTGCGTTAAGATGATTAATTATTCTGTTTTAAATACGTTGAAACCCCAAACCAAATAAATTCTTTAGAAGGAGAGTAGCAGCTCTTCAGGAACTTTAAAGTTAGGCGGGGAGGGAAGATAACAGCTTACCGAGGGTGATGCTTTATTGACCTGCCCACCAAGGTGTGGGTGCAGCGAGCAGCTGGCATGGAGTTGGGAGAAGGAGGTTGCCTAAAACCAGGGCTGGTTCTGTACAAAGGAATTTTTCTTTTTAATGGATTTTAAAATTTATTTATCTTTGAAACGTGGCTCTGATGAGGCTTTAGCCAGTGCTGGGAAGGATCTGGGTGAGCTTTGGGGTCAGGTGCGTGTGGGACACACACAGCAATCCCATCCCAAAGTGACGTCCAGTGCTGGCATCCAGCATCATGCATGCCCTGTGTCCCTGTGCTTCCCGCTGCTGCATTGGGTGAGCCAGAGGATGGGGAGGATGATCCTGGTTCTGGTGTTTCGTATTCCCTGACAAGTCTAAACCATCTCCCCGGCTTTGAAATTGGAGCTCGTGCCCATTGTCCTCCGAACCATCGGCCGTTTAGATGAAGCAGCATGTTCTGGAAGCGCTCGCTGCAAAGTCGGTGGGTGATTTATCTCTTGTTTTTACAGCCCGAAAGGGGCGTGAGGGATGCTCGCTGTGGGAGTTCGCCTTTGGAGCAGGGGGGTTTGGGTCTTGACTGTAGTGGCGCTCCTCTTCAGACAGCAGCGGGTGGGTGATGTGGGGTTAGACACCTCTGGTTTTGTCCCCAGATCAGCCTTGTCACAGGAGTCCTGAGCCAGAGCAGGAAGATTTATGTCAAACAAAAGGCTGTGAAGGGCTGTATGTTTATCCGGGGCGGACGGGAGGCATAGCTGAGATGTCCTCCGCCAACTTTCCATATCCATCCTTTGGATGCTGCTGGAAGGTGAGGTGGAAGAGCTCCAGCCACCAGGGACACAAATGCTTTATGGCTGCGTGTGTGTGTTTGCAATTAAGATAGGAACTTGGTTGTCGGCTTATATGGGAACCATTACGTCTTGGAAAGAAATAAAACCCCAACCCTGGCTTACTTGATGCTTACCAGTGCTAAATCAAAACTACTGTTCCCCTCTAAGGGTCTCTTTAATGGACACCGCCAGCTCCCGGGCATCACGACCTGAGGTTTGCACAGTTGAGATTTGCTGTTAATAAAGATCAGATGTTTGTACAGTTGTGTTTCTGACTCAGACCTGTGAAAAAATAAGGATCATACGGATGTGAAATTCCTTCTCTCTGTGGTTGGAAAAATCTCTTTGAAAAATTGAAAACCAAAATCCAAGAGGAATGACCTTCTGGAGTTGGAAGATGGTGTGGAGGGATGAGGGTTGTACTTGTGGGGACATACTGCTTTGGGCTCCAGCTCCCTCGTGCTCACAAAGCTGGAAGGTCTGAAAAAAAATACGTATGCCACATTATCAACCAATAATTCCTTCATGCTTAGTAAAACTTAAACGAGGCTTAAACCCTGATCTCACTGGAGTCATTAAATTGATTTTTTCTTTTCTTTTTTTTTTTCTCTGCTCAAAGAAAGATCTTGGATGTTGAACACAGGCATCTTTGTCTTCTTAAAAACTGCTTTATTATTATGTGTACAGATCCCGTCTTTGTATGTGTGTGGTGTGTGGGTTTTTTTTTCTTTTAATTTTTAGACAAATGACAAAAGCATGCAGGAAAGGAATGCAGAAATGCCAGGCTTAATATAAAGCATGCAGCTGCACTGCATGCTGGGAATCCTAAAGGATACAAAACCTTTAACGATGGCGGTTAATTTTTAACAAGTTCACTGGCATAAATATTTATGAACAAAAGTTTTTACACCATTATCTCTTGGGTTTTTGGAGAGAGAAAAAGGCCTTTGGTGGTTCTGACAGTAGGCTGTGATCTGGCAGAACAAATTCATGCTTCTTGCCTGCACTCTGGCATAATAGGGTTTGCCCTCGAGTCGTCATGGCTGCTGATGGATGGGCGAGTGTCCATGGAAATTTTAGGTGGGAATTGTCCTTTTTCATTGCTTTTATGATTACTCATGAGAGGAAGCATTGAGCTTTGTGTTGCTCATTGCGTTGTCACCAGCCACTTGGTGGAACCTGTATGGTGTGTGTGCCTGACCCCCAGATAAGCCTTTGTGCCCTGATGGGAGGTATGCATTCCAGCCATAAGTACATAGGCAGAATTTACTTTTGCTGTTGGAGTAACAATGAAGCAGGGCTTTAAAATGCATGGGCTTTGTAAACACTTGGAGGGAGCCTGTTTTTTTAGGCCTGCAATTAATTCTGAATATTTTATCTGATGCCTTGCAGTCAGTCCTGGGTACCTTCCAATAGTTCCTAGTCTAGTGGTTAGGCTGGATGTCCAGGTACAGGGGATTTTCTCACCCTGCTTCAACAGGCTTCTACCTGGGCAGAGGTTAAGCTAGACCTGATACCTGTAAATAATACCTTTAAATGAATTTTAATTGGAGGAGTTTTGATTTGGAAGCTTTTTGTTGTGTTGTAGTTTTCAGCTTCTGTCAGTATATCTTTGTCATGATGCCTGTTGAAATGCAGCTTCAGAGATAAAAATATCTGTGGGTTTCTCTCCTCTTAACGTGATTGAAATGACTTTTAGGTTTGGTTTCCAAAACTACTTTTAGTTTTGTTTAGATTTTTGTCCTAAAAATGCTCACTTTTAGGCGAGCATTTGGTTGCCCTCCCTTGTGATGTGGTATGGGGCAGAGTCTAAATTTGTATCCAATTGTTTTTGAAAGTCTAGGTGGTGTCTTGCTTTATAGAGCTGTTTATTTTGGGGAAAGTGCTTTGATGGGGCTCTCTAGGGTCAGTTGTGGTTGCTTTTGTTTTGTGTAAAGACTGGTCTCTTCCTTAGTCTAGGTTTAATTAAGGCTATATCCAGGGGGAGCAGGCTTGCGAGGAATGCCATGAGTCATGAAACATACTTTTTTCCATGTTAAAACCTGGTGCCCTGTGTCATGGTGCTGCTAAGGGAGTTTATTTTCTCTGTACCCTCTTACTTTTTTGTGTGGGGTGGTTGTTGTACAATATGTTTCCATTTTGCTAATTAATTTTTACTTTATTTTTCTTTTCAGGTAGATTACTTTGACCTACCATGTATATTAAAATACTTTAAACCACATAAAAGGAGCCAATAGAGGTTCATTAGCCCTATCATGATGGAAACTGTTCAACATTTTAAATAAACATTAAGCTCTTTACATTTGTAATTATTTTTTCTTAACATATGTAATTAAAATGAAGGATTGTTAGGCATTAAAACTTATGATCTGTTTATTACTGCTCCCTTATAGATGAGATGTTTCTTGAGCATGTTCTGGACTGTATTACAGAAACTGGAATTGGAGATGATGAAAACCTCCAGAGTTCCTTGCTGGTAGTGCAGGGAGAGCTAGGAAGGCTTCTGACAATTGGAATTTAAACTTTTTTTAAAAGGAGATTTATTTATTGGCTTTTGTGTCTTCTTTAAGAGTATAACGGACTCTCTGAAGCTGAGATGTCCTTTTAACTAGGTGATAAGTTACTCTAGGCAAAATGATGCTAGCTAGAAGAGGCTAGACACCTGAAAAACAAAGTGCAAGAAATTAAATATTTAGTTTTGGCTTTAAGAGTTAAGTAGGTTTGAAGCATTTTTCAGAGAGGAAGTGTGGTATGTCCTGGTTTCTGGCCTGGGCAGGCAGTAGGAGTTTGTTCTCAGCTTACCTGTGTTCTATAAGGCTCAGCCCAGGTGAGAAGCTGGCTTTGTCTGCTTCCAACTTGTGCACGGTTCACAGCAGATTTTAATTTTGCTCACAACTAGAGGGAATCTCTTAGGAAATATTTAACTGTGCGAAAACTGCAGTAATATAAACCACATGTGCCTGTGTGCTTTGTTTCTGGAGCTTTGTGTGAGGGAATGTGCTTTGCTGTTATTTGACGCTTGCTTTGATGTTAGATGTTTTATGATTAGTCCCTCTAACCTCAGATAGGACTTTTAGAAAACTAAAATGAGCTTGTCTATCCAATAGCTCTGTAAAGTCACATTCTGCTCTGAATTGTCTCTTGTGGTGTGTCAGCTTTCAATTTACTTTGGAAATATATATCTTAAAAAAAAAATTCTCGGTAGCATTAGGGTAGAAGAGAGAGCTCATAAGCTTATGTGATTCCTTGGCATACATGTGAACTTAGCTCTGGAGAAGGACCTGGTCCATGGGGAAGGCAGTGAGTCTTTGGTGGTATTGGCATTACATCCTGCTCCTCTTTCACAGCAGGAAATCTGCCTTCATCTGGGGTTAGCTCAGACGAGTTTTATTTTTTAGGGGTTTTGCATTTAGGTAGCATGGACAGCTGTGTTTAGTGGTGATGGAAGTTTTCCACTGCCCTTGATGCTGGAGTAGCTTGTATGGGTGAAGTGCTGAGCAGGGATTTCAGGAGGAGCAGCATCCCATCACCCTCTCAAGGCAGCTGAGCCTGGAGGTTTTCAGTGAGAGGTCAAGGCTTGTTGCTGAATGATGATGCTTTGTGCTTAAAGGAGGTGAATTTTCTTCTTCAGATGTAGGAGTGTTACTGTTTCTCTCAGGGGTGTGAGGCTTTGAGTTCTCATTTCTGGCTTCTCTGAGGAGCTGACTTCACTTAACATCCCAGGTGAGGTGGTGGAGAAGGAGCCTTTGTTTGCTCCCCCATCTCTTTGCAGTGCTTGTTTCTTCTGATGGGCCGGTGGATAAGATTTGCTGGAGACCTGGGAAGGTGGGTACTAGGCTCCTCTCCTGGCTTTGCTCAGCAGGAGGGAGATGATGGTTGTACCTGTGTTTCTCCATTGATCTCCCCATCTGTGTGGCGACTTTATTTTGCAAGGAGCTGGAGGTGTCTTGAGGGTATTAAAATGAACTTCTAGTATGCCTCATTTGATGCTGGAGAGGTTATGTCATGGGGGTTGTCATATTCCTGGTCTTCTGGGAATGAGAGGAGGGGAGGAAAGTGATTTAGAGTAACTGGTTCCTGCCTCTGCCAAGTCTTGGTTTTCTTCAGCATCAATAGAAATTGGTGTGTTTTCCAAAGAAAACAGAACTTCAAAGACCCCAAACCTTGGCTATATTAATAACTGCCATAAGACAATCTACTTTCTGGATGGAGCCAATGTTGGAGCCAACATGGGGGATGGCGGTGGGGAACTCTTCCTGTGTACCCGCAGAGCTGCCGAGACTCTGGAGATGCTCTCCTGCGTACTTGGAAGAACAGGACTGAGCCCCATTTCTTTTTTCACCTGGTGTTCACAAGGGTAGGATTTGATGTACAGACTTGATGCTTTCTTGTGCCTTTGCAACAGGAGTTGAGAAAGGGTCTGACAACATCTCAGAGAGAGACACGGGTCCTGCAAAAACACTTCTTGGGTGATGTGAGGGGAGAAAGCATCTTCATGGTTTTACAATGAAATGTCCAGGAGCAAACATGCAGTTTTCCAAGTGCTTTTTTTTATATATATCCTGGTGTTTAAATATGAATAGATTCCACTTGATTGGTGCGGCGAGTGTGTTTTATTAAATGCCAAGGATTCACCTGAGCATGACACCACCACGTTTCTCTCCAAATGGATTTTCTAATGCTGTGTTTTAAGAGCATTTGCTTTTTTGTCTCAAGCTTATGGCTTAGGATTTTGTGCGGGATTGAGGTTAGTCCTTGTAAAATGGTGCATTTAAAGTAATGCACAAATTAATAAAACACTGGGTTTTTACTTGTCGTGTTCTAGGTGCACGTTGCCAGGGATTTTTCTTCTTTTCTTTCTTTTTTTTTTTTTTTTCCCATTTCTCACATCATTAAAACAAAACCATGAATGTGCTTAGGAGGCAGATCTGCTGGGATGCCAGTCTGGAAAGATTGCACGCAGATATGTTGGTCCAGCTTGTCTCCTGCAAGTGTTCTGCTGTTGTCACCCTTGGGTTAAAATGGGAGAGAGGGTTCTTCTGTCCACCTTGCAATGCCATACTTGTTACTGGATGGCTGTTTTGAGCTGCCTCCACTTACACCACCCAGCTCGTTTGTCTGGGGACTGCTAATGGTTACTGCGGTTCGCTCAGCAGGATGCAGCATGCTGTCTGCCTGGCTGATGTCTTTGCACCTGGAGACAATACCTGTGCCCTGCAGCTGCTGCCAGGAAGGGATTCCCTGTGGTAAGGCCAGAGACTTTGTCTTTGGGACCTTGACAAGGTTGGGACAGGCTGTGCCTCTGCTCCAGATGCTGTCCAGTGGTCCTGGCCTCCATCCTTCAGCTGATACTGGCATGTGGGTGACTGCTCAGGACACCAGTAATAGCCATTACTGGTTATTTGTGTTATGTTATTTTTAAAGGCAGGGATGGCAGGAGGTGCCACATGCTGTGCCCTGGATGTGTGACTGCCTTGATGAAGATGAGTGCCCTGTCAAAGGGGTGGCAGAGCAACAAATGGGTTTCTGAGATAAATAAAATTTGCATTAATGAACTGCAATGGCTTTGGATGCCAAATTAAAAGAAGTGTGTCTGGAAGATGAAAAATAAAATGTATTTTCTGTTTCACTTGCTGATTCTCATCTCTTTTGACTTTCTTTATCATCAGAAAGAAATTTTTAATTTTTTTAAAGCCAGTTGTGTTTATTTTGGTAACAGTTCATTGGCAGCTCTGTGTACAGAAGCTTTTTCTTCAAAGTACTGAAACTATATTAAAAGTGCTTTTGGCTGTCATCTTTTATTTTGCTTCTCCTTCGTTCTTTTCCCAAAGCTGGGTCGTTGCTGTATCAAATGCTCTGAAACTGTCTGGTAGCATTTTCCCTGTGGTGCTCCATATAAACTGGAAATAAAAAGGGAAGGAATTGCAGGATTTGGATTTCTGCAGCTTGCTTTTTTCCTTTTGCTGTGTGTGTCCCCCATTGAAGTCTGAGCAGCTGTCTCTATCCACACAGCCTGCTGATGGCATGCACAGATCTGTTTCTTGTGATTAAAAGGAGAAATAATACCCCAGTGTTCAGAAAGGGGTGGGGGTGGGGGGGTTGGTGGATGAGCACCCAGGAAGCTTCTCTCCTGCCTGCCCCTGCCTGCTTGGCCCAGGGACCAAGGGAGCTGCCAGCGTGGCTGCTCTTCCCCATATCATTGTGGCTTTGTATCCTGGAAAAAGAAACATCCCATACCATTTGCAAAGAGCTGACCTGCTGCACCATCTCCATCCTGAGGTGGGCTTCTCCATTCTACACTGGCAACCTGCAGAGGCACTGGGTTTTTTATTGTGTTCTAAGGATGCTGAACCATTTCTTCAGAGCTGCAGCCTCTCACTACTGGTGTACTTTGAAAAATACCCAGCAAGCGTTGAGCATCTGTCTGTGAAGGGGGAGGAAATCCCTCCTCCCCCCACCCCCCCGTTATTATTTTCTCCCAATTGTCCTCGCTTGGTGTAGCTTTGGCTATTATGGGTTTGTAAAATAGAACTATATATGACCTTTTATCTTACAAGAAATAGGTTAAGCCATTTTTAAAGAAAGTGGTGGAGTCAGCAGTGCTGCTAAGGAGCTGCTTTCGCATGGTTGATAGGCTGTGAAACCGTTCAATGGACTTTGGTTTCAGAGACAATATCTGTTTAAATTAATCTTTGTCAGATACATGCCACTGCAGACAATTCAAATTCCATTTGCTTTCTGATCTCATAACAAAAAAGCACCTTACACTGGTTCTTTTATCGTAAAATTAACTTTTGTCTGTGTGTCCTGGAAACAGGGGTGGCATAAAATCTAGTTAAAAGGCTCTGTTATAGGAGGATTCTGTTTCTTTGTACAAGGCAGACTTCTTTTTTTCCTTCTTTCCCCTGCGTGCATTTAAAAAGAAGACGAGTGTTTGAGATAGATTAGGGAGAATGCCAGCAGATGGACTGATTCTGTTGTTGCTGCTGGCAACCATCTAAGCAGCCATTTTGAACAATGCTGATACCAGGGTACTGATAACACAAAGATGAGGATGGGATAAATATCCAGCTAGTCCCTTTCTCCCCGCCTGCTCCTCCTCCCTCCCTTTCACACTGTCACTGCAGCCCTGTTATTAGAGAACCCAATTGTTACCAGAGAAATGCTTCATCCTCTTAGCTTGGCTAGTGGATGTCTAGTGTTGCTTTATCACCTTGATTTTCTTTTGGTTGCTGAAGGCACTGGCAGATTGGCTTCTCCTAGGACTGACCACTTCATGGCTTTTTGGGTGCTTTGCAGTTGTGATGCTCTTTCCTCTACCCTAGTAAAGCATGAGGTGTTTGATCCTTCCTGTAAAAGTGTAGACAGTTTTCTTCCCTCTGTGTGCATGTTTTAAGTGCTTAATTATAAGGTGTGATGGCATCTGGTAGGTGGACTCCAGGGTTTCAGGACACGCACTGTGACCTGAATGCATCTGAGATCTTCTTTATGGCAAAATTATTAGCATCAGTCCATGACTGTAAGTTGAGGGTATCTCCTTTCCTATATACTGGTCTCCCCTTCCCCTTCTCCCACTCATGTTGTCTGCTGGCTCTTGGGTATCTGGGTCATGTTCATGTCCTGAATCTGCAACTCTTGGAGCTTCTTAAGGCTTGTTCTGATATGTTTGGACTGCTGGATTTTTGGCACTGGAATCAGTGGTCTTCTGTTCTCTGGTTTGTTTCCCATCTGTAAGGAAATAATCCTTTCATGCATCGAGAAAACCCAAGTAAGCTTTATCTTTTCCTAGCAAATGACAGAGAGGCTGTTTTGTGCTTTACAGGAGGAGCTGGGCCTGGATGAGCATGGAGTTGTTCTGAGAAAGGTGCTGGGCTTTGTCCTAAGCCTGAGCTCACTGTAGTGTAGCATGGTTCTGAATGTGTGATCCACAGAGCCAGTCAGGGGATGCCATGTAGCCTTGGCTGGTTGGTACAAGAGCATCCAAGGAGCTCAGCAGAGCTGTGAAGCATCTTGGGTGGGAGAGGTGCCTTTAGGATCTGAGGTTTGGGGTTGCTGTAGGAAGAACACTGGTGTGGTGAGAGACAGCAGGTAGCCTTCAGTTGCAGTTTGGTGTCCAAATATGCTGTTCTTAGGAATTGCCTGTTCCCAAGTTCTCTCTAGATGAGGCTGCCACGTTGTCTACTGCAACCTCTCTGCAGCATTTCTGCTGTCTGGGAGCTTGAAGTGGCCCAGGCTGGGGCTGAGCCAGGCAGCCACAGCTGGCACAGTGACAGGAATGTCAGGCAGTATTGATACTGCTGCCTCTGATTCTTGGTGAACTACTTTGGGATTTGCAACAGATTTCCAAATTGGAGGTCTTTAAAATGTTTCTAGAGCTGCAGGGTCCCAAGTAGGGAGCTGAAGGTGAGCAGCAACGAGCTGGTGTGTCCTTGCTGCCTTCCTTTACAGGCCGAAACTTTGGCCTGTATACATTGCAACATCTCTGAGACCTTTATGTGTGAGATGATGCTCTTATTGCAGCTTTTTTTCCGGTCGAAACTTCTTTGGGGTTCAGAACTGTATAGATAAGTCTTAAAGAAGTATTTTTTAGGATAGAATCATAAAATCATGGAACATATATCTGTAAATATACACAGTAGATGAAACTTCACTGTAAAGCAGCAGATGTAAGAATAAAAAAAAAAAGGAGTTGGGCAAGCATTTTGTAGTTTCCCTTTTTAATTTGTCCCCTAAATCTGTTCCATTTTGAAGTAAAACTTATATTTCTTTTTTTTCCTGCTGGGGAGTACCTTCTCCCTCTTGAGTCTTCCCTCTTTTAAGCCTGCCTTATTTGTCCCATAACCTGTGGACTTGCTGAAACAAACTTGCTGTAAGCTGAAAAATCAGGCTGTGAACTGTGCTTTGGGAATGTTGTTATGGTGTGTTGGGTAGTTGTTGAAGTTGGCTGAGGTCTCTGAAGACTTGGACTGGGAGACTAGGGGTCTCAGCAGGTTGGCTGTCTCTAGGGTCAGCTGGCATCATTGACAGATGTTTTTAGTGCAATCGGAGGGCTCCAAGTGCCTGGTGTGGTCCCTAATTAGTTGATATTAGTTGATAAATTCTGGAGAATGGGTGGGGAAAGAGTGCCTCTTAATCAGGTACCTTCCTTGAAAGGTGGTTAGTGGCATATGAAGTGTGCTCTTCTGCCCCTTTGGCTCATGATGAGGTTGAGCCTTAAAAACTCCTGCAGGTTTTGATGGAGAGGAACTGTAAACAATGTGTGACCAAGCATGATGGTGAACTCAGTGGCTTCTGGTGTGCAGCTTCTTTTTGCTTACTTCCTGCTGTGGAAAGTATTACTCACCAACAAGAGGCACAAAGCAGGTGCTTGTGTGGATGGCCAAGAATGACCAGTGGGGTTTGGAGTGCTTTTAAGGAGTGCCCTCTCAAATGTTGCAGAGTGGAGCTTAGCTTTTTGCTCTTTTCCAGAACCTTCTAGAAGGCATGGAAATGTGCTCGTCCTCCCCTTCTAGAACTCTCTCCATTTCTTACTTCTCTCTTGAGTTTGACTCATGCTGCTTTAGCTTCGTGGATGTCATCTCACTACATGAAATTCAGGTTCTATGGCTAAACCCTTCTCAAGTGTGCTTGGTAGCAGCCTTTTTTTGAGATTGAGGAGCATGCTCAGACAGTGGCTTATGAGGTTGCTGATTTCAGAGCTAGGACATAGCACCTTGCTGTTAAAACCTGCCCACAGCCCTCTGTGGTGCAAGGACAATGGCTTCTGAAACCATACCACCAAATGGATGGTGAAGAGCAGCATTCATCTTTGCTTTCTGTTGCTTTAGGGTGAAGATAGATGAGGTGATTGGCAAGATCAGGATGTTCCCATGCAGGTGAGGTGTATTTGCTGCTAAGTTTGGAAGTTTCTGGTTATTTAGGAAAAGATGGTTTCTGGTCACCTGCCAGCCACGATGGTGGGGGCATGTGGAAAGAACGAGTATCTTCAGGTGCATCACTCCTTGAGTCACAGCCCTTATACAGCATAAACATCCATTATCTTTAAAATTCAGCACAGGGACATGGTTTGAAAGATTCCCATGCCCTGTGCCTTGCTTAAGCTGGAGGTTATTTGCTGGTGGCCCATGGTGGGCTGTCTTCCCAGTGGGGTACCTGAGGGGCAGAAGGGGAACTGGAAGTGTGTTACAACTGATGCTGTACTTGCTGGCAGACGTGGTACAGGGAAAGTTTGCTCTGTTGCCTGTCTGTCTGTGTTTTGATAAAAATCTGCTGCTGCTTAGGCTCTGGAAAATAATAAAAACTTAAAAAACTGGGCAGGATAAAGATGGATAATCAGATGTTCCTAGCCATGCTTCAGCTCCTCAGCTTTTACTATAGAAAAGAGGGTAGGTGATGTGAGGGAATGACTTCATGAAAATTGTCCAAGTTTGGGGCTTTTGCTTGAAAGCACTATTTCTTCAAGAAGGGTGACCTTCTGCATACCAAGAGCTCTTCCTAAAAACACCAGTGATTTGGGGTGTTTTGCACTTGAATAATGCATGTAAAATAAGGCTTAGGCCAAAATGACCAGGACAAATCAAGTCAGCGCAGGGAATCGGAATTATGTTACACTGGAGACCTACTCATGAGCAAACATTCGGAGATTGCATGTTCCCTCTGCTGATGGCGTTGTTGTCACCTGGTGCTGCCAGTGCCACCCAGCATGTCTAGGAATTTGTAGAAGGGCTTAGCAGGCATGGCTGTGCCTCACATGGGGCCACTGTGTTTTGGAGAGCATCCCAAATGGGAGATTGATGTTTCCCATGAGTAATCATTTGCTCTCTGTATTCCCTGTATCTGAAAGAGGCACGAGGCAGCAGGGAGGTTTTAACCTTGCCTGCCTGTTGTTTTGGCTTGTTCCTGATGGCTGCTAGCTCAACCTGGAGCCTGTGATTTAAGCACTTTGGGAAGGACTCATGCCTGAGAGGGTTGGGTTTGGGTTTTTTGGTTGGTTGGTTGGTTTTTTTTCTCCCCACCCATCCCCACACCCACACACTGGTCAGCCATACTGAGGTTTCCTGGACTGTGAGGTTTGATGAACCATTAACCTAAAAATGCCCTGGGTAGGAAGAAAATGTTTCCAAGGTCTAAAAATCTTGCACAGCTTTTTAAGTGGGAATGGGAGCTGTGGTTTGCCTGAGTGGCTTTTCTTGGTCCTGGCTCTATTATGAACTGGCTTTGGTGTGTTGGGGATCTTGCAGAGGCAGGAAGGCAGCCCTCCATGGACAGGTCATTTGGAGGGGCTGCCTTCCAAGCAAATGTCTTCTTGGCATGAGGCTCAGCAGGTTTAAGACAGGATGTCCCTGTACTCAGGAGGGCTGAAAGCTTTGGAATAAGTAACAGTCTGGGAATGTCTGAATCCAGCTACGAATTCCTGGGGAAGATGATTTGGCAGTGGCAGGCTGTATCAGTGGGCAAGGCTCTTTGTTGCTTGTGGAGGACAGCACTTCACTGTCCTGTGGGCACTGCTAGGTGCTGAGCCCAATGTTAATGGAGCAGCATGGCTGCATGAGCCCTTTTCCTTTCAGGGCCATGTTGGGTCTCGCTCCAGCACCGAGACCACTGTCCTTGTCTGTTGCTTCTCCTGTTGCTCGTCGTCGTGGCTAGGCTTCATGAACGAAGATCCAGGGAGGGCTCCACCCACGCTCCTCATCAGCACCTTTTCCAAGCGCGCTGATAAAAAGAGGATAGCGGATAGCACCCTCGAGCCTGCACAATGGATTTGTTTTTAGGTGAGACAGCACGCGCAGAGCTGGACCCATCCTCTAGTCCTAAGGTTCATCTGCCAGAGCCTAGCAAGCTTGGACGCTGGCAGTGTAGTCCTTAGGACGGAGGTTTAACCTCTTAGATGGAAGGCCTTACAGGGCTAAACGAGCTCCATCTGCCCGGGTTTGGAATCAGAGTTGTCCCTCTCCTAGGATGACTGCCAGAAGGCTAATGAGCACATCCTACCCATACAAGGATTATAGGAATGTGGGTATCACTCCCCACACTTTCCCGTGGGCAGTGAGTTTAATGCTCCCTCTGCTGTCAGCACAGTTATCGCACCAGGGGCCACAGGAGACCACAAGTGATTTTCAGACTGTGCCTGTCCTGTTACTCAATGAGGGGAGAAGCAACTAACTGTAACCCCATACAATGCTGCAGTCTTGGGGAAGAATGGCTAGAAAGCTGCCTGGTGGAAAAGGACCTGGGATATTGGTTGATAGCCAGCTAAACATGAGCCAGCTGTGTGTTGAAGTGTCCAAGAAGGCCATCAGCATCCTGACTTTTATCAGAGCTAGTGTGGCCAGCAGGACTAGGGCAGTGATTGTCCCCCTGTACTTGGCACTGATGAGGCTGCACCTTGAATAGTGCGTTCAGTTTTGGGCCCCTCACTGTAAAGAAGGACACTGAGGTGCTGGAGTGTGTCCAAGGAAGGGAAACGAAGCTGCTGGAGAATCTAGAGCACAAGTCTTATGAAAAGCAGCTGAAGGAACTGGAGTTGTTTAGTCTGGAGAAAAGGAGGCTGGAGGAGACCGTATTGCTCTTTACAACTACCTGAAAGGAGGCTGCAGTGAGGGGAGGGTCAGTCTGTTCTCCCAAATAACAAGTGATAGGACAAGAGGAAATGACCTCAGGTTGTGCCAAGGAAAGTTTAGGTTGGATATTAGGAAAATATTTTTCACAGAAAGGGTTGTAAAGCCCTGGAACAGGCTACGCAGGGAAGTGGTTGAGTCACGGTCCCTGGGGGTGTTTGAAAGATACACAGATGTGGTGCCAAGGGGGATGGTTGGGTTGTGATGTAGCAATGCTGAGTTGATGGTTGAACTTGATGATCTTAAAGGTCTCTTCCAACCAGAGTGATTCCATGACTCGTCATGGTGTCAGCTATGGAGGGCTGTGGTTGTTAAGCCATGGCTGCAGTGTGGTGGTGCTGCAAAGCAGAAGTCTGATGGCATGAGGATGGTCCAGAGGAGAATCTGATGGATGTGGCTGTGTATGAAATCGGAAGGTAGTATTACCTAGGGAGGTGGGTGCTAGGACACCAGATGGGAGGAGGTTGGTTTTACTCCAGAGTGGGCTTAGGCAGTATGGCTTGGAGCCTGTCCATTACCAAGTTCCCAGCAGTCCCGTTCCCGAGTTCTTTCTTATAGCTGCCTCTGCAGAACAGGTGACATTGCAGCTCAGGAAGAAGCTGCAGCAGGTCTGACCCTATTTTCATGAATAGTAACAGGCTTAGGGCAGCTGGTTGGGAACAAAGTGGCTGGGTTCCCCTGTGTCTGGCAGTGGTCAGGAGCAGATGCTTGGGGAGGAGATTAATAAATGGAGCTGGAGCAGAGGGATGCTTCCCTGGTTGTAAGCAGCCCCTCCACCAAAGTGCTGCCCTGGCTTTTGGCTGCAGTGTGGATGCAGAATGACCTGGCTTGTGAGAGTATCCCTGGCCTCACATCTCCTGCAGCACTGGGATTATCTCCAAGTCTCCTCAGGACATAGTATGCTTTCTGCACAGGTGGTGGGATGGCTGGTGCCATGGCAGGGACCACCAAAACTGCTTTGGGAGGCAGCAGTGACACAGAGCTGGTGGGGTCAAAGAGACTTGTGGAGAGACTGGAACTTCTCCACTCTGCTTTGATGCTGTAATGGAGCCACAAGATGAGTTTTGGGAGGGAGGACCAAAGCTATGAAGAGCTGTGGATTTAATGGGGTGGGAGAACTGTGTAATCAAAAAATGGGATGTAGCACCAGTCTCTTCTTTTCTCAGCAGTTTGACTTTGTTAAATGTTTTAATGCTGTTCTAATTGCTGACTGAGTTAAATTCCCTGTGCCAATATTTGGTTAGTGGTCTGGAGGAGGTCTCTCTCTGAAGTGCTTGTCTCATCTTGGGGTGTTGGGTGCATTGTCTGGCCCTCTATGAGATGCCTGAGGTTATCTGTTGAGGAATAGCCCCTAGTGTAGGGTTATCTGCTGGAAAGATCAAGGGCTCTTTGTCCTCCTGGCTATGCCTTTTTGCCACATGGCTTGTTTACTGTGGGCTGCCAGGGAGGAGTTCATAGCCAGTGGTGAAATGGGTGCAAAGGATGTCCCATAGACCATGCTGGATAAAACCCTGCAGCTTGGTAGCTCATGACGCTGACATGTGTGAGATATCTTTGCAACGTGCTTTTTGGGCAGCATTTTTGCCTTTGGAGTACACTGCTATTGTCAGGAGGTTAGGTGAAAGGTTTTCCTTGGAGTTCAGGAGAAAGTGTTTATTATTTAAAAGGGTAACTTGGGGTGAGAGAGAAAGAAAGAGAAGCAGCCTAATCTTGCAATTTAAATATATTCAAAGATTCCCTCTGTTTGAGTTTGCTTCCTAGCCTTGATCAGAAGGAAATGCTGTTAGCTACAGAGTGGAATAAATCGAGGGCACCCTTATCTGTGCAAGATAAATTACTATTGTTTAGGAAAGACACTCCAGGGATTGAAGAATTTAATTAAATACACAGGGATTATGAATATGCATGTAAATTAGACAATCTAGATATGACATGGCTACAACTGCAGGGAATTGTTCGAACTTAAAAGTGTAATCATTCTTTTTATCGGGATGTGGGGATGGGTAACAAATGAGAAGATTCCCTTTCCCATTTGCCTCTGCCTCGGCTGGTCTCAGGTCATTAAGCAGTGGGAATTACCCGTCGCGGATCAGCCCTCAACAAGCCCTCAGAGATGATGTGCTGGAGCCTTTCTCCACCCTAATGAGCTGCTGCAAGAGCCGACAGAGAAGTGGGGGTTGAAGCAAGGGGCTGCCATGGCCCTGACCCAGATAAGGGGTTGGGAAGGTGGGGGATGCGGTTTGCCTTCTGCTCAGAGTGTGGAGGAGAGCCCTGCTGCCGACTGGCTGCTTGCTCTCCTGGTACCACCACCCAAAAGAAGGATTCTCTCCAAAGGACTTGGAAAGATATTTGCCATGGCTTCAGAGCATCTCTGTAAAAATCACGGGGTTATGGAGTGCAAATATTGATTGATCAACCTTTCTGCATTTTTATGGTGCTTTTACATAGGTGCCCCCTCTGATTTGATCACTGCCATTTAGAAAGCAGTTTGGAAATCACAAAATGCTCTAGATCAACATGAAAAAGAAAGGCAAAATTGAAATGTTTCTTAAAGAGTCAATACTCCCAAGGAATTAAGAATGAAATGTGGGAATGTGCTTGTGCTCTCCTCACAGCAGGTTGCTACAAGGAGCCCAGACCTGACTGGCTCTGCTGAGCCAAGACGGTTCTTCAAAGGACATTAACTGCAATATATGGTGCTGCCTTGAATGGGTTTAATTTGCAGCTCTTAGAGGTGGCATCTAATAACAATGCAGAGGAATATTTTTTCCCCCCTGTGTTTCCTTTGTTTGGCTTCACCTCCGTCTGCTTGGTTTCATTGTTCTGCTAAATCAGATTCCTCTATATTTGAGTCTAGGACCTGCAACTAAAGAAATAGATTGCTGCAAGCCCCCTACCCTGTGAATTATTTTTAATTCTTAAAACAGGAAGTGAAACGTGGATGTGATCTGTCTTTGAACTTGACTAGTCTTTGGGGAAAAAAAAAAGAGGCTGGATCTTGACAGGATGTTTTCCATTTTTTGTTGCTGTTTCCCCTCATCTTTCCATTTTTTTTTATTTTCATTGGGCCAGAGCTGTATCTGATGAGGGGTTCCCGTTGAGACTCCCACAGACTGGGACAGGTTCAGAGCTGAGCCTCTGGCTGCTTCCTTGGGGAGCTGGGGGTGGTCTGCAGAGCCAGGAGGTGATGCTGCCTGGGTTACCCCTCCAGGGGACATCAGCTTCTCCCATCTCCTCCACCCCCCTGAACTGAGAGCTTATGGTAATCAGGAGATTGGTCCTGTCCTGTTCAACCCACATGGGAACAATTCCTATTTATCACTTTGAAAAGTGGATGATTTTCCCACCCTGGCTCATGGGTTCTTATTAAAAAACAACAAGGAAAAAAAACCCTGTATCTGAAAATGTGAAATATCTAAAGCCTCCACACTGCATATTTTTTCAAAAGCTTGGAAGACCTGCTTTTTTTTTTTTGTCAGGAAAAAATATAATAGCGGGAGAATATTTGTATGGGTGCTCAAGTGCATGGAGATAGGTTTGAATCTTTGTAATAAAGTATTTCTAATAAAAATTTAATGTCCTCAAGACAGTGTTATGGCAGCTCATTACTATTAAAGGTCATTTGAAGAGTATTGATCCTAAATGTTACAGCTGAATGTAAACTTTGACTGTTACAGTTATTAATGTATATTTATGATCTATGGGATATGTGTAAAAGGAAAATGAGAATATAAATGGTATGGTGAGCCTATTTGTTTCAGGATTGCCAAAGGCCGAGTTCACACAATCCACCTCAGTTTTAAGCATGTCTGTTGTGTTTGTGTTATATAGGCTGAACCTTATTTATCTTTATTTTTTCAACTGGCAATATCTTGTAGGCCTGCCCTAGAAAACAAATGTGTACTTGAATTTCTGGTCATGATCATGACAAGGCGTGAGCTCAGTATCTACTCTTAAATGGATGTTGGGGAGCAGTATTTTGAATTCACCTTCCATGCTGACACAGAAGTATCAAGGATTGAACTTTGTGTGTGACCAAATTGCTCACATAAGTAGGAGCTCCAAGAGGCACGTGTCTACTTTGAGTGTAATAGAAGGTTAGGACAGTGAAAAGCAGTTGCAGGTTTATAAAATTGAATTAATTAAAAATGCTAAGAGCAGGTGGTACTATATATTTTTGCTATACTGTAATGCCCCGTGTTTGCACATCTGAGGCAGAAGGGTTGTATTCACAGTGAATTTAAGGCTCTTTGTATTAAAAAAAAAGAGAAAAAAGAAAGAGACAAGAAACCTGTGGTGGCAGGAGGAAGATAAACGGTGCTTGTGATATTTCAAAGTCACATTAATCTTACCCCCCCCCTTTTTTCTTTTTCCTTTTAATGTATGACTTTCTCTAGGGAAATTGTCTCCTCATGACTGTAGTGGATTAATGTGCACAGATCAGCTCCAGCATTATTTTTCTGTTTTGACAGAGTGGTGATTTTTATATGCATGTCCCTTTCTGCAAAGATTACAGCTTGTGTTCTTGAGTGTGGAAGAGTTCCCTGCCAAGGAGTGGCAAGGAATGGGAAGCTGGGAAGCTGCCTTTCTGGTGGACAATGCTAGCAAGAAACTCTTGGTGGGTGTGGAGGGTGTGGTTTTGGTGGTAAGGATGGGAGCCTTCTGGAGATTGGCAAGGGTGGTGCCTGCGGCCAAATCCTGGCGTATGTGATAGGACTTGTGCCACAGGGTGCGCTAATAGCAAGGTGTGAACATCCAGTAGCACAGAGGAGTCAGCTTTGGATGGGCTTGTGGCTGCACTGAGAGTCCTTCAGAAGGTCCTGCTGTTCTCCAGGCTTGTAGATGTCAGCTTATTTATTTTAAATTGCAGTTAAAGATACATTTTTCTGGTGAGCTTTGGTAAAGTTCCATTTAAACAAAAAAAGTAGCAACTGAATCAGCTCTGGCCAACCTATGTGAACAGCATACATTGGGCTTTTTTTTCTCTCCCTGTGGCTCCTGCAGTATCGCTGGGCACAAACTTGATGCTGCATTTCTGATGATCGCTGCATCCTGCTTTTAATGGTTTGTCTAGACAGTGCTGACATAACTATGAAAATAGTTTGGTGACCTACTCTAGAATTAGTGCGCATAAAGAAATCAACCCTTGCTTCTTATGTTTGCAATCAGTTTGAATGACTACATTGTAGCACAACTTCAGAGGGAGGCAGATTTGGAGTTGCTCCAAAGAGCATGTCGTGAGCAAAACACATCCAAACAAACCCATGTGGTAAATACACAATGGGTAGGGAAAATGCCTAAATGAAGGTTAGCCAAGGCTTGCTTTGGAGCCACGTGGCAGGTTTATGGAATCTGGTCTGAGGCTGGAGTTCCCTGTTTTTCTGGGAAGCCCATAATCCAAATTCTGAACTTGGTTTATGTGATGATGTGCCCTGTATTTGGAGGAGAAGCTTTGTCAGCATAAAAATAATGTGTTCCTTGAAAATGTCAGCTGTGTTGTTGATAGTGCCTTGGATTAAGAGTTTATAAACTTTGGGATCCTTGGTGTGTCCTGTTGGTTAGCTCATAAATAGCTGGCATGTCAGTGCTGGTGACTCTCAGCAGCATAATTACCCTGGACTTCTACTCTGGTCCTGATTATGAGGCCAGTTCCTACAGCACTTGACTACTGCCCTAAGGAGCATGTGACCTGCCTGCTTAAATTACTAATCCCAGGTATTTTAAGGTAACATAAGTCACCTGTAGGGACTGTGTGGATGTCTCTGCAGACCACCTTCCTCCTCTCTTGCGGATTGTTGTTGTTGTGAGAGCTTGGGCACTGTGGAAAGAAGGGTGCAACTTGAAATGAGGTCCTTGATTGTAACATAGCAGCAAAGAAGCTTTGGGACAGCTTCTGTTTTGGTGGGGGTATGCAGAGTGCAGTCTTTGAGTTTGGTAGCCCTTGAGAGCTGACTTGCTACTCTCAGAGGGGACAGCAGTGCATCCCCCCTGTTCTTGTAAATGGGGGGGAAAGGGGGAAAACATGAATATTGAATTGCAGGGAAATTAATAATGGTTGAAAGGAAGTTGACTGACAGCAGTTCAGTGGTTCTGTGCTTCATAGCTAGGTAGCCTGTAGAGGCACTTCCCAGATGTGTAAAAACTGGACTCTGTCCTTAAGATAGATCTCCCAATCTGTGTGGGGTTGGGAAGAGATTTCCAGGTAGTGTGAGCAGAGGAGGAGGAAGAGAACAGGCAGGGTGTGCACAGGGGTTTTGCTTGCTTTAGGGTGGTGGGAGAGGGATGGCATTACAGATGGAGTCAGGAGCAGTGTCTTGTGCCAGGGTTCTTTAGAATTTTTGGACATTTAGAATGGATGAGTCCCTTTGGGTGGTAATGCATCTGTCCGTCCTGTCAGCTTGAGGTGTTGCTTTGTTTGCCCAGCAGTAGTTTTTATTCTTGGATGGCAATGTGGAAAACACTGGAGCTGCAAGTGTCTTGGTGGAGAGGTGTGAGAACAGGAACCCATGAATGAGGCTGTCCTGGGTGATGTCAAAAATTCTGGAAAATAGGCACTTGGCACAGAGTTAATGGAGAAAGATAGAGTTACCTTTAATTGGAATTCCACACCTTTGCGATCTTAAACATGGACGTGTGCGCCCACCCCAAGGGATTACACCTTTTATACATTTTTATTGGTAATTAACCTATTGATACCTATAGCCAACCCTGGCACTAGGTTTTCCAAGGGCCCACCCCTGGTGGTCTTTGGCCTGGCCCCTTGGAGAGGGCCCACGTGGGGCTTGGCCCTCTTCTGTTGTTTTGTCTTCAGGGTATATGCAGGTGGCTTCTTCAAAACACCATATCTTTGGCAAGGCATGGGAAAGTCCAAGATAGTCCCTTAGGAACAGGCATAGTGGCTTCTAATATGTGAACAATTCAGGAAGCTTCATATGTTTTTAATAATCCTAGAAATCTACAGAATATACCCAGATCTTTAGGCATCATAGGTGGTGAGTGTATGGTGAGGGCTGGGGACAAGTATCTGCCTGGTGTGCTTTGAAAAGTCTCCCCTGTGGTGTTCTGTAGGATTTATGGATGCAAACACTTTGAAATGCTCCTTGCCGTGAAGAATCTTCAGGGCACGCAAGAGCAAGGAAGGACAGCCAGTGAAACCTGTGGCATTGAGGAGAGCTGTGAAGGTCTCCCCAGGTTGATACCTGCAGGAAAGAGCCAAGTGTGGGCTTTACTGGGGAGGGCAGTTAGGGATATGAACAGATTTCTGAAAATGGAAGACCTCTCCCACTTCTGCCATGGGTCATGGCATGGGAATTGTGTGTCTGTGGCAGTGCTGATCCCATATTGTGCAGTGGGATGTGGTGGGTTGACAACCCTCTGCCTACTGCCCTCCCTGCCTGCTTTTCATGCTGGGGAGAGGCCAGCGAGATGGAGGTGGTGTGCCCCTGTGTGCAAGACCAAGTGTGCAAGGGCTTGGATGCCTGAAAGTGGTGACTTTCTGTGCCCTTGAGCCTTTGCAGAAGCAGTCATGATCACCAAAGGGAACTGGTGGTGACACTTCCAGGCTGATGGGGAGCCTGCTGCTGTTGAAGGAGGCATTTCATGAGTACCATTAGTTACATACTTGAAGAAGGAGGAAACAAATCTTTACCGAATTGGAAACCTTGTGAAAAGGTCACACTTCCAAAAAGCTGTGCATTTTAAGACTGCTCAACTCTGCAAAGCTGCCTTTGAACTGGAAGAGTGGGAGTTTAACACCCTTGCGACAGCTCTAGGTGTATTAAACCCACAAAGCTGGAGCTGGAACCAGCTGTGAACTTAACTCTTGCTGGGTGCATGGCTTCGTCAGGGGGGAGGAGGCCATCCCAGTAGGTCTCCAGGGGGAAGCAGCATCAGTGTGAACCCAGCCCTTCTACCAAGTATGAGAGTATCCACTTGGGAGGGAGATGGTGCAATTGGAGAAAACTGTTGTTTTTCAAATTTTGTGTCTGTTAAACGGCCATGTGAGGATGTGGTTTGGTAGAGTAGATGCATTTATTCTTGTGTTTGGCCAATGTATTGTGCTCAGTCCTTTTGTTTTGAAGACTCTGATGTGTTAGTCATTTACTTTTCCGTGCTAAAAATACCCTTTTTCTGTCTCCCCCCTTCTTGGACAATTTGGACACCTGCTTCTTCCTTGTCCATCTAAACTGCTGACTTCCCCAGGTACCAGCATCATCTCTGCCCTGTGTCTTCTGTCCACTGTGGCAAGATGAAGGTTCACTCATCCCAATGAACATTGATAGTGAAATTGCCTTTTTATCATCCACTCTGCTATTAGCATGGGTAAAATCCCTTCATTATAGGCTATTTGTTTGACATTGTAGGTGCTAATGGCCCCATTCAGGAGAGCACTAGGCACTTGCAAAATCCCTGATGTGCAGGAATTGATTGCTATTGATCAGTCCTGGAGCACCAGCCGGATGTTTTGAAGAGGCTTTAATACTGCTTACAGGGCAGCTTCATTCTCTTTTGGACCCCTTTGAAGCTTATAGGTAAAGAGCCCAGACCCTGCCTACCTGCAAAGTCAGGACCTGGTCAGATGTTCTGGGCATGAGTACCCTCACCCTTTCAGCTGGAAGTTCGCCTCTGTGCCTGCACTGGGAAACACAACAGGTAGCTTAGACTACTGCTCAGGATCTCCTCACCATGCAAAGGACTATGGACATGCTAGCAGACATAACTTGCAGTGTAATCAAGGGAGTGGGACCATCCTTAGCCAACTGCATTCCATGGGTTGTGATTCTTTGTCAGTGTCCCTAGTGTAGAGGGAACTGGAGATCATTTGCTTCAGTGGATCTGGCCATGGTGACATCTGGAGAACTTGGTCTTTTGTGGTCATAGAATCATATAATGGTTTGGGTTGCAAAGGACCTCTGGAGATCATCTAGTCCACCGCCCCTGCAGTGGGCAGGGACATTCCCAACTAGATCAGGTTGCTCAGAGCCCTGTCAAGCCTCACCTTGAATGCCTTCAGGGATTGGGGCCCCAACCACCTCCCTGGGCAACCTGTTTCAGTATTCCACCACCCTTGTGGTGAGGAACTTGCTCTAGCTGAAAAATGGTCACCTGCTCCTCATTGCTCCAGATAGATGCTTTGGGAATGTGACATAGGTTCTCCTGATGGATGTTTCCATGCAACCTTTAATCTATAACTGAGTTGGAATAAGGCAGCAATGAGCCTGCAGATGGTATAGATTTTAGAAGTGGGTGGTATATGTGGGCAGTGGGAGAACCTGCAAATGCTTAATTGACCAAAGTGTGTCTTTGACTGTGGACTGTTCAAGTACAAAGGCTGAGTGCTCTTTTGCAGTTACAGCATCCCATCTCCACCATGTGGCTTTTACTTCCACAGCTAGTCCAAGTGAGATTTTGTCAGAATTCCCAGTGTGTGTAAAGCATCCCCTGCTGCTGTGCCCTCACTGTTCCTTCTCGGGTGGGGTGTACCTCAAGGTCCTGAAGGAGTGGGACAAGATTGAGAGGGACAAGAGCTGCTGCAAGCAGGATATGCTGCTCCCCATTGTAGCCAGATGGTTTATGGTGTTGGTGAGAGTTCAGGGCATTGGCAGAAGCACATGGGAGAGTGTACAAATTGAAGACCTGCTTCAAGAGGAAAGAAAAGCAGGAGCATGGATGGATGGAGTCCAAGCAAGTTTGACCTCTGCTAGTCTCTGCTCAACATCTGAGTCACTGGGCACTGTTGTCCAGAGGGACCTCTTGACTTCTCTGTTGTGAGCTGATGTCATTTTAATTAAATTGTGTCTACCTGGCTGGGCTCCTGCTGGCATAAGGGATTATTCTGAAGAGTCAGCACTGGGCTGCATAGGCACCAGGCTGACTGCTGCTTCTATCCGGCACAGGTTTTCCCATGATACAGTTTTATTCCCCTCATCATTGATGTTAGCCCTATCATTTTTCTGCATCCCAGGGAGTGAGATGGGAAGCAGGTTTGGGGAAAGCCAGGGTGAAATGCTAGGCTCTGGACACCCCAATAAACATGCAGACTATGGCTGTAACGTGCTTGTGTCTGGAACTACTGCATGATGGTCAACCCATGGCAGGTGAAAACTTCTAGCAAGTTAATAAATCATTTGGGTGCCTTCCTAGCCTGCATGGCATGACCTGGGGAGGAATTCTTCATGGCAGTGAGTCACCTGTTTGTGGCCCATTGGCAGCCAGACCACTGCACTGCCTCCAATCTGCAGTCCTCCCATGTTCAGACACCATGGGCTTGAGAAAGTGCTGATGCAGCTCGCAGTGTCTGAATCTGCGCCGTTGCCATCTGCCTCCCTGACGGGGTTGGAGCAGCTTCTTTTTTTAGCCTGAGTTTGCTGAGTCTTGACTAATTAGCTGCCTTTGGAATCTGTAACACAGAAAAGGGCCTGCTAAGTTTGGGGTGGAGTGGGGGTGCTAGGGCACTGTACAGTCACAGGTTGGGGTCTTTTGTGTGTTGTTGTTTTGGTTTTGTTGTTTTTTTTTTAAAGCCTAATTTGAGCAAACTCGGGCAGTAGTCTTTTTTTTTTTTTATTTCTAAATTTGAACTCTTGATGGCTTTGCTGTTTCCAAATGAAGTGAAAGCAGACATTTCTTTTGGTTGCAGCCTTACCCTTTGTACAGTTCAGTGTGGTTTTTTTAGGGGAAGGAGCTGTAGGTCATGCACTCTTGGTGGTTTGTTGGGTGGTGATGAGCTGGGGTATAATGTGCCTACAATGTGCCAATTTGGAGTAAGTGTTAGCAGTGTGGTGGGAATGGGTGGAAGGTGCATGGGGATTTTCATAGTATGTCCCGGGTGAGACCGGGCAGGAAATTGTCTCTTGGTTCTCTTTGCTGAGGAAGGAGATGAGCACTTTGGGGGGGGCTCTGGCTGGAGAGGGAGGGTAGATGAACAATTAGGATGGAGGGGTTTGTTGCTGAAATCCAGACTAGGACAAGATGAATCCCAACTGAGATGGCTCAATGTGGTTGATCTTGGAAGACTTTTCTATCTGAATGACTCATGAGGCTTCAGGACCCATGCTGGGTCCATTTTGTGATCTCTCAGGAGTTAGTGATTTGAAGTGTGGTAGGGATATTTCTAGGAAGGGTAAGGATTCCACTTGCTGTGGGGAGGGAACACCATTCACCATGCTGTTGGTGAACAGTATGCTCAAGTAGCCTGTATTGTTTTGCAAGGAGATCTGTGTGTGAGGTCCATCTGGCACTTTAAGCAAGTACATTTATTTCAAAGTGAGCAGGCTTTTTTGGTCTTCGGGGTTGATTCACCTGCTGATTCACCATAACAATCCTTACCACTCTATCCCATATCGCTAGACCCACTGGTTCCAGTAGGCAGGAAGGCACTTCAGTCATGGAAGGTGATAGATTTAGTTTTCTTTAGGGCTAGGCTTCCTGTCTGCTCTGGACATGGTGCCAAAAATTCATCCAGTCTTATCTTACTTAACACAGATCTTCAGCTCATAAACTGGAGTGACAATTAGATGATGCCTGGGCAGCAAACCTAATAAGAGGCCAAGCAGAGCTGATGTTTCACCCTTGCTAACTGAATAACAGACTAGCTAGCTGAGGCACAGCCCTTCTCTAAACAACTCTGGCATCCAGACATTTCACAGCAGCTAAAATAAATAAACTCTCCTCCATTTTGTCCATCAGGAGAGGTCCTTGCTATGCCAGGGGAAGTATCCTGGAGCTTGCTTGCCTAGGAGAGCTGCCTGTTAGTGCGTAATGTATATCCCTCCTCCTTTCTCTCTCTCTCTCTCTCTCTCTCTCTCTCTCTCTCTCTCTCTCTCTCTCTCTCTCTCTCTCTCTCTCTCTCTCTCTCTCTCTCTCTCTCTCTCTCTCTCTCTCTCTCTCTCTCTCTCTCTCTCTCTCTCTCTCTCTCTCTCTCTCTCTCTCTCTCTCTCTCTCTCTCTCTCTCTCTCTCTCTCTCTCTCTCTCTCTCTCTCTCTCTCTCTCTCTCTCTCTCTCTCTCTCTCTCTCTCTCTCTCTCTCTCTCTCTCTCTCTCTCTCTCTCTCTCTCTCTCTCTCTCTCTCTCTCTCTCTCTCTCTCTCTCTCTCTCTCTCTCTCTCTCTCTCTCTCTCTCTCTCTCTCTCTCTCTCTCTCTCTCTCTCTCTCTCTCTCTCTCTCTCTCTCTCTCTCTCTCTCTCTCTCTCTCTCTCTCTCTCTCTCTCTCTCTCTCTCTCTCTCTCTCTCTCTCTCTCTCTCTCTCTCTCTCTCTCTCTCTCTCTCTCTCTCTCTCTCTCTCTCTCTCTCTCTCTCTCTCTCTCTCTCTCTCTCTCTCTCTCTCTCTCTCTCTCTCTCTCTCTCTCTCTCTCTCTCTCTCTCTCTCTCTCTCTCTCTCTCTCTCTCTCTCTCTCTCTCTCTCTCTCTCTCTCTCTCTCTCTCTCTCTCTCTCTCTCTCTCTCTCTCTCTCTCTCTCTCTCTCTCTCTCTCTCTCTCTCTCTCTCTCTCTCTCTCTCTCTCTCTCTCTCTCTCTCTCTCTCTCTCTCTCTCTCTCTCTCTCTCTCTCTCTCTCTCTCTCTCTCTCTCTCTCTCTCTCTCTCTCTCTCTCTCTCTCTCTCTCTCTCTCTCTCTCTCTCTCTCTCTCTCTCGGTTTCCTGCTAAGCCTGCCTCTTGCAATTATGACCCCACATTGCAGGAGGATCTCTTTTGGTGTCCCTGCCTGCCTGGCATTTCAGGAGACTCGGGGAGTGGGAGACCCTGGCCATTTGCTTTCCTTAACACTTCCCTGTTTGCTACTGCAAATCCTGCAAGCAGCATGATGAAGAATTGATTGGTGGGGTTGGTGGAGCTCTGTGCCCTGCTGCTCTGGGAGGATACCCTGCTGAAAGTTGCGGGGCTTATCAGGGCTTAGGGTGCTCTAGAAACTGGGCTTCTGTCTGGTTTAATGCTCGTTTGATGTTCAGATATGTATCATTAACTGCAGTCACCAAAGAGTTGGGAAGATGGACTTTGCCCTCTAGGGCTGGGATGTTTGTGCCATTGGGACTAATTTCTTCACACAGCTGGAGCATTGCCTCCCTGTCTGTGTCCAAGCTGCTTTCTTCCCTGTCAGGTGAGTAAATAGGATGAGAGACAGCCTGTTACCCACAATCCTTAATTGATGACTTTTAGTCTAGTTATATTCTGTGCCACTGAACAAAAGGGGGCCTGTACAATTGCTAAGTGATAAACTCATCTCCTGCTATTTTTGAGAACTTGTCTGTAATTGTGCATCCCTGCTGTGGCACATTAACTTAAACAAAACCTGCACCTGGAAGGATGATTAAAAGGCAAAAAGTTGCAAATTCCTCCGTCAGCCTTCTACAGTACTTTTAGCTTGGCCTGTCAGCTGTTGAGTGGCAGAAGGTATCAGAGGAGTGCAAACCTGTTTTGCTGATGCTCTTGTGGCAGGGATTTAGTATCCTTCCTTTGTATTTTGTAGGTTATCTTTTCCTAATTTGTATTTCTTCCCCTTTGCTTTACTTTTCCATCTTTACCACCTTTTTGTCTCTTCTCCTGTCCCAGTGGCCATGATCTGAGGGCCTGGAGTTCAGAAGATTACTCTAAAGGATCTGCAAAAGTAGCCAGGCTAAAAAAAAACCCAGCCTGATTTCGGAAAGCTGTTGTGTGTGCTCTGGAACATGAGCATCTCCCATCTCCACTGGGAGTATGCATAGAGGTCTGCAAACAGAAAAGGGTTGAAGATAATGTGCTCCTTCCCTTTAGCTTCCCATGATGTCTGATCAAGCCAGGTAGTGCACAGAATAGCTCTGTCACAATACTGGAAGGACATGGGCAATGTAGCCTGAAGGAGCACAGAGGATGAAGGTTTTCAGCATATGTGAAATGCAGCAAGGCTTTTTTCTTTAATCATTGTGTTTTAACTAAATAGTGACTCCCTGGGCCGATATATTCTTCAAGATGGAGAAGCTCAGAAGGTAACAAAGTCTCCAGTTTTAGGGATTATCTGGATGTAAGATCTCAAGCCTAGTGGAGAACCCCAGCCCTGTTGTAGCTGATGGACTGCACACATGATTTCACCCCATGATGACTACAAGTGATCTGTGCCAGTGGGACGTTGCCTTCCCAGTTCTGTAGCAGAGACTAAATGCTATGTGTTGGAAGGTGCCAAGTTCTCCAGGGCAGTTTGTGGAAAGCCTCTATGGGTCAGGTTGGGGCTCATGATGGACACTTTGGGAAGGCTGGTGGCAAAGCCCATAGTGGGAATGAAGTGGCAGATACCATCTCCTCCTTTCCAAGCGTGCCAGTATCAAGTTGTTCTGATTCTTTTTCAGGATGCCAGGAGCTTGGCTTTCTGCTTGTAATGGTTAATTCTGCTGTAGAAATTGGGAATTGTGCTGTAGAAGTGTCTCCAAAATAATAAATGGCTTTCAAACTCAGAAAGAACAAGTGTTATAGATTACACTTCTCTCCCACTTTCTTCTTTTTGTCTAAACCAAATTCATATTGCAGAACTTTAAAAATATACAGTCTAATCTCCCTGAAACCTAAAACCATTGATCTTTCCTGAGGGGCTTCATGAATGTGTTTCATTTTTGCAGTGTAGCTGTCATATTGAAGATCTGATTAAAGCAAAGCTTTTTCCCCTAAAACCCCATTTTCATCTCCTGGTGAAGCTGTGGTGTAGTGTTGAATTGGTGCAAGATTCGTAGCAACTTTAGTATTAGGAAGCAGAAATCACTAGTGTTTGTGTGCCACAAAGTATCTACCTCGCCCTTGGTAATGTTTAGGTTATGTGACCATAATGTTCTGGGGTTGGGGAGAAGGAGAGACTTCGAGGGATGAGAAAAGGCTTGGTTGCAGATCAGCGTATGTATTTATTTTTCCCCAAAGCCTATGCAAACATAATCAATTTTTGAGCTATTCTGGGCTATGAGAAACTGTGCTCTTCTGCAAAGATATAGAACATGTGTTAAAATACTCAGCTAATGTCTTCATTCCCAGTGATTTGGTCCCTATGAGGACAAGTTCTCAAACCAATTAGATACTGAAATGAAAAACCTCTGGAGAGAGAAGCTTTGCCCACACATGATGCTAAACTTCTGTGAAATATGTAAAGCTATATTGGCAAACAGGGAAGGATCCCACTTGAGGGTGGAGAAATGGGTCCCTGCCATGTTGTGCTGTCAGGATGTCATTACACATGCTCAAGTCTGCTCATATGTCATAAATGAGCCTGTTTGATCCTTTTTATTTCCAAGAAACTAAACAAAAGTGTGTATCCGAACTGTGAGAGGGGGAAATATGTTGTTTGTTTTTTTTTTTTTTTGCAAAGTTCATGTTCCAACTAGTGCCTTTTGGCAGGGTGCTGATCTCTGGCCACTTAATGGCTGCTAACATAACAGAAGCCCTAGAGGAGCATATTTCAGGGTGGGAGCCTCAGACACTGGCCCATGGGTGTCAGTGCCAGTGGGGCTGTACACTGTGAAGGTGTACAGCACCATGTCCTCATAGCACTGCCAGTAGAGAAGTCTTCTCTCAAATGCAGTTGTTGCTTTGAAATACTCTTAATACTTTGGAAGGCCTTCTTTTGAAGGAAGGAAGTGGCACCAGTCTGCTCTGTGACATAAGCTGCATTAGAGGCTTTACTGGGAGGTGTGGCTGAGGCCAAAGCTTGATGTGGGATCTCTGAGGATTTCATATGTACAACAGACTTGATCTTGAGTCTGCACGTTTGGCGCTTAGCATCTGTCTAGCACACAGCATGGTTGTTCAAGGTGTCTTGGTTAATAACCAGTGGGGAAAACAAAGAGTGCTAAACTTATCCTTCCAGTCTCTTGGGAAGCAGGTAGGGCATTTTACCCCAGTCATAGGAATGCTTGTGTTTGGTAACTGCAGGGGCTTTATTCTTGCTGGAGCCTGTGTTTTTAACCTCGGGGCAGACATTTGTGAAACTACAGTTTTACTGACAGAATTTTGCCTTATTGTACTCTCTGCTTGATCTTCAAGTAGATACCCAAATTATATGGGTGTTTGAGGATTTACAGTACAGGACTAGAGAAGTGCTAGGCAGGGCAAGTAGGACACTGGTTAAATTGATTGTAGTGATCCGTAAACATCACCTTGCCTTCACTAGGTATTTACATAAGTAGAAATCAGAGTAAATATTTGTATTTGGATAGACCCTACCATTATGCCAGCTGATATACAGGCTCAGGAAAAGATGATGTTGCCTGCTAGTGTCATCTTGGCAACGCTAAGTGGGGGCAAATGTTCCTATTTGCCCTCCAGGTCTTGGGGTAGATTTCTTTTTTAAATGTTGTTGAATCAGTTGGATGTGGGTTGTTTTGGTTTTTTTCTTTCAGTTTTGAGATCAGAGTTATTTGTCCTCCAGATTAAACCCCAGCTTTCTAAAACAGAGTGAATTTATGGAGTGTGGTACATTTTAATTAGAACATTTAATTAGGAGAGAATTCATGAGAGTGGGTCTTGCTTTAAAATGATCAAAGCTGTTAAATGAAAACAAAAGGGAAATAAATTGTGGAGAAGCATGAAAGATCATTTATTTTGGGTATCTTCTCTACTTATCAAAGGAGATCACTTTTTGTCCTGTGCTTTTTGTTCCAAAAATAGCCAAGGTGCTGCCTGATTTCTGCAGGTCAATGTCCATCTCTGTAATTAGCTATGAGAACAAATTACACAGTTGGGAGAGGAGAGGAGTGTCAGCAGGCTTCTGAAGATAGCTCAGGTGTGTAAAATGGCTACTCCATCTCACTGCTGACTGCCTCAGAAATAAAGCTGTGGGTTTCTCACTTGTGGTTAATGTCTGTGTCATCTCCTCAGTCTCTTGCTGACAGTCAGTTTGCATGTAGGGCGGATTAATCTCCTGAGACTTCTGCCCATCTCCTCTCTGAGCTTTGTTAACATTTTCTTGCTTTTGGTATCAAAGCATGAGCAGCCGACTTGAGCACCGTATTTTTCTGAAGGGCAGTTAGGGAAGCAAGGAGGTGGTTTTCCTGACAAACTACTTCTGTCTTGCTGTCTTCAAGCAGCAAATCATGCTGGGTACTGATGCCAGGGTGAAACACTAAACTGCAGGTCCATCAAAGAGTTTAATCTCTTGATTCCTGCTTAGGTACATGCCTTCCAGGAGATTTCCATGGAACCTAGAAACCTAGCATCCCTTTGTGGTCCTAAAATACAAATCTGTATTTTTAGTATAGAGCGAGATCTGATGTCCTCAGGAAATGAAGTCACTGACTTCACTGCATCACCCGTTTCTGCCATGGAAACAGTTGGTGAATTAATGCAAGTTTTGCACAGGTTTAACAGCCATCCTTCTCTTTAGAGGGAGGGTGGGAGGAACATTTTCTGTTAAGCTCAGAATTGTTGTCTTAAGTTATTAATTCCATGCATCCTAATGTATTTATCTGTGGCTACAATGAGGAGTGGAGAGCTTTCAAATCTAGCTAGCTGAAAGGATGCTTTCTGCACTGAGGAACAAAGAAGGAGCAGCACTTTAGTAGAATGCAACATGGATTTAAAGACTACTTTACATACAGTGTGTGAGCAGCGTAGTGGAGCCTTGCTGCTGGTTTTGAGGATGTGCAAGTCCTGTCCTTCAGGAGATGCTATGTGTGATACAGGTTCTGTATAAATGGAGTATGGAGTTTGTTGTGCTTCATCCAGGTGAAGTCAAGAGCACCACTGGCAGTCACCAAACTGTGCTGTCTGCTTGGAGCTGAGACAAAATGAAAAGGCACTAGGATGGTGGCAGTGGGGCCTGTGGACTTTCCACAGAATCACAGAATGTTCATGGCTGGAAATGACCTCTCAGATCACTGAGTCCAACCAAATAAAAAACAAACAAACAAAAAAAACCCCAAAATGGACAAACCACACAACCCCTGCCCTCACTAGAGCATGTCCTGGAGCACCACATCTACATGTTTCTTAAACACCTCCAGGGATGGTGACTCAACCACCTCCCTGGGAAGGCTGTTCAAGTGCCTCATCACTCTCTCTGTAAAGAATTTCTTCCTAATATCCAATCTAACCCCACCCTGTCTCAACTTCAGACCATTCCCTCTGAAGGGAATGCCACACCAGCATGCTTTCTTCATCTGTCTTTCTCAGGTGTTATATCAGGAAGGAGAATATTTTGACCTAAAAATACAGACTTTGGGGACCTGATTTTACCAGCGGCAGGACTAAATTTGGTGTATTTATGACTCTTAAGTGGTTTTTTGCTCTTGGTTTGTCTGCCAGCTTTGCAGTAAAGAGGTACTTGATGGACATGTGGGAACACGTTGTGGGGTGCAGCATGTGTCCCAGTGCAAAGCACTTGTGCCCACTGTCTGTTGGGTGCATGGATTTGAGTTGGCCGTATGCTTGTGACTGCTGTCCCCTTTGGGACCTTTTCAAGCAGTGTTGTGCAGTTGGCCAGGCTTACTGAAGCCATTTCCATCTCTGGTTCCTTGGGCTTACTCTTAGCCAAAAAAAAAATCTAGTTGCTGAAATTGTAAGCGAGAATCATACTATTTATGTTGGGGGAATGGTGCAGTTTACACAGACAGGCTCTTTGCAAAATTGGCTTACGCTGGCTTTTAGCAGTGGAAGTGAACAGCTGTAGCAAGTTAGAGATGTTTAAAGAGAGTCCAGCTTTTGAGAGCAGTGTGCTTCTCTGTCACGACAGCAGGCCCTTGGTGATGGGCACATGCCTCCAAACAGATTTTGCTGGGTTTTGAAGCAGAAGTGGTTTAGGATGGGGGACCGAGCAGTGTGCTCCCCATGAGAAGCCAGGGTCCTGAGGCCCTGGTGAGTTGTTTATGCCTGTCTTGGCAGTGAATGACAGGCAGGGCCCCACTGCTTCCATCCAGCTCGTGTTGAGTAATGCAGTGGCACTGGCTTGATGTTTTTGGCCTTGTTGGAGACCAAATCTCTTTGTCATGGGTTTCTGAGCTCTACTTGTCCCCTCTCCTCTGTTGTGTGTGAGTCTTGGTGTGGTCCTGCTGTCACCCTAGCCTTGCGCCCCACCGTGAAACCTCTGAACTAGAAGCAGCAATGAGTTTCAGCTTGAAAACCCCTGGGAGTGAGCGGGGACTGGGAGGCCTGTTTGGGTGTGGTGGGAGATCTTGGGGAGTTTGGGCTCCCTTCTGGTCTCAGCTGTGGTCTGAACAGGTTTTGATGCACTAGTCTGGTCTGCCGGCAGGGTCTGGAGGGTGTTTGGGGCATCCCTGTCTAGGGATGGCATCTGGCAATGTGTGGGAAGGTGATGGATTTCTTGGACCATGGGACAGCTGGGAAAAAAGACAACTGTTGGGCAGATGTGTCCTCTTTGAAGTGGCTTGAAGGGTCTGTTGGCCTTCAAAGAGGGAAACTCTAAACGCAGCTGCCTTGTCTCTCTGGACTGAACAGCCCCAAAATCTCAATGAGTTCTTGCAAGCTCAAGCTGCAGCACCCAGATGCCAAAAAGGCACTGACACTACCAGAGGAGCAGTTCCCTTCCACCACCGGCGCTTCCCTTGGCCCAGGAGCTGCAGAAGGCTCTTACTTTACTTTCCAGTCTCAGAGCTAGTTTGCACAGATTGGTCCTCCATGTCCTCCTAGTTTTCTGCTGGCACCTTTGCCCAGCATTGGTGGATGTGTTCTATAGGGGAACAGTTTCCCATGCCTGATGGCATGTTTTCTTCATCAAAGCCATTTCTCTGATGGGCACCATGCCTGGGTTAGTCGGGAGCAGGCTGTCCAGGGTCTGGAAATAAGCATTTTCAAGGCAGTGAGGGAAGGAAGATGTTGCAAATATGATTAATGGGAGTGGGTGTGCAACTTAAAACTTCTTTTTGTTGTTATTTGATCTTTCTCCTGCAAACTCAGCAGCTGACTTCTGCATAAGATAAACACATGGGGGGAGGATGGAGAGGGGCTCTTTGGTCTTCAAAAGCAATTAAATGTTGAATATCTGACTTGAGACTTCTTAAAGAGGCCCAGACTTCAGCAGCAGGGTGTTCATCTTTTTCTATAAAGCAGGCCCTGTTTAAGGGCTCAGATGGACAGCAGCAGTTGTGAGTCACTTGAGCAAAGCATGATTTCTTAGAGTGGGGGTGCATGGAGCTGTGCTGGTCAAAGGCAGCTCACATCAGAACTATGTTCTCTCATATAATCTGGTTTTAGATTGTGTTTAGCATCCACTGATACTGCTTTAAAATAGCTTGAAATACAGCTGATGTTGATAGAAGTTAATGGGCATGTTCAGAGGATAGGGTCCAGGTAACTGTGAAGAGATACTCTTGGTACCATAAGATCTGTGAGCACATGGGACTTCTGAGATGAGTCAACGGGTCATGTTTTTTCTGGCATGCAGGAAAGCAAATGAGTTTGGCCACCAGTGTTTCTGTAGCACTGAACTGGCAGAGTGAAGGCTGCTGTTGGTGGGCTAGTGCTTGAGGTGTTCCTGGAGATGGCCCTTGATGATATTTGGCATTCTTTCAAAATGAGGGATGTCTGACACATGCTGAGCTAGCTAGCAGGAGGCAAGGGCAGAGTGCAGGTCAGAAGGTCTCTCTACTTGGCTGCATCCAATTTCTCATAGTGGGATCTGTCCAGAGAGGCTGTCTGTACACATGGGCTTATATGGGCTGTTTGCCCTTTCTGAAAGGGATCTTCTCATGTCCCACACTGCCCCATTTTGTGGTGGTCCCCCATTGTTTGGTCTGATTTGAAAAGAGATCTAAAAATACTTCAAAGCAGTGACTGAGCCCGTCAGCTGCATCTCTGTGTGAAGGATAGGCTAAAAATCATCTCAAGGAACATGAAAATAGTTCTTGTTCGACTGCTTCCATGTGTGAGGAAGATGAACCAGGGCCAGGTTGCTACATTCTCTGTGACCCTCTGCCCTCCAGTGTCCATACCACAAAGAAAGTCTTGAATTCATTCAAAACTGAGGAACTGGGCAAAGTTTAGAAAGAGGCTTGGTGCAGACTCTTGTTCTTGGTCCAAGGAACATGGTATCTGCCTCTGAAAACAACCAAGGGTGAATTCTCTAGGATCCAAGCTGGAGGCAGAACAGTGGGGCCTCTCACGAGTGTGGGTGAACTTCTGTTACGTTTACTGGCTGAATCCCACATTTAGAAGGTAAATCCAGGGGGGAAATTGCATCTATTACCAAGCAAATGCTGTTTGAGAGGGATTCCTTTTGCCTGTTGTCTACTGTCTGAAAATAGTGGTTTTTTCAGTATAGTCCTTCAAGGTCTCTAATAGTCATGGGAGAGACTGGTGCTGCCTGGAGGTGGTGCTAACGCAGTCCTTTGGGGTAGGTAGATGGTTTTCTTGCGGTAGATGGTAGAAGACCCTTGTCCATTGTCTTAGATCCTCAGTGGGTAGGAGGTGAATCCCACCATCAGCTATGCAGGTGGGAAACTGACTGCTCCATTTGGCAGTGGATTTAGCTAAATTGGTACAACATTCCCATAGACCTGAGTCTTTCCCATTGGCTTAGCACCCTGGGACCAGAGGAGATGGCCTGGCTATATAAGGAATCTGCAGGCTGGTTGAATTTATGGTTCCTGTTTGAGTGTTGGTCATATGCTCTGTAACACACATGACCATTAGCATGAACAAACCTTGAGACCATACAATCTTACAGAGGCAGGATGATTTGCTGGGAGATCTGGAGGAAGAAATGGATGATTCGTTCTTCAGAAACAGTTTTTGTCTTCTCGCATCTGTCACTGCCTTCTTCTGCCTTTTCTCCACCTAGATTTGCGCTTTGTCGTTAAGACCAGGAAATAAAAATCGCAATATGCATATGACATTTTACAAAAGTGCTCTCTGTGCTCTTAAAATCCAACAGTTTTGCTGCACAGTGTTCATCTGTAATCAATTAGAAGGTTTTCTGATCAACAGAAGCTGGAGGTTCTGCTCCCTGGAGCTTAGCACTCTGCACAAGGAGGTGGGATTGCCTGGCACTTACTCTTCTTTTACCTGAAGAAGGAAATTTGAGCAGCAATGAATGAAATTCGGTGAGGCAGAGTGAGATCAAAAAAACCTCCGAACTTGTTTGTTAGCTCTATTCCTGGTATTAAACCAGATGGTCCAGATCCATCTTCCAGTTTAGGAAGCCCTGAAGCTGCTCCTTAGCAGAAGCAAGGGAGAAGCTCTTGCTGTGTCTTCCTATGGGTTGTCAGCCTCTGGCAGAGGCAAGATAGAGGTGAAAGCTGCGATTCAGTGCAGACTGGCTCATTGTTTTTGGGTCTTCTGAGATGTGCTACCAGTGGTGAGATTGAGACCCTCAGGTACCTAAGTAAACGTAGCCTAATTTCCCCCCAAGTCCCATGAGCTGCTCACCTCTCACTCCTGAAACCAGCCCATTGTTGCACAGATGCCTCATTATGAACTTAGGGGAGGAAAACTTTCTGGGAACAAAACTTTATTTTCATGCTGTCTGGAGTCTGCTCTGGCTCTTCTGCAGCATGGAGATTTCCATGCAGGCCTTCATTTCCAGTTGTCCCATGGGCTTTGGAGAGCACAGTGACTTGGTGAAGGGGAGGAAGGAAAAGAAAACTTAAGCTTAATAGTAGAAGGAAAAGAAATCTCTCCAACTGGGGTAAATGATCTGAGTATTTGACTTCTTAAAAAGAGGGACTGAAACCTGCTGAAATGTCAAACTAGGTTGAGCCAAAACTGGGACATGATCATACAAGGAGAGATCAGTTCTGGATGTTCTTGATCACCAAAACTGGTCTCTTCCCCCCATGCTCCTAGGAGAGTTGGCTCTGTAGGAAACCTATCCAAGACTGGCTTCAGCTTCACAGCAATTGAGAGCAGCAGCATTCTGTCTGGGGCCTGAGCATTGGGATGTTTCCCTCCTTGGAGGGAGCAGCAGCATAAAAATTACAAATAAAAGGCAGAAGGGCTTTTGAGAGGCTAATAAAGTATAAGATGGAGTATTAAGCCCATCTCCAACTATAATTAAACCTGCAGTTGGAGGGTCTGTCACATTGCTTCAGACCCTTGGAAAAAAAAAAGGCAACTCAGTTGCTAGCTTCATTAGTAATTAAATGTCCAATTACTGTATGTAATGTTTCTGCTTTGCTGAACTCCACAACTGCATTCATAAACAGCCCTAAGGAAAGCCTCTAATCTGTGCCATTGTTCTTCAAGTGGTTTGCACATGCAGAAAAAGAAAAGAAAAATCAGGCAGACATTTATAATATGGAAAGGAAAGGGGGAAGGGGTGGGAAGAGGAGGAAATCAAATCAGCATCTTCCACCTCCCTCCCCCCTCCCCGAGGTAGGATCTCTGCCAAGCCCACAGAGAAGCCCTCAGGCCCCTCGAGCATGCAAATGTAATTTTCTATCCAGACAACACACTATTTTTTTTTTAATAAAATGAAGTCCACCCCCCCCCCCCCCCCAGAAAACCTTCTCAAATCCCTGAATGCACAACAGAAGCAAGAAGAAAATTACAATGAAAGGACGAGAGACGGGAGGAGAGAGGGGGAAAAAAAAAAAGGCAGCAGCAGCCCACAAACAGAAGGAGAGATGGAGGGAGAATTGAGATGAATATGCAATGTCCAGAGTTTAAATAGACATAAAAGATAATGAAGGTGGGGAGAGAGGGAGGAAGGGAGGGGAGATTGTAATCAAACAAAATGATTTTGGTCCTCTTCAATCATCTCTGGTTTGCAGGCTGTCATTTTATACAAATTAGAGCCGGGGTAATTTTATGAATATTCACTGGGACTGAAATCATGTTCATTAAAGGGAAGGCACCCTTCCCGGGGCCCACTGTGCCACTCGCCTTTTGTTCCACTACAACAACAGGAAAGCCACTTGCGTGGTGGATGAGTGCCGGATCCTGGATGAGTGCTGGATTCATGCCCTCCACCCCTCCTTGCCCCCGAGGGACCAGGGATGGGTCCCAGCTGGATGCTGGGGGTGGCTGGGTGCTCCAAGGGATGTTTCTACCGCAGGGGAGGGTGGCCCTCACCTTTGGGGTGAGAAGCAGAGGGCAGGCTAGAAATGTCCTCCTGGGGAATAAGAGCTGTAGCCTGGGAATTGGCTCTTTGATGCGTCTGCAGGGGGTGGACTGCAAGTGCTCTAGCCTTTAATTTTCAGGCAAGCCCTTATTGAACCAGTAATAGCTCAAAACCATTCGGGATGAAATAATTGCCACATTTTTACTTTTTTATTATTTTTTTTCCCCTTCGAGCATGGCTGCTGAATTGAATTCTTTTTCCTGCTGAAGAGTCCAACCTAGGTCTGCGTTACACATGTCTGGCACCACGCTGGGGATGGTTCCTCTCATACATAACCAATCAAAGATGTATTCAGGGCCGTTGTGAGGAAACCAGGGATGATTATAAGTCGAGAGATCCAAGCCTTTTGCTGACTGCTCACCCTCGCATATTATGAAATTTCTGTTAGAAGGGCAGACAAAGCCTTTTGAGCCTGTGTGTGGTGATGGCCTCACTTGGATGTCTGGCTCTAACTGCTTCACAATGTCAGCCTCTCCTTTCTCAAAAAAGGCAAACGTATCCTATTGTAGAGTGTCAAGTACCCAAACACTGCCATTCAGCAGCCTGGTGATGGCTGTAACCCATCCTTGGGTTGTCACAGTAATACAAGGAGATAGCTCTGCATCGCTCTGCCACTTGGTAGCTGCCGGCAGGAGGGAGGTGAGGCTGACCTAGAGAAGAAATGTTCATTTAAATATTTGATTGCATCTTAGCCCAGCGCTGGGATGGCTTGTCCCTTCTCCAGGACAGCTGGACTACAAGTGAAATCGGGGTGACTGGGTGTCATATTTGGTTATCGTTGATGAAGCCATCTGTAATAACTTGTGGTGCTGTGCTGGGGTTGCCTAGGGAAGGAGATACGATGGCTGAGGGGGATGGGACTGTGTTTCTGCTGCTGGTGGGAGCAGGTTCTCCATCAGCCTGGATGCTGATGGTGCTGTGCATATGTGTGCCAAACCCAGGTGAGAGAGAGAGAGAAATCATTTGGTGGGGACCAAAAGCATTTTTTCTGTTTAGAGCTTATCTATATTTTTCTCTTTAGCTCTAAAAAAGATGAACTAAGATCCAGTGAAGCCAGTCATGCCTATGTGTGCTTTTATGGTTACAGAGATAGTCACAGAGTCTAGCTTGAACCTTACAATAAAAAAAACTAACTTAACCCTATCAAAGGGAATGTTTGGGGAATTTTATTTTTTTTTTTTTGCTGAATGTGGGAACATCACTAGGACAGAGTGCAGAAAAGTAGTTGCATGTGTAGTGGCAAAAGTTTCCTTCTGGAATCAGAGCAACTGTAGCATCTGCTTGCACTGTGGAGGGTCCTGCCTTCTCTGAATGATAAACCAAGCACAAAGACCTGACGTATATTCCCTTCTTATAGTCAGCATTTTCCCAGGGCTCAGTTGAGGCCGCAGGGCTATGATCCAGTATCATTGTCTCTACAAAACTAGCCCTAGTAGAGCTAAGTGTTGCCTTTTTCTTCCAGCAGTGGTTGTGTGTTGAACTGGGACATCATCTCTTGTCCCTCTGCCTGCTGCTAGGCCAAGCAAAACTTGGCTTTCCCGTCTTGTATCTGTCCTGCCCAAACCTTCCCACTGAAGATGCTGCCCTAGCAGTGCAATGTCTATTCCCCAGCCTGATGCTGCTAAGGGCACGGCTGCGCAGGTCATCTACACCGTGAGGGGAGGCCGTGTTACATGCTCTTCACTGGAGCCACAACACTATCTCTGCCTGCCCTAATTCAACACAGCCTCATATACAAACAATCTTTCAAGGCTTTGATGTGGGAGGCACTGTGTGCTTTTCAGGGTTGTCAGGCCATATGGTTCCTGGCTTAGCATCCTAGCTGGAGGACTGTGTCCATTGGGTGTTCAGAGGCATCCTCTGCTTCCTGCAATCCTGATGTATAGTAGAGCTGTTTGTTTTTTATGCACCATTTTCATGTTCTGGCAATGTTTTGTCTTTGAAATGCTGCCCAAACCCCCACGGAGTGCCCCTCTATTGAACTGCAAGGTACTGGGGGCTGTACTCTGGGAGATGGTTAGGATCAGAAGCATCCTGCAGCATTGAGGGCAAAGAGGAGGAGCAGGCTGATGGCTTTAAGACACAGGATGAAATGATTCCCTCTCTGTTTTTGTTGTTGATTGGATTGGTGCATGAGTGCTGGCCAGACCCTGCAGACCCCAAAGCCCAGATGAACTGGAGCCAATGGTCTCTCCTGTGTGATGGGGGTCCTCAGGGACCCACAGGTGGCTGTGAAGCAGAGGCTCTTTTAAGGGTGAAGGAAATAAAGGTCAGCCCTATAGGCAGCCAGGCAGCAGCATCATCTCTGCTCTTAGATCTTATTCTCTGTGGTGTGCATTTTGCCTGGCTCCTCTTGGACTTTTACACCACAAATAACTTTGCCAGCCAGGCTAGGCTGTTCTTCTTCTGATTTGGACCTTAAAATTTCTAAAGTGTATTTGAACTTGTAGAGACTATGATAAACTTTTTCTGACTGCCAGGATGTATCGGTGAGGAAACTTCAGCTTGGACCTGTAGGATCTAGGTTGCTTTAGGGCTGTCAAATGGGAGACCTACAAGGACTTCCTGAGTTGGGTTAGAGGAGAAGGGACTGTGCGAGGAAGTCTTTTTCAGTCTCCACATAGGTTAACAGAAATGTGGTGTTTGTTTTTTTCTTTTAACTCTGAGCTCAGCACTTTTTTGTCACTGTCCTAGTTTTTGAGCCAAGCTAAGAAGAAAAGTTCTCAAATGGTTAAATATTTTGTTATGATACCAGAAATAAGGAGTCTTTCTAACAGAAAAGATAATCCTTGTCTCTTTAAGTTTATGACTTTAAGAAAGTCATGCTGACCATTTTCTGTGGGGACCATTTTCCATGGCAGCTGCTTGGATTTTGAATGGTTTCATTCCACAGCGTGTCTTTTGAGTGGAAAGTTTAAAGATGCATCATCTTGCTTGAGCAGGGCAATAAACTCTAAAGCAAATCTGAAGAGCTTTAGAAAAGGGTTGCACAAAATGCAGATGTAGGGGATTAGAAGACAGAACTGCACTACATCCAGTGATAAGTAAGGTCAAACTCAGCAATTTCTGAGCAGTTGTACCAGGGAGGAGCAGGGAATGATTGCTTTTTGGCTCCCAGCGGCAGGAGCAGAGGCAGAGAAGCATCTAGTGTTGTTTTGTCCCTTGGGTGCTGTGTGTGGTAGTGGTGGTCAGCAATGTTCTCCTGTAAGGGTTGGGGGTAGCAAGGAGGTGAATTACACAGCAGTTAACCAGACAGGACACCTGTTAACCAGACAGGGCAGAGCGATAAAAACATCTCACTGGTTTTCATGGTTATCAAATGCTGTACGCTCTAAAATGGCATTTCCATGGATGAAATATGGCTGCTGGTAGCTATCTGTTGCTGCTCTTCAAGAGATACAAAGGAAGAGGAGGAACTTACAAGCAATAGCAATGCTTTCAAGTAAGGAAAACCCAATGTGCAGCTATCAGGCAGCATATGCAAGCTGTTGGTCTTGGAGGTCAGAGGGCCCCAGACTAACCCTCAGAAGTATGGCTTTGGTGCTTAAGAGAAAATTAACTCCTGCCTGGATGCTTAACCTCATGAAACCAGAGAGGCAAGGAGGGAAGCCCTGAACCATGGCTCTGATCTATTAGTTCTCTGACATCTCTTCTTGGCATAATTGAGACTCAAAATTTTGCAGTTTACCCAGGGCTTGAGTTGCCATTTGTGGCTGGGGGCACCACACACCTTGAGTTTGTTCCTGGAGGGCCTCCCTTGCTTTTGCAATGCTGATCACCACGTCTCTGAGCAGCTTTGCAAAGTTCTTGATTTGTTTCTCAGAAAGTAAGCATACAAAAGATCCTCTTGAATATTGAGCCCCTTCCTCTAGCTTAAGGATTCTTGCACAGCCTTCTCCCTGTGAGATGACTTCCATGCCTTGCTTGCTCATCTTGCTGGAGAAGCAAAGCTCCCATCAGTCCCTTGTGTACTGGGGTAAGATCTGTTGACATATCCTGAGGCTAGAGTTAGTTTCTGTTTCTAAGTAGTTCCCTGGGCACAGATTACAAGTGCTATGATAAAAACATTGAGTCAGATATCTTTATTTTTTTTCTCCTCTGATCAGGTCTTTCATCACTTGCCTCTTGCTAACAAGGGAGCTCTGAGAGTTGTATGGGTTTCAGAATTTCCATCGACCCCAAAAGCTGCACAAATTTAATCCAATGCAATGTTTGCCATTAGCACAGTCTCACGAGGTTTAAAGCTCTCCAACTCCCTTTGACTCTAGGAAGTAGCTGTGCAGGTTCATCATCTTGCTGGAGCATGTTGGTGGACCAGAGCAGCTTCCAGATCTGCTTTTTGCTTGTCATGAGCCTCTCTATGCATTAACTTAAGGCAAGATCTAAGCTGCAGCACTCCGGTCCACTTGATGCTTTTCCCCTCCTAGCACCTCTCACCACTCATTGCTGCCATAACATGTGATGAGAACACGTCTTGAGTGTACAAAAGAGAGTGTGAACAAGCCCCAGGTGCCACACAGCTCTGTGAAATAGATACATTGTAGGTGTAAAGCTCACAAAAGGGAACATTACGCTCTCTCATAAGAAGCTGCTGTATCTTCTCTATCAAGGAAAGTGTCTTCCAGGAGGTCTGGTGGAGTGGAGACTAGGCTCTTGAGTGATACACAGAATGTCATCTTGCTTGGGATGCCTAGGATGCAAAGACCCCTGTGTGCCCCATACTATTCCTGCCAGGTATGTCCCACCAAGATGGGGAGCCATGGATGTGGGTCTCCTTTCCATTTCCAGCTTCTTGTGGGAAGGCACAGGGAATCCTGTAAAACTGTTCTGCTGGATCTCTTTTGCTGTTCCTTTCTCCTAGTTCCTTTCTGAAGACTATCCAAAGACATGAATGTTTTGTGAAGGACTTGAGATTGAAAGCTGTAAAATGTACATCAACTGCTCCATAAACATCAGAGATGCTGTGCAGAAGCACAGCTACTTGAGTTTAGCCAGTTATGTATATCAAGTGATCCCTGCAGATTTATTAGATGTTTCAAAATGGATTTGAAATAACTGGATTTAGTGTTTCTGGCGATTCCTTGAACCATCTTGTTTTCTAGCCAACTTGTACAAATGTGCCAGTCATGGGCTGCGGTGTATCAGCCAACTTAGCAAATGGTTTTATTTATAGCTGAAAGAGTGAAGCCAAGGAGTATAAATCCTGAAAAAAGTATAAACTGTATCGTGGAAATAATAAACTTCAAATTCATGGAATTTCTAATGTTCCACTGATGGCTAAAAAATCTGTTTAATGGCCGCTGAGTGATATTTGGCTGCAAAGCACAAACCCCAAAGTTGTCTTAACTCAACAGTGCTATTTTTTAGTGTGTGTTTATGTGCTGGCGCTTAGTCTCTTTGCTGAATGATGGAAAGTTGACCTCTGCTGCATTTCTGCAGCGACCAGATAAGATTTCAGATCACAGCTTCGCTTTTCCTGTTGATGATCTATGACTGTAGCCTGAGTCTTGCTGTTAGATGTCAGGCTGTTTATCTGGAGGATCAGTTGCATGCTTGGCTGAGTTTGGGGGTGTGAAAGATGTTCAGTGCTGAAAGCAAGTGCAGGGGAAGGAGCCGGCGAGAGTGGATCCTGTGCTTTCAGGGCATGGCTGGCCAGCTGAAGGAGATCCAGCCACATCTTCAGAGATACTAGTATGTGTTGGACCTTGAGAGGTAAGAAGATCTGGACTGTTGAAGGGACATCCTTCTCCTTAATCTCTCCTCTTCATTGAAATTGCTAATGATAGCGTATTTTGAAGCTGATTACTGTTGTATTCTTTCTTGAGGTGATTCATTAAAGTTCAAGGACCTGGTTGCACATCCTTTCCTCTTAGGTCACTGCCAGGGTAAATGTGTTCCAGAGACCTCCTTTATACATGCATTATTTATGGGGGAATGCGTAGAATTTGTGTGTACATTTAACAGCTGCTGGATGGCAAATCTGTGTATAGGTGCATTGTCCTGAGTGGTGTTAGGGATGGTTCACAACAGCTTCAGCTTGGGATCCTCTTCCTGGGTTGGAGGTGTGGAAAGAATGGTGACAGCAGAAACCATTGAGGCTTCATGTTCCTTAAAGCAGGCGGTTCCAGGCTGATAGTGTTTTGCAGGTAGTGTTTTGAGTAGGTGGGTGCTGCTTTGTGACTGCAGTGAGCTGGGGTCTCTTGTGTGGCTATCCCTGCCAACCTGGCAGAGCAGCACTCATGTGCTCTATGGCAGCTATGGTGTGTCTGTGCCTGCTGTATCTGCAGGTGGTGGTTAAGCTGCCTGCCTGATGGTAAGGTCCATCATGGTTGGGTGCCCCTGGTCCCCAGACAAGAGCTCTCCCAGTGCACCCAGCTCCATTCCTCTTGGTCACTTATCTGTTCCTGTGCTTTGGCAGTCTGGACCAGCTGGGCATTGCATACATGTGGCTGCTACTTCACATTTGAGAGGTGGTCTTTAAAACACCCAGTTCTGTTTTATTTATTTTATTTTATTTATGTTAGGACTGAGTTCAGCTAAGCAAGTTCACAGTTTCTCTGGGTTCTGATGATTGACATTGTGTTTGAACACTGCATTCAAAGCTAATACTTCTTGCAGATGCTGAGATAAGTATCTGTAAATCTTTGTATTTACCATTATCCCCAATTTTCTTGTGCAGTGCCTGCTGTCACCGTAGAAGGGTATTTATTCTGCACATAATCTGATTGGAAAACAAGGCTTTGAAACAGAAAGGAAACTACAGATTTCAGGTGGTGTTAGAAATGTCAGTTGTGGATGCTTAAACAGTCCTGATTGCCTCCAGGCTTTGGGGCATTTGAGTTTTCAGCCCCCTATTGTTAGATCTAAAGCTGCTTATTGGAGTCCGAACAGGTTGGAAAGACATCTTGTTCTTCAGATCCTCAGAAGTCTGCCTCTCCTCGACGGAGGGGGATTGCCTTCTTATGTCTCAGCTAGTCAAGTTTTAACCCTTGGCTTAAACAGTGTAGGGCTGAACAAAGAACCACTGATTTCAGATGGAGCAGAACAAAAAGCCATTATTTCAAAATAATACTCTGCTCTTCCCTTCCAAGAATTTCCTAAGGACTTTATAAATATTAAGGCCTAGGCTGTCACCCTCATGACTGAGAGCTGGAGAAGTAGCTGTGTGTGGGCATCTGAGGAGTTGAATGTGAGGCATAACCTCATGTGGTGGTTTCAAGCCTAGAGGTCTCCTGTGCAATTCATACCTAGAAGAAGCTAAGGTGTGGCAGGACAGTGAGGATGTGTGGGGCCAGGAGAGCCTCTTGATTTACACTACTTTGCACTTATTTCTTAGCCTTGTTCCAACTCCTTGGCCCTTGCCAGTCCTTGTTGGATCTTACGTTGGGCTCTTGGGTCAAGGATGAACTGCTTCATGCCATCCTTCAAGCATGGAAGAGGGAAAGATTTCGCTGTTCACTTAGACTGGGGGTGATGGGAATCCAAATAATGTTTTCTGGGCTGGTTATACCCAATCCTCTGCTTCTACTACCCTCACAGCAGCAGGTGGGTGAAGGGATGGGATTGAGCTGTCTTTATATGGAGGCAGGAACTTGCAGCCCCGTGTCCCAGTGGTAGGAGGAGAGATGGTGGAACAGGAGGTCTTCCCTATAATATCTAGTCCTGTCATTGAGCAGTTTAGACCCATCTCAAGTTAAAGATTGGAACTCCTGTTACTAGTGAGATTGAGAGTCCTTGCTCTATTATCCACCCTTTTCTGCCTTTGTGCTTCTCTAGAGCATGGGCAAGAGGTGGTTTAGGTTGTGGGTTTTTCTTCCTCTACCTCCTCTTCAGTTGCTCCTTGAAATTGGCACCTCCAAGGGTGTTGTGGACTGTCAGCTCAGCATCTGTCACTTTCTGCCCAACCTGGGGCCAGCTGTCACTGGTGGGTGAGCAGCAGCGGGTGAGCAGTGTGAGAACCTGCTGTTCCTGTGGCTGTGGGTACCACTGCAGAGGGAGCACATGGCACTGCCCACTTTGCCCACACATTATCCTTCTCAAAAAGCCATCTCTGGCCACCTCACAAACAGGTGGATGGATCAGATGTAATTTTCTCCCTCAAATAGTGATAGTAAGTCTCTTTCCTTTGCAAGAAGTTTGGTCGAAATGGGCTGACCTCTCCTTGTGGAAGGAGGTCCCTTGTCCCTTGTGTCCCTGGGAGAAGTCACAGCATGGACCGTTTATAGTTTTTCCTTTTAACACAGTGACAGCGGCTTTGTTTTTCTACATTTAGTTTGCATCTAAGACCAGGACATGGCTCATGCTGTGTCCCTGATCCAGTGTTTAAAGCTTTGCTGTGATTTAAGTTTGGCCTGGGCCCTGCAGGATATAGCTTAATTTTTAAAGCTCTCAATGTGAATAATTCCTCTCTGAATGCAGATCGCAAGAGGGGATATTGATTTAAAGCTTTAAAGCTGGTGGTATGGATTAAAAAAAAGAAAAAAGAAAAAAAAAGGAAAGAAGGAGATTTACTGTAGTCAGAGCTGGTCGCCTAAATGTTAGTCCCTTACAGACAGGCTTTTGCTGAACTAGATGTAGAAGTGGCAAGGGACCCTGGTGAATTTTAGCTTTAAATTGTTGGCTGCTGAGAATCAGCCCTGGAATACACTTGACTGCAATTTCCCATGCCAGGGGAGCATTTGCTGTAACTCCTTGGCCAAGACTTTGTGTGGGCACAGACATTTCTGTGGGGTTGCAGAAACTGATCCAAACCATTCCCCAGCCATGGGGGATTGCAAGGAGGATGCACTGGGTCAGGGTGATGCTGCTGTAGAGCTGCATACAGGAGTATAGCCAGGGCAGCAGGTGGGGAGCTGTCAGCAGAACAAGGAAAGGAAAGTAGGGGAAAGGAAGCTTTGGTAGAGAAGATGCTATGGAAGACAAAGAGAATTAAAAGGCAGGGAGTATGTCCAGCTAGCAGGCAGGGTTCTGAGGTCACTAATGCTGGTTATTTGGATTTCAAAGAGGATCCTATTAGCTACTGTGGTGGAGAACCATTAGTCAGTGGGGCAGGAGGCAAGAGCTCAGGCTGGCTTGAGAAATCAGTTTCCAATGTCCTTGATGTCCTCCCAGGCTGGTGTTGCAGAGCATCCTGCACAATGATGAGTTTGTCTCGGGTGAGAGACTCTTCCAGCCAGAAGCACCGGGTGGGCTGGGGAACACTGAGCCCCTCTGCCTGTGATCACTGGAGGGATACAAGGACGTTGTGTCCATGCCGATCGCCTTGCAAAATCCCATCTTGCTGCTGCTGTCCCAGGAGGTGTCACTGAGTTGCTCTTCTTAACAAGCACAAAAACTAGGTTACTTCCCTTTGGCAAGTACCCCATTAAAAGTTTCTTGTCACTATCCTGCAAGCGCAAAATGGGATTTGGAAGAGGATTTGGGGAAATCCAGGTGTGACTGTTCATGATTCCTTGGAAATATGATCTCTGGCCTGCCTTTTTGTTCCTATCAGGAATTTTCATATGTGTCCAGGAGCCATTTCCAAAGGAGCTTCAAGCGTAGGACCTGAAGTCGCAGTGGAAGTTTGTGAGCTGGACTGGTACAGCAGCGTTTTTCTCCAAGCCTGGTGCTAGAGTTGCTTTAAAAACCTTTGAAAGAAGCCTCTGACTGTTCAGAAGAGCCATTTGCTGTAGGAAGATGCCATAAATAATGCAGAAGGAGACTTGTGAGTTGTCAGAGATAGGGTCAGAGAAGGGTTGCTTAGATAAAATTAAAATGTGGATGTGGTAGTTGAATCTGGAACAAAACTCTATGGCAGTTTTTCCCCAAGAAAAGTGACAGAAACCTCCTTGCTTGTAATATTTAATTTTTTGCCAAAAACTATCTGAATTTTATTCTAACACTTCCCTTTTATTTAAATCCAATTATTAAATCCTTTTATTTAAATGCCATTAGGAAGAAGATATTTACCAACAATTGTTATATCCAAACTCCAGAAAAAACAGTGATTTCTTCTACATTTAAATATAATCCCCTAGTCTGTCCCGTTCAGACTGTGTAGGGATTGATAAGTAGAGCTTTGAAAAAAGGGCAATAAAAATGGTCTTGTGTAAAATAATGACCATTGCTCTGAGAAACTTAAGATCAGCAAGATCAAATCTCCGTCTGGACTGAGTATGCTTAAAATCCCTAATTGTCTGGCTTTTTGTCTGCAGAATGAATTTATAAGAAAAAGGAGAACCAAAGCCTACTATTTCAACACCCTTGGAATTCATGAGTAGAGCTGGGTTTCAGAGATTCCCCCTGCCTTGTTTTGGCTAAGTCCTTAAAATGGAAAGCTGGAGATTAACAGGGTAGGCCTGGGGTCATCTTATTGCAGAATATATAGTTCCAGACACACAAGATCTTTTTCTTCGGACATCCCTTCTGGTTGTGATGTTTGAGCCCTTGCTTTGCTCCCTGGCTAAGAGCAGCGTTAATCATAGGACTGGAATTTGTGACTTAACCAAAGAGGCGTTTTAATGCTTTTCCTGTCATTGATCAGAGGGCTGGAAGCCACTGTCTCGGTAGTGTTGTCACATTGACCTCTGTGATGGTGCTTGATGGGTTCCCATCCTGAGTATTTCCCAGCCCAGGAATGCCTTCCAGTGTGCCTGTCTTTGTCCTTTCAGAAGGGGTGCTCTGAACTTGGACCCGCCAAAGACAGAAGAGAGCCTTTTTGTGCAGCCTGCAAAGGGCTCTTCTGTCTGCAGCAGAGCACGTCGAGGAGACCTTCCTTCTGAATCTGTGCTGCTAGAACAAAAAAAAGCCCTTGCATCAGAACTTACTATTTATATTTCTAGCTCTGAGACTCCTCAGCTGCATTAATAATGAAGCATTTACCAATTAAGATAGATGAGTCTGCTCTTGAGGGTGTTTGTTAAGGTTAGGTACCTTATTAGCATATCTGATAGATACAGTGCCAGGTGCTGATTAAAACCTCCTCATCTCCCCCAGGGACAGAAGTCTTGAGGAAACAGGGTGGAGAAAGTTGTCCTGTTTCCTGGCTTTGGCTATGCAGGTAGCAGGAAGAGGAGCTCAGCATCCCTTCCCAAAGGCACAACCCAGACAATGTGAGCAGCTTGAAATCAGCACAGGGAGGAAATCAATCAGCCCAGATCAGAAATTCCAATAGCTGGTGCAATGCAAGTGTGATTAATTCCTCCCGAATGCAAGAGGTGGAAAGATGCTAGTTTTGCTGCTCTTGCAAGGCTAGCAGTCTGTCAGGTGAGGAATTTGTTTCTGAGGTTGACCCTACAGATTTCAGAGATCTGGAACTGATGCTTGCCTATGTTACAGTGTTTCAGCAGCTTACTAAATTAGGTTTGCAGGCAAAAAGATACTGCAAGGTGCAGTCAGCCCACATATGAAACCAATTTCCGTTGAAACAGCACTAAAGAGGGCAACCAGAAGAGAAACGAGATCATCTTTAGGTCTCTCGTGACCTACAAGAGTTGAAATGTGTGTTTGCTTTCCATATTTTTTATAATATGGTGAAGGAGCTATATTGTAGGTTTTAATGATCTGCATGTGAAGAGCATCTTAAAATAGCCTTCAGATCTCCTTGGAACATACATATGTGTTTTTAATTTTATGGCTATAAAAATATATATTTACTGAATACATGTACTTTGTTTCTCCATCTGCTAAATATAGTCACGTATGAAAGTTATATAGAAAATGTAATTTTCCCCTAAATTATCCTGCTGTCAGTCTGCTTCAATTTCAGCGTCGGCAGAGGCGAGGCGTGAGTTGAGATGGGTGCTGTCAAGCTGCCGAGCGGGTGTCTGGAAGCAGTTTGCCTGAGGATGGGGATTACTGGAGGCGGGGTTGGTGGCACCAGCTATTGCTAAGATTTGCCAAACAGTTCACAAGATAAGACCCTGTTTTCAGTTTTGCTTGTAATTTTGTTAGTTTTAACCATTCATGCTGAATACTGACCTCAAACTGTTTAAGAGGGGAAGAAAAGGAGTGTAAAATGGTCCTGCTATTTTAGAGGGCAAGCTTGGAGAAGAATGCTAGGTTTGTCCTGCTGAAGAAGTCCAAGGAGCTTTTCTTGGAGCTTGCTGTGAGGCACAATGCAAGAAGAAGGGGGAGGAGGTGCCCATTTTGCGAGACATCTTTGCCATCCCTCTGAAAACGTGGCCAAACCGATGAAAAGTTGGAATTGTGCTCAGCCGAGACTTCTTTGATTCCAGTGGCTAGTAATTACCCTAGTCCCTTCACAATGGACAAGGCTCCTTCCCACACGGCTTCCCAGTGAGGCAGGGCTGGATGCTGGCCATCCCCAGCCAGTGACTCCCTGCATGCCAGCCCTGGGGCAAGCTGCACCAGAGCAGGCTTTTCCCCGATAGCTGCTTTGTGGAGCAGGCACAGGGAGAGGAACTTGTCCCTCATCACAGCTGAATAGGCAGATGGGACTGGGGCTTGCAAGGAACATGGGAAAATGGAGATACTCTGGACAAAGGCAGAAAATGGGATAGCAGCTGGAGGAAGGAGACTTTCTAGGGCCAGGGAAAAGCACAGGGCGTCTTTGTGCAACATGGACATACCAGGTCAGTTTGTCTTACTCTTGATATTTCCTAATTGTGCAGCTTGAGTGATGGCCCTTTGCTGGGTGCTGTCTCCAGCATGTAGTCCGTGCAGAGCTCTGCAGAGGTGCTTGTGCCGTGTTTGGGAGATCAGCAGATAGTTTCTCTAAAGAGAGCCTGAAATGTAACTGTTGCTAAAACTGCTTTGTGCAATAACCGCAAGTACTTTCAAAAAAGTATTGTTGCTCTTGCAAACTCCAGCTCAAATAGTTACTTTAAAATAAATACGCTTCTGTGGCGTTTACAGTTGGGCCTGGCTGGAGAGCCTGGAGTCTGCCTCATGAAAAGTATCATGACACTAGAGTTTAGTTTTGTTCTTTTTTGGAATGTTTTGCTGAGAAGGAAGGAGCCAGGCAGCCACCAGAGCAGTCCTTGGATAGCATCTTGGATAGGACACTCCACCATTCCTGTTTCCACTCTGCCAGGCTTGGACAAGGAATTTGGAGAGCCCTGAGAAAGCAATCACCAGCAACAAGTCTCCAGAGAAGAGGCTGTTGAAAAAGATGCTGTCTCTTCATTGTTTATTCCTGTCTGTTCATTCAGGACACTATCACTGATCTATGCGAGTGTTTCTGGTTTGCTTCTGCAGCAGAGTAAGCAGGTCAGTCAAGCTATCTTGGACCTCCTGCTTCCTGTCTTACTGATGTCCTATGTCAGGACAAGCTGCTGTCTGTGGCAGAATGGGAAGACACCATTGCAGGTGTGCTGAAGGTCCAGAAATGACCATGGTCAGTCCAGCACACAAAGAGAGATTTCACATTTGCATCCCCTGCTTCTTGGGTTTGAACTGATGCTGCATCAAGCTGCCAGAAAAGCAGACATTTATAGTCATGGAGAGGGCAAAGGTAGCTATGTATCAATTTAGAAGTGTGAGTGGGTTTTCCTTTCAGAACTATGGTTTGCTGTCAAAGAAGCATTACAGTAAAGGGATAGCTGCATGCAGCTTTGGCCTGTCTTCTCAGTCCATGTGTGTGCCATGGTGGGGTTGGATGCTTGTGAGAGTGGGTGGGTCCTGTAAGATAAATTTCTTTCCTCAAGGATGTGATTTACAGAGAGGCAGCAGGAAGGCGAGTTTGTGAGGGAAAGCCTGTGTGAAAAGGGACCTCATCATGGTCCTGGGGAGCTGGGTGGCTGGCATGCTTGCTGATGTTTTCAAGGTTTCCTTGTAAGCATTTGAAGAACATTTGCTCTAAGTTCACAATCTAATTTTTCTGTTGTACAAAAGTGCTACCAATGAAAATAGAGAAGCTCTCTGGGTCATTTCCAGATGCCCTCAATGAGACAGAAGTGTTTATTTTTTATGGGCCAATTTTTGTAGACTACCAGAACATCTTGTACTGTCTAATGCCGCATGGAGCAATAGCTCTGCAGAGTGTGTTTAATACGAGCAATGTGCTCTCAGGGATACTCAAATCAGAGTTAGTTTCCTCACATGTACGCGTTCAATAGCATGTTCTATAAAACATCTGGGTCTAAAATTGTGCTAAAGTCGTGACAGGGCTCTACCTGGAGAATCACCATGTGCAGCCCTCTCCTCTGCTGAATGGACCTTGAGCAGATGGGAGATGAGGATGGAAGATGCAGCAGGAATTGGCCCTAGAGCAGGCTGCTTGTTCTTGGTGTGGCCTGTTTGCCTGTGAAGTGTGTCAGCATGGGTGAGGAAGCCCGGAGGGACTAAGAGACTTATGTCCAATGCTCACATAGGGTCATTCCCTTGGTGCCACACCAGTAATTTGAATGACATCTGAATTACTTGCTGTAACCTTCTTGTGGGTGCTGTGAAACAGTGCTAGGCCCTTCACAGTGTGGCTTTCTGAAGGGACCAAGTTCCAAAGATCTGGAGCCCTTCTCCCATTCATGTTCACACTGTCTCTATGTTCTCTGTGTCTGTTCACGTGGGATGGGCTGTGCCTGCAAAGAGCTGGGCTGCTCCAGTCAGGGCTAGTATGTTGAGGATCCCTGAAGGAGTGTCTCATGTTCTTGTAAATGCTGTGTGTGTTTCATGGGGATGCTGAGAGGAGCAAACTGAAAATGATGGGCCAAACAAAAAAAGCATTTCCATGGGATGCATCATCTGGGTTCTCCTACCGCATGGCTGACGTACTAGAAGCCAACAGCCTTATTCTCTGTGCTTGTACATTCCAACTGTGTTGTCCCCATTCAGCAGGAGGAGATAAATCAGGATCCTTCTGGGGGAAGCAGGACAGCTTGCTGCTTAAACAGGTCCCCATACCCACATGGTACAGTTCCATACTACACTACTTTGGCCTAATTAATAATGTACAGGTGGCATGATGGGCTGTACACAGCACTGCTCAACCATGCAGCTAGATGTGCAGTGATGGAGCTGATAAGGATCCTGCTGACTTCTTTGAAGGTGCAAGCCTTGGTGTGACTGCACTGCTTGGGAGGTGAGCCCACCCTTTATTCTGATCCACTCACCCTCATGTCCACAGGGACTATCTGCGGGAAAAGAGGTGGTGCAGAGCATGGGGTGGGGCTGGTGTGCTAACAAATGTTGTGGAAGACTTTGCACCCCTTCCAGCAGGGCTTCATGCTTGCTGTAGCAAGAAACTGGGCAGTGCATCCCCTGCTTGGCCTCGGGTCTTTTTTTGGTTTTTTGTACAGCTTGGGTGCTGTGTGCTGAAGCTAAACTTACCAATGTGGACAGAGATCAGGTGGGTAATGGTTAGTCTGTGCTTTACCTTGCACTTACAGATAGCAGTCTAGGTCTTTCTTCAGAAGCTGGATGAACACATAACACTTGAAGGAGAAAATGTTTGTGTTCAGTCTTGGTGCTGGAACCCCTGTTCTGAAAAAGCTTTGGAGTTGTCTTTATTTTTTGTGTGTCTGTATGCAGAGCAAGAGCGATAATTAATGCAAAATTGTTCTCCTGGGTTCTGGCAAAGCCAATACTAATTTTCCAAAGTCAGCTCAGAAGTACTGAAAGTGCAATTTGATGCAGGGCTGCAGGTTGACTGTTTCTCCATTTGGCTTTTGCTACTCAGTCAAACGTCACTTGACGCCTTTCAGTCAGCATTGAAATGAAAACATCAGTCTAAACCAGGGAAGTCCTGGACATCAGATGATTAGATGTTCCAAAAATTACCATGTCGTAGGAAGGAGATGGTCAGCATCAGATTTATGTATTTTTAATGCAGCTTTTAATTTTTAACTTCTTTCAAATGAGCTTTATTCCTTTATAGATTTTATTTCTGCAGCATTTTGCAAATGCACCAGTCATTTCCTGATGAGCCAAACAACTTCAGCCTGCTCCTAAAAACACTCTTTTGAGGCCCAGAAGGGACATTATCCTAGTTTTGCAGTGGGGGAACCCAAAACCCAAAGAGGGAGAGAGCCTCATTTCTGAGGTGGCAGGCAGTCAAAATGTGCCTCACAAGCAGTGGAAACCAAGGTTGTTTTCAGTGGTGTTGGGTCTCTGGTCCCTGTGAGCCAGGTGGAAGACCACAGGCGTTTGGAGAGCCAGAGCTCATGTCTCACTCAAGTGTCATTTACCAACAAAATGCTCATCTTGGAGAAGCACTAGAGGGTTTAATGGAAGGGTCCATTTTTGGGACTGACATGGAATGGGTATCTTGCTGTCACATCTCTTCCCTGGCGGCATGGAGTGAAGGCAAGAGGGGTGCTTGGAGGCATTCTGCCAACCGGTGGGGCTGGGGAGAAGTGGATGATTTAGGAGGGGACCCGAGTTGTTTGATGGAGCTGAGACCACACAATGGCTGGTGGTTTCATGTGTATCTCTGGAGCAGAGTGGGATGATGAGATACATACTGTTTGCATGCCTATGCTTCGGCTTGATGTGGTCTCGCTGAGTGAATCAAAGCTTTTGCTTTGAAGGCGGTGGAGGAGGAAGGGACCGTCTTTGTTCTGCTCTTTGGAGAGCACTGGAAATCCTTCAGCCCAGAAGACTACACCCTTCATTACCCTCTGGGTTATTTGCCCCAGATTGGAAATATGGGTCTGTCATGTGAAGTATTTGATTATTTATACAGTTAATTTTTAACAGAGTCAGAGTATTAGAATTAAATAGGGGATGAGCTTCCAACTTTGCGTGGTTAAGGGCTAATAAAACATCTCTGATCCAGTGTTGTCCTTTCACCAGATGGGATTTGTTTCATAAGCTTTAGATAGTTAAAAAGAGATCTCCTTTATTTCAGGCAGATTGATCTGTTGGCTTCAGACAAAGAAAATGTGCAGAAGTGTCAGCTTAAATATCCAATTGGCACAGGTGCAGGTGGGTGAAAATTTCAAGGTATGTTTAATTGGCATCTTCAATGGCTGTAGCTAGGTTCAGTATCATCTGCCTTGGAGACTGGGTGATGTCCATAGCCCACACCAGGTGTGGAGGAGCAGGACGAACAGTGGACTGGAAGGTGGAGGGTAGCTAGAGGCCGGACTGCCCTGTGTTGGTGTTGCCATTTGTGCCAGCCTCCACTGTGCTGTTTCGACTGTTGACTTACTGCAGGAGAACCTGGAAACATCAACTGGTGACCCTTTGGTCATCACACCTTCCAGAGATGTTGAGTTGGCAGTTTCCCACGTTTGGCATGGGGATTGCAAAGGTGTGCCATGGGGATGGCCCCTGGATCTAGTGTGGTCCAGGGAATGGTAGGAGAATGGGGCAAGATTTGAGGCTGGCTGAGCTTAACAGCCTGTGATGGGATTGATGTAGCAATGGGTTTGGATTTTATTTCTTTCAGTTTGGTTTGCTCAGACTTATAGGTCTAGTAGTGTCTCCCCCCCACACACTTCATGCTTGTTGCCCAAAACCAGTAACATCTCTTGGTGGCACAGAGCTCTCAAAGCTACACTTACTACCAGTTACATGATTGGAGATGGTGAGGACATTAACATAGGTTTTCATACCTTTTTTTTAAGGAGAAGGCTGAGGAATAAGGGTTTTGTGTCATCCTAGAGGTCCTGCAGGGTGGAGTAGTTGTGACTACTCCAGAGGTTACCTTGGTTCTCCCACTTTCAGTAAGCCGCCAGGACTGAAAGCAGCCATGACTGTGAACTAGCTGCTTGTGCTTTAGGTGCTCTGATTATCTGCTGTGAATTTTCATTTCCTCCTATCTGCCATGTACTCCTGCCTGCCAAACACTGAATGTAATTTGTATATCGTATATTGAATGTATACTGTGAATGTAATTTGATTCTGCTTTGGCCTGATGTACTGATAGGGTTTATACCTCACACTGTACTGGTGACAGCCATTTTATTCCTTTCCTTATGACAGGAGAAACAAGGGAGGATGTATGACAGTGAGGCTGTTGGAGCGACTGTTGCATGGATGACGTTTTGCCTTTGCAAATGTACATTGTGACTGTGATGGGAACTCTGCTTCTTGTTGTCTTTCCAACCATTTCTCATCAGATGAAACAGGAAACAGTACTGAAGAGTTCCGTGTCTTCAGTTCTACCTGCTAGCATCCAGCTTATTGGCTGGCTAGAGTGAGACTGTTTTCAGCCTCCTGAGAAGTGCTCATATCTCCATCCATGATGAATTTGCCTCTAGGTTTAATGGACCAGTTTCTGTAAACAGGGAACTGAATTGATTTTAAAAGAATACACCTCCTCTGCAAGATGTCAAGGTCATGATTGATGACAGCAGCCTGTAGACAGAGGTGTTCATCACCAAGATACATTTAACTTTTATTTCAAAACTTCTATTTTTATTTACATCTCACCTACTAGGTCCCAAATTTGATGCTTCCTGCCCTCTAAGACAGCTGAGCCCTTGACCTACTGTAGAAGCCTCTGGGATTTCCATCTCCTGTGGAGGAAACAGTGTGGAAATTGGGTCCTAGGGGAAACAGCGAGTGGAAAGTGTAAGCCAGTGTGGAAGTATTAATTTTTTAAAGACAAGTAGCAACTTCCTGTCTCTCTGCTGCCCTATGAGCTCCTTGTCTATTTCAGATTTTAATAAATTTCTTGTTTATCTTGAGGAAGCAAATTAATAAGTAATGGCAATTGCTCTTTAGAGGGAGAGAGAGAGGCTACTGAAGGTTGTAGTCATTTTAATTTGGCATGTGTGTTGTTGCAGGGACTGTTTGCCATTGAGGCAGGCACATCAGTGTCAGAGCTGGTGAAATATGACTGTTATGTGTGCACACAAGGGCCTCAAGCCTTGAAGTAGCATTGTGAGTGAGGGCTCAGGGGAGTTTAGCTGGTCTTGCTAGGATCTTTGGGGCTCCCCTGCCCTTTATCTCTGGGTAAGTTTGAAATCCAGCATAACTGGACAGACACATTTTCCCTGTGCATCGCTGGACAATCCCAGCCTTGACCTTCCTGCTGAACATCATCATTTGATGTGTGGTGCTGGTCAGGTCTCAGACCTCTTTATATGCCAGAAACCCACAGCTGCTTTCAGACACCTACCCAATGTGTGATGCTATTTACCGTTCCGAGGTGGCCTGGCCCTGGGTGTCATATGTACCCCTTCTGTGGGAATGTGCTAATGATGGTGGAGTCTGGCTGTGTGCGCATCAGGGTGATGTTAACATCATCCTAATGTTAACTAAATCTAAGTGCTCAGAAGCCCTGAGCCATGACAAGAACAGTCAGATCTGCTTAAAATGTTACGAGTTTTGGAAAGTAAACTGAGTTTCATTTGTGCACCTTTCTGTATGGTTTCAAGCTCATGCTTGCATCTTCTCAAAGTGCCTGTGAAAGCCAGGCTTCTCCTGTGACTCCACAGGCTGGGGCTTTTCCACCCCAAATGGTTTGATGGCTTTTGTTCATTGACATGCACTGCAGGTCAGCATCCTGGTAAGGGCTTGCAGGAGTCCAGCAGATGCTGAGATGGCACCTCATGGAGAATAAAATGGCCTCTGCTTTATCTCCTGACTGTTCCTCATTTGTAAAACCAGAGTGTGAGGGTAGGTAATGCTTGACACATGCTCGGTGCAGCAAACTGTAGGAGTTGCTAAGCAGCAGTGGGAAGCAGAGTTAGCAGCACCCAGCATCGCGGCAGGATGGAATCCCTCTGCACAGATCCATTTTCAGGTGTCATCTTGGTGAGGATGACATTCCCAGTGTTGGCCCTGACCCCTCTCATTACAGCAACTTAGTTTGCAATTATGCAGCATGTTGAGCCTGGCAGCTGTGGTTCCTGGAAAGCCCAGCACGGGACTTACCCAAAACCTTGCGCATATTCCAGGTTGAGCCCAAGGAGATTGCCTGGGGGAAGGCAGGGCTGGAGGTTTCCATCTTGAGGAGGCAGTGATGGAGCATGGGCTTCTTATATCCCTTGCTTGGAGCTTCCCAGCTGGCTGTGCCTTGGCACTCACCTTTGATGCCGGACCCTGCTGCCTCAGTTTCCCACCCAGGTGAAGAGGGACTCTGCTCCTGGCTTGGCATGGAGCAGGGAAGGCAGCAGCTGCTGCTCTTTGGGGAGATCACCAGCAGGGTGCAGCTTCCAGGGTGTGCTGTGCAGTCTGACCCCCAAGATGGGATGTGTTGCTCACAGTGGGTGGCTGCTGCTCCTTTTCTGAGGGTTTCTGTGAACCCTCCTTCAAGGGTCAGGGGAAGATTTCCCCCCACTTCTTTACAGTCTTTAAGAAGGAGCTCTTGAATTATGTGCTAGTTAGGATGATTCCTAAAACCCTTTGCTGAGACTGTGGGTAAAATGGCTTTTGCTTACCTTTTCAGAGGGAAAAGAGGAGTCAGCTCTCCAGTTGCTCATCTGGTTTTGCTTTTGACTTTGTTGCTGTCCCCTTATGCTGAGCTTACTGGGGTTTTGGTTTCTTCCAATTTCAAATTGAGATAAATCTGCTGGCACACGAGGTGTCTGCTGCCAGGAGCCCTGCATGGCTTACCCCGTGGAGGACTGGGGCAAACCAGGAGCTGCAGGAGGCTGCAGGGGTGGGTTTCACTTCAGTAAGGCATTCAGGTTGTACTTAAACCAGCCAGCAGATAGTTGGCTGGGATATTGCAGGGCCTTTTTTCACCCCTCTCTTCCCTTTTATGAAAGGGACTTAATTACTGAAATAGGTCTGTGGTTAGAGGAGCTGGAAACTCTCCATTCACCACGAGAAAGACCTCATACCACATAATGGGAGAAAACCATCGCCAAATGTCTCATGTCACACTTTTCCCTTTGGTCCTGTGTATTTAGTGTTGACTGCACAATATAGGTTTCCTTTGTTTTAATTGTGATGAGTTCCAGGGAGAAGGAATAGATCACTCCCTCGTTTTTCTTTCTACTATAGCCCCAGCTATCCTGATGACAGATCTTGTCATTACGCGGTGTCATTTTAGATGTTTGCACTGCACCAAAAGCAAACAGAGGAGCCTGCAGTCGAGGCTGTGGATTGAATAACAATGTTTTTCCAGCAGTAAAAAAAAAAAATAAAAAAATCTGTGAGATTTTTAATCAGAAACACGAGTTTTGCAGAGGCAGCCTGTGTGCTGCTCCCATCCCAGTGAAGCGATGGCTCACATCTGCCTGGATATCAGCTTTTGTGGCCCTTTGTGTTTTTGAAGGCTGCAAAACTATGGAGTCTTGAGCTTGAAAAGCAGGAGGGTTCATGTTTTCCCATGTGTGGTGGATCCTCTAGGACAACTTTTCAGTTGCAAACTCCTCACTAAAACACATTGGTGATGTGTGGCTGGGAGATGGTGGGAACAATGTGTGTCTGGAAGGAGAAAGAGTAGCACCGAAGGGCTTAAAATCACAGCAAGGGAATCTGCTTCTTGTGAACTGTCTGCATGCTAAAGTTGGTGAAAACTGCTGATGTAGATGAGCAGAGCATCTTTGTCAGGCATCTGTCTCCCAACTGCCTTCCTTTCAGGCAAGGAAGGCTGCTGGGGAAGTCTCTGCTCCACAGACCTCCTGCTGCATTCCTGCCTTCTCAGAAGGGTCATATGAAAACTGATGTGATCAAAAGCGGGTTTAAGTATTATTTGAAGTGTGATGACTGTTCTACAGAGGATTTTCATCATGCAGAATTGGGTGATTTGACTACTTGTCAATCATGACCCCAAACTTCACTGCAGGGTCTTACCAGAGAAGAGATAATGGCAACTTGTATGTGGTTGGGTTGCTTGGGTAGGTCTTGTTCCTCTTTGATTTTTCTTGTAGTGCCTGAACATGCTGCCCTGCTGTTACCCACTAAAGTGTGTTGAGCTTCATGGGTGGTGGTAGACAGTGTATCAAGGATCCCTTTTGTGATACCATTTGTGAGACTTGGGGAAATCGCCATGCTCAGGAGATGGCAAGAAGTCTAGCTGCTCTGGCACAACCTCTAGGCTTCATGGAGCTGTCTCTGTAGTTGTCTGAGTGGTTTTGGGTGTGATGTATAGTTTAGTAGGACTGGAAGATACCCAACAAAAACCTGGTCCCTGACTAAGAGGTGGGAAACTCATCTACCAGAAGGTTGATTTGGGCTTGGGAGCTGCCACAGCACACTTGAATGCTCTACAGTTCTCTCCACTGTCGGAGTTGGTGCTTCTCAGATTCCCTCAATACACTTCACGCACATGATGGATGAAAGCCTTTTGAGTCCCCAGGGGCCTGTAGCACTGTCATTCCTAGTGTGAGGGACCAACAAGGGATAGGGGACTCCAGTGTGCAGTCAGGACTCTTGTGGGAAGAGTGCAGAGCCAAGATGGAGATACAAGAAGCATGACGTGACAGTAAGTGTTCCCTGCTTCAAAATAGGGTCCTGCTGGAGGTGCCCACGTAGCTTACCTTTTCCTGTCTCTTGCAGAGATCCCAGGGACAGGAATCATTTGCTTTCCGCAGGGCCGTGGGGCAGATGTTGCACCTCATGATGCAAAGTCCTCCAGCCTCTCACCAGAGGTTCCCCTCACTTTGTGACTTATGGGTTGAAAGATGGAAAAATATTTTTTCCACACAAAATCCAGGTGTATACCTTTCCTTCACCTTATTTTTTTGCTGGACACTCAAATTTATCATCAACCTTCACAAGCTTGACACCACCTCAGGATTGCTCTGGTTGGGGTTGTCACCAAGGACTGGTCACCAGCCACAGAATCACAGAATAGTTTGGGTTGGAAGGGACCTCTGTAGGTCATCTAGTCCAACCCCCCTGCAGTGGGCAGGGACATCCCCAACTAAACCGTACGGCAACCTGGTATTCCCAGGTGGTCTCCCATCCAAGTACTAACTGGGCCCAACCCTGCTTTGGCTTCTGAGATCAGACGAGATCGAGCCTGCTCAGGGTGGTATGGCCGTTATACCAGCCCAGCCACTGATGTACATTTGGATGACTCCCTGTCCTACAATTAGTCTCTTCCTTCAGGAATAATTAATATACTCACAAAATTTCCCAAAACTGTTCTGGAATAAAGTGTCCACAGAGGAGGCTGATCTGGAATAGCAGTTGCTGAATAATTTATTCTGCAATGAGTAGCTAGTTTCTCTGTATGGAACAGACCTAATAAGCTCCAAATTTTAAGCTTTATTGGTTTGGAGGTCAGGAGGGAAGGAAACCACTAAGTTTTTGTGAAGCTGCTGAAGTGAGCTAAGCCATTTAAGTAGAATAGTATTTCTACAATATATAAAAAAGTTTGGCTGTGGTCTCCTTAGTGAAACTCAATAGCGGGGGGGGCGGGGAAGGAGGAAAGTTTATTATAAATTGGGGTGGTAGAAGTTGGCAGGAGAGAGATGCTGTCCTGGTGCCTCTTCCTGGAGTGTGTGCCCGGCTTCTGAAGAGGGACAGGAGAGCAGAAGTGGCAAAACAGTGTCATCTCAAATATTTTTCCACTTTGAGAGAGCGGTTTCAATGCAGAGCCCTTTTCTGCACTTAAAAGCAAGTCAGAAGGAAGTTAATTGACCTTTTCAGCAAACTTGTTGCTGAGGCCATTACCACAAATGCTATTTGAATGCTTCATAAATATAATGTTTGTTTAACAACATTGCCAATAACTTAGAAAGTCAGACTTTATCCTCTCTTAAACTCAAAAAAAAAGCTATTCTTAGTGGGGAAAAAAAAAAGTTGTCTTTTTTTTCAGGAAGAATTTGGAGCAGATTTTCATACTGAATCTAGGCTGTTTCATTCCCTTGGAAGGCTTCTGAGGGCCAGGAAAATTATAACTAATAACTTCCCTATAAATTACAGAGGTACTATTTTAAGGTCTGGTGTCTCAGGGAGGATCAGGGTGGTGTCCTGCTTCCCTCCATTGCTGTGTGGTGCCCTGGTTTGATTCTGGTCCTTGTTAAGTTGGCTGCTGGTTCTGCCTCATGCAAAACCAAAAATATGGATAGAAAACAAGTCAGGAGGCTCTCAGGCTTGGTTTTACTTTTGATTTTCCATATTGGTGGATTGAGTTTGGCCTTTGGTTTTGAGGTGGTTGGCTTTGGAGACAGCTTTAAGTTGCAAAATGTGCATTGAATGCAGTTTATCTTTGTGTGTTTGGAGAAAAAACCAAAGCCTCTCCCTAGCCTGAGGTTAAGACCTGGAGAAGCTGCCAAACCAGTAGTGAGACTGTGTCTTGGAAAAGCGGGTCAACAATGGGAGCAGACACATAGAGAAAAAAAGATATCTGAGGCTCTGGAGCAACTTCTCCCCTGACCAGAGGGTACCCAGGGATGAGCCCTTAAGCCAGGAGCAATGGCTTAAGGGCTCTAGCATGGGAGGCTCTTCTCTTTTAGGGGTCACTATATTTTTGTGGGGCTAAGAGTAATGTGAATCACCACATAAAAAAGATGGAGGGAAGAGCACTGTTCCACATACTTCTGACTGTGATGAAGATCTGTGATCTCATCGTGGTGACACTTGCATGGAGGGATAAGGGGCATTTCCTAATAAAAACCCTTTTATGTTCTAGAAGCCAACTTCTCAGCTGTTAGAAATCTGGGTGGCTCCATTGAAGTTGGAAGATGACCCCAGCTTAGCCTCATGTGTGAGTTTTGGCATCTCCCATCGATTTCCTTGAGGCAGCTGGGTGGTGACAGCACAGGCACTGGGTCTGCTCTGTGGCAGCCTTGACTGATGGGATGCATAAGCCTGGAAACTAGAGAAAAAGTGAATTTCCTCTCCATGGATATTTTCTTTCATGCTTGGAAACAACCCTGCATCTGTTGAGAAAACACCTGATCTGTAACAAGGAACTGCATTGCTCCTTGTTCAGATACACCCTCTCATGAATGCAGAGATATGCTTTGGGGATGGTCACAGAGATGTGTTGCTCCTTCTCGGCGTAGAGATGGTGCATGCACCACTTTCAGCAAAAAATGTACTTAATCTTTCTAATTTCTCATGGCTTTAAGAAAGCTCTTCATAATCAAGCTTATGCTTAGATATTACATAGCAGTAAAGAGCAGAGACCTGACAGCATTTTGCCATCAGTTATTATGTGGGCAGCACATGCTATCAATGATGGAGTGAACTCATCCTCTTTTCAAACCCTTTCTATTGCTGCTGCAAAAGTGGCATTCGGGTTGGTTTGTGTTAGATCTGAACTGTGAGCAGAGGAATTCAGCTTGCAGGACTGCGCCTTAGCAGAGGAAATCAGTCCGAGCTTTAAAACTAGTATTTTTTTCCTTCCTCCCCCAGACCATATGCCTTTGTAGAAAGGGTTGCGCATCTGGGTAGATCAAAAACCCGTTTGCTGGTAGGCGGCGGAAGGATGTAGAAGGTGATGTTGGAAGGGGTGGTCTTGGCTTTGGGGCTGGCAGCAAAGACAACAACAAAAAATGGGACTCCAGATTTGAATGGGCCACAAAGAGCACTTGGGTCTGGGGAGAAAATGAGCGATCAGCTTTGAGTCTTTTTAGGGAATGTCACAGATCAGGGCCAGTCATCTGGAGCATGGCCTTGGTCCAGCCACCCTCTGAGCTGGGTAGGGAGGGGAAAACCCCCTCCATTTCAGGCTCCTAGATAAACAAACACCAGAAATCTCGTAAGGGTAATAATGGAAATCACTGGGAAATTGAGTTAATACAAGGGCATATGTGTAAGTGAATGCTCGGGACAGGGAAACGGCTTTGTTCTTTAACTCTAGTACTGCTGGAGCAGATGGGAAGCGCAGTGCACTTCACGCATTAGCTGGCTCGGATAAAGAGCAAGGCAGAGGCCGCTCCTCTTGGCTGATTAGAGGTTAACAGGGATAGTAACCAGTGGATTGACTCTTCATTTGCAAGAGGTGTTGTGGGATCAGAGCAGATGGCAGAGAGAGCGTCCCTCCAGCTTACTCAGCTGTGTGGAGGAGCTTACAGCTCCCTCCAGCACAAACAGCCCCACTTGGATCTCCTCTGTTTACAGCTGCAGCTCATACTTCTTTCCTGACCTACCTGGAGAGACAATATTTTTCCTAAACCTGTGGTAGTTGGTGGCTGAGGCTGTAGATACATATGGGGACAATTGTAGGCATGGTATATCCTCTCCACAGTGGCCATATCCCTTTTTTACAGCTCCTCCAGTGTCAGCTCAGCCATGGACATGGCTCTTTCACAGGGGCTATTAATGGTCTTCATTAGCTCTGTGAAAGAAGAGGTGATTTTCCAGGGTGGTAATGACCAGGGAAAGGACAGGAACATAGTGGGGACTGGGGAGGAGGGGGCTGTGAGGGGAAAACACAGCAGAAGCAGCACAGCTGCCTTCTGCTGGGGCACAATCCTCCCAACCAGCCATCGTCTGCCTCCCTCATCCCTGCCAAGGCCTTGCTCAACTGCAACATCTTTGCATGCAATCACAAAAAGAAATGGCTTTGGGGAGGAGGGAGGATGTGAACTCGTACCAGTTCTGCTCGTTGACTCGTTGGAAGCCTGGATTGCCTATTTTGCAAGGGAGAAATGGCACTTGATTCAGCCTTATCCTCTTTCTTTTTGTCTGCCACCGCGCTGAAAAGGCACATTTTATCTGTGTGTGACAACACCTGCCTAGGGTGCCTCTCATTGAGCCGCACTGAATCAAAAGAGCAACAAGAAAAGTGGGTTTAATTGCACACATCTTCAGCAGAGTCTTTCTTGCACTGGCAGCACAAAAGGCCAGCCCAGCGATGGTTGAATGGAGCCCGGGAGGGCTGGGGAGCACCGTACTCTCCATTACTATCAGAGGCAGATGATTCACTTTGCTGGAGCATTGTCATGTGCAAATGAGTTCATGAGCCCATCTCCTTTCCAACTGCAAGGTCAGAGACTGAACAATTGTCAGCATCAGCCGGCTGGAGGAATTGATCTAGAAGCTGGAAAGCTTTGGGGGATTTTACTAACCTCCATTTCCCACCATGTGAGTACACCAACACCTTCCTCCCATGGCTGTTGTCCACGTTACAAATATTGACTAATTTTTAAGCTCATGTCTAGAAAGCTGCTGTTTCGAGGCATGGAAATGTGACAAAGAATGCCTTATAAATAACACTTGGTGTAGCAATTGTTATTCATTGCTAGTTATGGCTTCCACACAGTGGAAAAACAAATGGTTTTTCCGCTAGGAGCTGGAGCTGCAGTCCGTTTAATCACTAAAGAGCTTGGAATTGCTTTAGTTTAAAATACCTTTCTGCTGTGGTTTGGAAATTTTAAGAAGTATATTTGGGTCATGTTAACCTCCTGTATAGAACTTGAACTGAGAATTTCAGTTTACCTCTTCTGCATCTGCTGAGCCCCATAAATATCTGTGTATTCATTCCTATTTGGTTTTGTGGAGCTCTTTCCTGCCTGAAGGCAAAGCTGCCCGAAGACAGATTTGAAATGGAGTTAGTCTTACTATAGGTGTAGTCCTGGGAGCTGAGCACTGGGCACAAGAGCATCAAGGAGCCAAGCTGCTGTCTGCCACAGCTGCCACTCTCTGGCCAAGGTGCAAAGGGATGTGGCTGATGCTTCCTGAGGAAGCTGCGTGGATGGACTTTCCATGATGTTGCTCCTAATGGACACTGCCCAAAATATCAGCCTCAGTTACTAAGAGGTCATTTGAGATTTTTGCCAGCTAGGTGTGGGAATGAGTTCTTTACGGACAGTGTCCGGCTTCATCCTGCCAGCAGCCTTTGCTCAGAGGAGTGGATGTGGTTGTGTGTTTCCCTCTGCAGATCTGTTCCTTGTCTTGCTTCAGAGTTTCCACAGAGACTGAGAAAAGCCAGAAAAGGAGGCAGAGGAGCCATAGCCATGTGAAGAAATGCTCCTTGTGTTGCCAATGTGTTACTAGTCCCCCAGCAATGCCAGTGCAACAACCATAGATGGTCTCTTCTGGTCCAGGGTTAGGTCCTGGAGATGACTGCTCTTGCATGAAGGCTTTCTCCTCATCAGGATTGTGCTAATGCCCCATGAAAGGCGAGTGAGTGCCATGCCTAGGAAGTGAGCTAGTTTTTCCAAATGGCACAACTTTGCAAGTGACAACTGTGACTTCTGCCTGGTCTGTGGTGTGAAATCTGGGGGGTGGCTGTGAGCAGCAACTGCCAGAGGGAGCAGAGCTGAGCTCTCGAGTTCTGAGTTAGTGTTGTAGCTGAGAGGTCCTCCTCTCACCCTTCCTCCTTGCGTTGGAGGGCTCTTGATGACACAGTTATGAGAAGGGAAGGGTTTGTGCCTGGGTTTTGCTTGTTTCTAGAGTTTAAATTTCCACTTGTGGTCTGTCCATCTCCAGACTTAATATATTTCAGTGTAACCGCCTTGAACACTGGCTTTGCCTTCAGTGGTTTTACTGGAGGACCTAGGACTAGGGTTCTCCATAGCTGGGCCTGGTGGGTTGAAGCTGCAGGACAGGCTAGTAATGTCTCCTGATCCAGATGTCTTGTGGACATCTGGGTTAAAACTGCCCAGATGAAAGACTGACTGCTCTTACAGAATGGGAAAAGTTTGCAGAGCTGCTTTTGGTTGAGTAGGTTTAGAGATCAAAGAATTCTCTATCTTGGTTAAAGATACTTCCGTTGAGGCCTTAATGATTGTGTCTTAATAGCCAGGTCTCCATCGCTGGAGCTTCTGCTAAAGGCTTGATCCTTCGTAGCTGTTTCAGAGCCCAGGGATGTTCTGTGGATCCACGCTCCTCCCAGCCTGCGAGGTTTATTGACTGATGAGTTTGGAGGTGCCACTGATGAGGAGCTCATGAACTTCCAGAAGATGTTTCTAGGGTCTGTTTTAATTTAAATCAGAGGCAGGACGTCTTGCGGCACTCATGCAAGGTCCTTGCCCTGGTGTTTTGTCCCCATGTGATGAGTAAGTGGGATTAGGAAGGACATGTGCTCACACCCTGTGTGCCTGTGAACATTCACAGCACCTTTCTGGGCTCTTTCTGAGGCAGATATCAACACTTAACTCCTTTTCCAACCAGGATCAGAGATACATCCACTGGGAAGCATCTGTAGTAAAAGTGAGGGAGGCTGTTCTGGGGCCAGGGAGGAGGCAACATTGTTCTTGGGACAAAGCTAGGTTCCGAAGGGGCATAATGAGCCTGTAGTTACAAAGATGGTATTTAATTATTTCTTTTCCATGGTTTTCAAGCCCTGGCATTGTCACTTTCCTGGCAGCAAATAAAAAAAAAAGGAGAAGATGAAGTCCTAGATAAGCACTCAGCTGTAGGAACATCTTAAATTGAAATGTGTGTGTGGGGACACTGAGGAGAGTATGTTTTTGCTCTCAATACTAAGCAGACCCCATGTCTGTGTCCAGGGCTGTGTTTCTCTCTGCTGGAGTGCTGGTATTGCCCCATGTGCTTCTAGGATGCAAAGTGAACAGAGAGGAGAGTATGGTGACAACTGTCCTTCTCCAGAGTGACCTGTAGCCTCTTGGTGGCTGTAGTGTGGACTAGGAGTGAGTGCTTTGATGGAAGGTGGAGTAACCACACCATAACCTACCTTATAACTACCACTCTTCTCTGGAATGGTGATAGCCATCACTGCTGAGCTGGCGTGCTCAGCATCCATGGGTGCAGACCTGGCCCCAGAGCAGGCCCAGGTGTGGTAGCTGTAGACTGACCCAAATAACAGCTCTGTTCCCACCAGCTCCTCTCTTTTACCCTCTCACCATGTTTAATTTCTAACTCAGCTTTTGAGAAATGTTTTGTATAGAGTTCCTAGTTTATCTTAAATAGACCTGATGCCACTAGGGCTAAAATCTAACAAATCATTTGACTTAGGACTTGAGTGCCAGTGCCAGATGAACTTGTCAGTTGCGGATGCACTGAACAGTCCTGTTCGATGTGCAAACACCAGCTGCAAGGACCAGCTCTTACAGTAGATGTGGGAGCACAGCTTTTAGGTTGCCTGGAGCAGCCTGGGAAGTATCCAGACAAATTTCCTCTCTTGAGGAGGTGGATTCAGTTATGGTTGATGTATTTTCAGACTTACACCTGTCCAAAACAGGTTGTTTGGTTAAATGAGTTCCTCCAGCCCTACACCAGTTAGCCCCAGGTGGGGTCTGGCCCACAACCCTGCTGAAGTAAGCAATTCAAGGCAGTGTTTATGGCTAGTAATTTGTCTTAAAGGGTTTTATATATATGTTTGTATGTGCCTACGGGTGTACATATGTGTATATACATACATTCTTGCTCAGGAACATGGTTTCCAAACCCTTTAACTTGTTCAAAAAGTAAACTAGGGAGAAACTGGCAGTGAGTTGGAGCTGCCTGCCAAGCATCGCAGACCAGAGAAGTGGTAAAACATAAACACTTTGGAGTTTATCCTTCAGATTTATATAGTTTGGCTGCTGAGGGATGGACTCATGCAGTGGATGGGGGGAACTCGTCAGCCCCTGGCTGTGCTTCTCCCACAGCACCGAGCCCAACACCTCTGCAGCCGTGTTTCCACTCCTGGCAGCACACCAGCAAGAGGGGATGTCCATCTCACCCCACCTGCTCTGCTGGCCATGTGGGGTGGGTTTCAGGCTATGGTACCAGAACAGGTCTGCTTTCCCTCTCCCCTGCACTAAAGTAAAAGCAGACCTTCTTGATGCTTAATCAGATTTGAATGTGGTTTTTGGCGTGGCTTTAAAGAGACTGGCAGTGAATAGCTGGTTTTGATGCCATTTATTAAAAACCTCTGGTAGAATTTGTCTCAGGAAGCCTTTGTGAGAGCTGGCAAATGCACAAGGGCTTGATGCAGTTAATGTATTTTAATCTTCACACACACACCCATACCCCTTCTCCTTTTCTGTCACTAATTGTAGGGCTCTCAGCTGTCTGCCGCCTTCTCTAGGGGGACTGCAGGCTCCACAGGGACCTCTGTATGAACACAGGCTTAATATGGTTGCAGTGGCACAGAGAAAAGTGAGCATCCTTTTTAGGGAGGAGGGCTGGGATGGGCAGGGCAGGGTGCCAGGTCCCAGGTACCACACCGGACTCTAACATAGGGTCATCAGGAAGCCGCGACCATGTTAATTAATATGGAGGAACAAGGCATATGAGTGGAGGAAACAAAGATGTCCCTTTTCCAGGCGGCTGGTCAAGAGCAAAGTGTTGGTCTTGGACCTCCTCAGCAGCCAGATCCTGGGAAGGACTACCTAGACTTTCGGACTGAAGTTGATGGGCATCCAGTCTTTTCTTACTGACATTATCCCTCACTTGCTTGGTGTATCCACCTTCCTTGGGCTTGTGGACTTTGTGAGCCCATTTCGCACTCCTTACTTGCATTTAAGACTTACTGGGAATTCTTTTTCGTGGTTTATACCCTTCGGCATAGTGGGGGCTGTTGGGAGCACCGTAATGTTTGCATGAATGATTTGGGCTGTCCCTGCAGCTCAATGCATGGATTGCAGCAATGAGCAGCTGGCTTCCTGACAGCAGTATTTTGGGGAAAGCTCAAGGGCTCACAGGGGAGTAAAAAATATTGTGGAGCTCAAGGAACAAACAGTTTCCCTGAAGCCTGTGGTTCAGGCTGTGTATTAGTCCTGTCCGTGCTCTTTGTTCTCACTGCATGGAAGAGCTCTGAGCTGTGGCCATGCCCTGAAGCTCTCTACCTGTTTGAGGGACTGAGGTTGGAGTTGTGTTGCGTTTAATTTGTGGGGATTTTTTTGTCTGCCTCATCAAAGAAAAGAAAACCCAGTCTTTTTTTGCCAGATCTTGCTCACGTGAGTTGCAAGTTCAGCAAGAGAGAGGCATGGATGAAGATGACTCCCAGGAGAGAAACAGTCTGAGAGACTCTTAAACAAATGGGAACTGAGCAGCTTTGCTCTTCCCCTGAGGGTTTGGCTGTTAAATAAACTCACTGATGAGTCTGGCTGCATGTGTGTGGTGGTGCAGAAGTGTGTTCGTGGCTGAGAGTAAGACACCAGGACAGTGTGCGTTGGGTACTTCTTGACATAGCAATGCATGAGCAACCTTGACTGGCTTTATTCTCCTTTCTAGTCTCCTCTAATCACTTTTTTTAAAATAAAGTTTAGAGTTTATATGAGTGACCATGGTCAAAATAAAGCTAATATGGCCTTCCCCTTTTCTTCTTTCCCTCTCCAGGATTCCACCTCAGTGGGACGGTAACAGAGCCGGCGACTGCGACAGAACCAGAGATGACCTACAAGGTGGCCATCAGCTTTGACCGCTGCAAAATCACCTCAGTGACATGTGGCTGCGGGAACAAGGACATTTTTTACTGTGCCCATGTCGTGGCGCTTTCACTGTACAGGATCCGCAAGCCGGACCAGGTCAAACTCCGTCTTCCCATCTCAGAGACCCTTTTCCAGATGAACAGGGACCAGCTCCAGAAGTTTGTTCAGTATTTGATCACGGCACACCACACCGAGGTGCTGCCCACTGCCCAGAAGTTGGCTGATGAGATCCTGTCATCCAATTCAGAGATCAACCAAGTGCACGGTAAATCCTCTCTGGGTGGCTCAGCATTGATTCACTCTAAGTTTGGGGCTGGGGTGGTGATTTCACACTGATGCTGGCCTTCATTTTGTGGGGTTTTTCTCTTGCTGCACAGAGATAGGTGGCAGTGTCAAACTGACGTTAATGCATGGGTGTTGGGACCGCATCAGTGTTGGCCACGTGTCCCTGTTCTGACCTATGTTCTTCTTTGTGTTTATCTGTCAAACACTGGCTTCAACAGTCAGGAAAAGGCAGAGGAGACAAGCTGATGTTGCACAAAGCACAGCCCAAAGTAGGATGAAGAAGCCAAGGGTGGAGGAAGGGAGCACGTTTAGCCCCCAGCATAAGAGGATGTAGTGCTGGGACCCTGAGGAGTGGGAGGTGCAGTGGGGATGAGGCTCCTACAGCATGTGAGGACACAGTGTCAGCCCAGCGCTGCACATTGCTAAGTCAGATGCAGCTGAGCCTGTGGGAGATAAAGCTTTAATCTCCATGGGCGTTAATTTGCTCATAATAAATGAGTGCTGCTGTCCTGACCTACTGCACAAAGGCAGCAGAGATGCATCCTGGGGCTTTGTTAGGAAGATGCTTTTGACTTCCTCCCCTGGAAAGCACTGACTGGGGTCAGTGCCCATCCCAGTCCTGCTCCAGTGGCCCAGGAGGTGGCTGAGGCTCCCCAGAGAGTTGAGTTCGAGGGTCCTTTCATTAGCACAAACCAGGCACTCCTGCTGTGTCTTTCCAAGAAGCCCAGGAACTGAAGGTTGCCCAGGGTCTGCAACAATGAGCCACTCCCCACTATGCCTGTCCCACCAGTTGTGCAGCAGAAATAATAAACAGTTATCTGCCACGGAAGGGTATTGCAGGGATTAACACATGCGTGTTAAGTGCTCCAAAGATGAAAAGCCCCACATGCAGCCTAAAATAGGATCTGAACTGATTGAATCCACATGTAGAGGTGAGGTCGGGGGTCCACCTCTACCACAGGGGTGATAGCAGCTCTGATCTTAGGTATTTCCCCCTTCCTCTATCTGGTTGTTCCTGCTCCTACCTTGGGAGAAGCTTTTGTCTCCTCCACTGGGCCACATCTGTGTGTGGTTGGGCTCTAAATTACTGACTTTAGTTGGGGGTGGGGGCTGTGTTCCTCATTTCTGGCATTAAAAAAGAATGGGAAGCTGTGATACTGCAAGAATCTGGTGAGGTCTGTCCCCTCCCTGAGCTGATCCACTGAAGCTGAGGTTGGGCAAGATCCCTTCTTGGCCATTGTTTAAGGCTGCTTTCTTCTAAGCAGATTGAAGAAAAGCTTTTAAGGCTCTGAATATTTATTGCTCTAGAGTCAGCAAAAGGCTGGTGATTGAGAGTCTTACAAAGATACAGATGTTGGCTACAGTTCAATATCTGCCTCTTGTTTTTACAAGTGGTTTTAAAAAACAAAGCAAAAATCCTTTTTCCCTTCAGACTCCTGTAAATTCACGTGCTCTAGCATGCAGTTTTGAACTGACAGATGTATTGACTTACCCAGCAGAAGGTGGCACCTATCCGACACCCGTGTGCTGCCTAGACAGGGTCACAAGTGAGTAAACACCTCTGCAAGCAGGGGAACAGCTTCATCTCATCCTGGGGAAGAATGCAGGTCAGCCTTAGGATGATGAGATGGTGTAAGATGATCTAAAACTCACAGATGTTGTGCCCTGTGAAAAGGAAGGTTCAAAAAACCTCACATTCAAGTTCAGAGTAATGTCCAGGGCTTTAGCTCTTGATTCTGGACAGTGTTGCAAGCTTTGCCCTACTTGTCCTGTCAGTGAAGCACAGCCACAGTGCAACTACCTCACACAGCTACTTGAGAAACAAGCCCAAGGTGAGGAAGTGCAGGTGTGTGGGGCTTTGTATGTGAGAGTAATTTTGGGGTCTCCAGTTGAAGGGAATGCAAATTTTTCCCCCCTCTTTCCTTTCCCAGCTGTGATTCACACATTCATAGAGATTTACTGATTTTGAATTCTTCAACATTTGCTTTACATGGAGCTTTATGGGCTTATGTGTGCATTTCTTGGACATGTCTAATTCAGACCCTTGGAGTCACACCTATATTCACCTTGAGGTTAAGGCCAAGGTGACTTTTGGCAGGCCATCCTCTGTAGCTCAAATAGTAACCCAGTGTGTGTGAGATCTGAGATTGTTACACCTTGGAGCAAGAACAGCTTCTCTAGAAAGCCTTTCGTCTTTCCCACATTTCTTCTGAGGAGAGATCTGTTGAGTTTCAGATCACCATTAGGTCTTACTGACATGCCTCTGGTCACCCAAAGGGCTGCTCCTGTGTTGATGGTGAGCACACAGGGGATGAAGGAGCAGATTCTGCACCTCTGGAGCACTCTGGACTGACTGTGAAATGCCCTTGTGCAAGGAGATTGTCTGATATTGTAAAATAAGGCTTTCAGGGTTGCTGCTTCTCCCCCTGCAGAGCCTGAACAGCAAAGAAAATTCCAGGCCATTGTCTGGCACGCTCGTCCTGGGGCATTAGAGCTTTGTTCCTTGCAGGAGTCTGTAGCCGCAGGCTGTGCACCACATGCCTGTCTTCCCGGCTGCCTTCCTAGAAGGAAATGCAAACTATCCAGTAATGATGGAGTCTCGGAGTGCAGCCAAGGCGCTCGCGTGTTCTCGAAGGATTCAATCTGAGCAGAGAGCTTCGGTGTGCCTGCTGCTCTGCTCCCCACTTGACCTCTGCCTGCTTAAGTGGGTCACGTTTCTGCTCTCGTAGCTGGTTGCAAAGGGCAGCAGGCTCACAGCGAGAGTGTCTCACGTGTCTGACACCTTCATGCTCGGCGTTTGAAGAGGCAAGCTGGAGTGAGGAGACCAGGGTGTGTTTCAGCACTGCTGTGTCCCCTCCCTGAGTGTCTTTCTGCTTGAGGATAAAGTCAGTGGCATGACTGTCTGGCATGGGGCAAGGCTGCAAGGTTGTTGTTGCACCCACAAATGTGACTTGGGGCTGCTTGGCCTTTCTTGGTGGGGTGGCAGCTGGGGACAGCCAGGACCTGCAGCTGGAGAGCTTGAATTCAACAGCCAGGCCTCCACTAGAATGACGAGCATGCAGTGATGGCCACCTTGGCAGTCTGCTCCCTCTGTTCTTCAGAGAGAATGAGCCCAGGGCGTCTGTTGGTTTGTTATGGGGCCAGCCTGGCTCTGGGGAAATGCAGGCTGAGAAAGTGGCTTAGGGCCACCAACCATGGTGGGATGTCCTGAGGATAGATGCAGTTTTGCCATTGCGGGGATCCATGCTTTATCACCATGAAACATGGGAAGAATAGGACCTGAGATGCAAATAAGGAACAGAGAGGGATTGCTTTGGTGCAGTGGAGTATTGCAGAGAGCCATGAGATATTGGAGAGAGAAAGATACAGAAAAAAACTTGAATGAGAATTATAGGCAGTGGGGAGACTTCAGTGGCAAAAGAAAGCAATGTAGTGGAGGGGCAATTCAGAATCATCCCAGAGTCCTGACAGCAGCACTGGATTTCCTGCTCTGAGTGTGGATCCAACACCCAGCAGCAGTGAGTGTGCAGGGTCCAAGCCATCCAGCAGATCTGGGAGGTGGCATTCATCTCCTCTTGTGTTTTTGTTCATGCTGGTAGGGGACAATTTGATTTTATTTTAAGAGGAAGACAGGTCAGTGTGGGGTATACAGAAGGAAAGCTACTGTCTCAGATAACATCTTTTGAGCCTGACTGGGATGTCTGGGCTTTGGAGGCAAACACTGGATTCTTCCTGAGGGCAAAAGCAACTTGTGGCCAAGGGAAGGAGAGGAAGCTGATGGAAACCACTGCAGGGCCAGAGTTAGTGGTCATTAAAATCTTTAATTAGAAGCTTAAAGACAGGAGAGGCAGCTCTGAGGACTGGCAGTGCCTGTGGGCCCAGAAGATTTGGGGCTTAGAGGTATCCTTTGTGCATCATCGGTGAAATCTCCCCCTTCCTTGGGTAAGGAGCAGGAGGTTTTGGCAGGCTCAGTGTTTGCAGCTCAGTAACTTTCCCTGCTTGAGTGGCATTTGGACATGGCAGGGAGAGCTGCTGCCCTCAGCCCAGGATACATGGTCAGATTGGTCTGTCTGCCCCACAGAAATGACAGTGAGTGACACAGTGTCTGTGGCACTTAGCTGATGTCATCAAAAGGCTTGGGATGGTCTTCTCAGTCAGAAGGGGAAAAGCCACAAAACCTCTGCTGTCTCACAGTGTAGAGGCAGCTCTCTCTGAGGACAAGCCAGAGTCAGTGTGAATCACCAAGGGGCCTCTGTAGTCCTGCAGAGTCTCTGGAGCTTCTTTGGAGGAGAGGACCTTCAGAAAACTCTTAAGTGGGGTGGTCCCTCAGACTTTAGTGTAGGAAAACCATATCTTCTTATGCAAAAGCCCTAACGACTCCTCTGCCTCATCTTTTCACTTTCGTCCCAGATGTATTCTTGACTATCTTGAGCCCCCTGAGCTAATACTGTCTTTCTCTCACTGGCCTACCTTGCTCCTTGTCATGCAGGAAGTTCCTGCCTGCTTGTCCTGTCACACTGAGCCAAGGCTAATGTTTGAGGAGTCCTCAAGCAGTCTTTAACTTTGAGGTCATCCCATGACAGCATCTGGAGGGCAGCACCGGTAAATCTATTTGAAATTCTGCCTTCCCACTGGGGAGAAGAAGGTCAGGTCTCCAGGGGATTCATGTTCCTGGTGGTTGAGCTGATGTGAATTTAAGGGAAAATAACACACCTGGGTGCTGGAGAGAAAGTCTCTGCTGGCTGCTTTTCCCCCTTGTCTTGTAGAGCCACTGGGAATGGTGAATGACCCCAGACCACGTGTGTGGTGCTTGACAAGTGGCTTCTAAAGACGGCTGGACCTGATGCTGGTATCAGCTGGACCAGCAAGCTCCAGGCCACCATGCTGGCAGCCAGTCCAGCTTCACTTGTGCCATCACTTTCAGATGGGTGTGAATCTTCAGGCGCCCTGGAGACTCCATCCAACCTCCCTCCCCTTGAAAACAAACTGGGAGCCTTGGCGGAGCTCAGTTCCTGCTTGCTTTGCTGCTATTTTTAATTCCTCTTAAGAGTTCATTTCCTTTTTGGGGCCTGGTTATTTTCTCTCTGAGGTTTTTTGCTGTTTATTTGGCTGTGTTGTCCCCACCCCTTGCCCCGAGCTGTTCCTTCATGTCTGTTTTCTCTTTGGATGCCAGAGAGGCAACCCGGAGGCATTCAGCAGCACTTCCACATGCAGTCATGGGGTGGCCCATGTGAACTGCCACCATGATGGCCAGCCATGCTCCAGGCAGCTGTGGATTGGGCGGATGGCAGAGCCCTCCTCAGCACTGCTGACCCCAGGGCCAGCGCAGCCAGAGCCTGAGCCTCCAGTGGGTGTAGAGCACAGTTCTCCAAGACTGCAAGGGAGATGTCAAGGCAGCCACCTGCATCCCTGGGTTGCTTTTACCATGAGCTTATCAGCTATAGGAACTGGTTACAAATAATTGTCCCTTTTTCTTTGTGTCTCCACTCCTGCTCCAAGTGAGGTGCTCTAGGAGTGCTTCCCATGCTGCCTAGCTGACATATCATGTCTCCTTGGGTTGAGGAGCTCGGGTTTGGGATGCACTGATAACTTGACATGATCCATAAGGTCCCACCACCTCCTCAGCCCTGGAAACATGTTGTTTTCCAGTCCAGGAGCACCTTTCTTTATATTCATTTTGGGCAACTAATTTTTGAGCAAGGGATTGAATTTTCCATGCTTGGCTTTGCTCTGTTTTCTGTTTTGTAGATTTTTCCACTCCTTATTTCTCAGTCTTTGTATCTGCCTGGAGAAGTCTCACTTGGCTGTCAAACAGTTAATCCCTGAGCTCGCAGTGAGGGGGGATCCTGTCTGGAGTGTGATGGATTGCATTTTTATCTCTGTTTCTACAGCCAGTGTAAATGGGGCTGGTGAAACACTCTTTCCACTCAAAATGTGTAATGGTGTTTCCTTAAACCTGAATCCGGCAGGACCAAGATCCAGCACATCTGAAACATGGTTCTTTGGAGCAGGAATGCTGCTATATGAGAAATGTGTTACGCAGGCGCTGGGCTATTTTACATGCCGTTCCCTGCTCCTTTGGAGCTGAGACATGGAATCACTCTTCAGCTGCGTCACAGCATGCCACTGCCATAGCCCCCATGGTGTGAACGTTGGCAAGGGGAAGTGGACAAATCCTGCCATTAATATTTAAACTCTGCACAAATCCTGTTGTTTGCTCTTAAATGTTTATCCAGCTCCCTGGTGTAATTGGGCAGCCAGTTATCTGCTGAGTTGTGTTGCACGTGTGGGAATCTGCTATTGCAGCCCTCCTTCTGAATCTTTTATAGGAGAGCAAAATGCATTTACAAGCAAATTTGGGTTTTATTTGGAGGCGCGGGAGGCGCGTTACTAATTTGGCTGCGGCCCGAACCCCAACGTGCGAAGTGCTCAATGTGTTGCGTGGGAGGAGAAGGTTTTATTTAGCTGCATGCTTCTTGCCTCACTGCTTGGGCTTTCAATCGCTAATGCTACATGTGAGCAGCAAGAGCCTAAGGGTAGATATGGGAACCCCAGAAAAATGCAGCCACTTTTTCCATCTTGCTAAGGACTTCACCTTTATCTGTCACAGCAGCCTCAGTGAGGGACCAACAATGAGCTGATCTTAGGTGGGATGGGGCACTCCAGGCATCCACACCCTCCTGGTCCTTATAGATGCAGCTGGCTGACACTGTAGAGGTAGCTGAGATGACCTAGCCAGACTAGATAGCTGCAGCTGGAAGCAGTGGCCAGGGTGATGGGGAAGAGGAGGATATTAAGAGTGGGAGCATCTGGGATACCTCAGCAATGGGGCTAGGTAAGTGCTGGTGGTAGACAGATTAGTCATCAGTTCCTGATAGGGGATAATCACTAGCTTGTCTGCTCTTTATCTGTGAGATAAGGATAGGCTTGGGGGAGGGAAAAGCTGAGACAGCCGGGATGGACTGTCCCTGGTGGTGTGGTCCATTGTCACTTAGAGCAGGACTTGGCCACTGGTGGGGGGGGGAGAAGGATCAGGGCACACAAGGGGCTATAGGTGAAAGCCCTTGTGCTCATTGAGGGACTGTGATACCCTTTCTGCTGCTTCAGCTCCTGTGGTTGTGTCGACTACAAATTATTCTGTGGAGGGAGCAGCAGCATTGTGTCCCTTCAGCATGGTGCGGATTGCTCTTGGAGCTTGCTGGAACTGCTCTTGGGCAGCGACTGTTAGCAGAAACTAAAGGAATTTTGTTAAGGACATTAAATACAAATAGCTGTATCTTATCAGGTTGGGAGCATTCCCAGTTTTTACTTGGAGGAGCAAAACCCCTTGGGTTGATGTCCTCTTGCTTACAAGCCACAAAGAGGCGGTCACCCTGCTGAGCAGGCATCCTGCAGCTTGATTTTCATGAATTGTATTTGAACTCCTGGTTTGGCAATGCACAGGGGCTGGGGTGTGCATCTTGAGCCATTTCTGCATGAAAGTGGTGTCTGCTCCCCAACCAGACCTCAGTTGAATGGGGAAGACATCATTAAGATTTAATTGGGAATGTGTCAGCTACAGCATCCCTTGGCTGTTAGTGCAGCAACTCGCTCTTCCTACGCTGATCCTCATCCTCACTTGAGGGGGAGACAAGATGGGAGAAGCAGACCAAAGAGGAGTGGAGCATTCTCCAGTTGTACCAGTCCCTCTTTGGCACTGGTTTTCCCTTAGGACCTTCTGCAGGGCAGGACTCAATAGCAGGGAGCTAAAAAGCTGAGTTTCTGTTCCCTTTTGCACTCCTGGCTGTTTGCTGGAGCTGTGCTGCAGCCTGCCTCGTAAGCCGGGGAAGCCAAGGCATCACTGGGAGATAGGGCAGTGGGAATTGAAAGGCAAGGGAAGGTGGTTCCAAGCTGTTGTTTAAAGCACTTGTGGGTTTGGTGGTTGTTTTCTTTTTTTGCTCTCTGGAAGATGAAATGCAGCCTGGGAACACAGGCATGTGCCTGCCAAAGGCCCTGCTCTGGTAACAGGTTGCTCCTTGAAGGATTATTGATCCTTTGCGCTTTCCAGCAGAGGGCCTCTCCCAGGCAGGTACACTGATGCATGAGGACTGGTACTTTTTCCTAAAGCAAATGAGCACGAGGACTGGTACTTTTCCTAAAGCAAATGGGAAAGAGGACCAGGTGTTTAACCCAGGGTTCTCAAGCTCCTGTGCAGTGTTACCTGTGTTAGACTGTGGGGAAGGGCTTACAGGAGTTGGAGCTTTACTGATGCTTAAACAAACCAGTGATGTGGAGCAGGAGGGGAAGCTCTTCAGGCAATCCCTGGAGTTCAGGAGCACTCTGGGCTCTACAGCTGTCCTGCCCTGAGGCTTTGAAGGAAGGCAGGACTCTTCTCTTCCTCATCCTCACTTCATGTGGAGTGCAGAGGGAAAGGGGCTAGGTATTAGCCCTGTGGTTGGGATCCCTCCTGACAGCTGCTGCCACTGCTGTGGAAGGAGAAAATAATGCTGCCAGCTGGGGCTTACTGCCTGGGACCTTTGGTTTTCCCTCACCTGCACTGATAAAATAGAGGTGGGTCCATATAAAATAGAGGTAGGTCTACTTCTTGCTGGTAGGACTGCTGACCCTGCTGCTATAAACACAGTTGTCTCTTTTCTCCTCCCTCCCTGTCCCCCCAGGTGCTCCTGACCCCACTGCTGGGGCCAGCATTGATGATGAGAATTGCTGGCACTTGGATGAGGAACAGGTCCGAGAGCAGGTGAAGCTGTTCCTATCTCAGGGAGGCTACTACGGCTCGGGGAAGCAGCTCAACTCCATGTTTGCAAAGGTGAGGAGGAGCTGGCTTCTCTGCCCTCTCCACTTGGTGTCACATAGCAGGCAGCTTGCCGGCTGCCCTGGCAGAGTGCCCGTCACAGCTGGGAATCTCTGCTCCAGTGCCTTCTCGCCCGGTCGCGGAGCAGGCGGTTGTAATCCAGGCTTTGGGTCAGGCCTGGGTTGGCTTATCCACTCTCCTGACAGATCCCTTCTTCCCATGCCATGGGCTTGTCATGGTCCCTGTGTGTCCCTATCAGCATGGTGAGAGGAAAGCCAACCCTGCAGAACCTACTGAGACCATGGAGAGGTAGCACTAGCTTACAGGCTCTTCTCCTTCTTTTCAGAAAGGCCTTGCTTTTGTGTTCTTGATCACATGGTCGTCTTCACAGCCTAGGCTGTGGCTGCTTCTCAGTTGGACTCCAACCAGCCATGTCACTTTATATATATGACTATACATTATACACATACATATATGTATATATTTACAGTCTGGATCCCCAGACTGAGGAGCTGTGGATTGCCAGCTGGGTGACCATGTCTTAAAACACCTCTGCGGGACCATGGTTTGTCTTACCAAAGACCTTCTCTCTGTCCTTCCCAGGTCCGAGAGATGCTGCGCATGAGGGACTCCAATGGGGCCAGGATGCTGACATTGATAACGGAGCAATTCATGGCTGATCCTCGGCTCTCCCTCTGGAGGCAGCAGGGGACAGGCATAACAGAGAAGTGCCGGCAGCTCTGGGATGAGCTGGGTAAGAGTCATGGCCTCGTAGAGAGCAGCAGCAGGGTTGCCTGGACTGCCGGGCCAGCAGACATCATCCTGAGGCATTTGGGGCTCTTTTTGGGGGGCAGAGGCCCTGATTGATGCCAGGAGCTTACTCCGTCCCCTGCTGGGGAAATCCTAGTCGGTCAGCTAGATTAGGCTCAAACTACACAGCTGAACACCATAAATCAGTCCCTTTCCTATGAAGGGGTCAAGGATGATGGGTGCACAGAGTGTGGCTGGTTCTGTACTTGCAGCAGCATGGCGTTTGGTGTGGTACCCCAAAGCCTTTGTGAGGGAGAACACACAGGGGCTGGAGAGCCTCAGGGGCTGGTGGATGTAGCCTGCACATGGAAGTATTGTTCTTGGAGGAACCATGATCCAGAGCGGAAAAGGCAGTTTCTCAAGTCTCATCCTGTCTAACAGATTTCTGCCTGCTCTGGTGCATGTTTCCGGAGTGAGGGGGCAGGATGGCTAGTACAGAGCCTAGCTTTAAGGGAGATGCAGTTCTGGGTAATTCTAGCTAAGCACTTTAGACACCAGCTCAGCTGGCTGACACTATAATATCATTAGAATAAAACATTTAGATGATGTGGGCCCAGGGAGTTTAGTTATATGGTGGAGTTAACCCAGCAGTTCTGTGCTCTTCTGGGCATCTGAGATATTGGGTTGAAAGGTTTGACTTGTGCCATAGCTTTATAAGTGAATTTGAGCTTCTCTGCAGCCCATTGTTAGGAGCATCAGTGTAAGGGCAAGGGCTCATGGGTGGAGACCAAAGGGATGTTGTAGAGCTGGAAGAAGGAAAGGTGGTCCAGGGACTGGAGCACCAGGAACTGCAGCTGATGTAACAGACCCTGTTACCAAGTGCCCAACAAATACAAACATAGCCATGAGACTGGGAACCCTGGCCAAACTGTGCAGACAAGGGCTGGGTGGGGGTGAGATCTCTTGCTTCTGTTTGAAGTTTCTTAGATGGAAATAACCATGCCAGCTCTCCATAAAATATCTACGCTTGCTTGCCAAGAAGATATTTCCAGGATTTTAGGGTTGTTGCAGCTATATGTTTGGATATGCAAGAATCCTGGAGAGTTGGCCAAATCCACCATGTCAGAATTCCCATATGGAAGAAAGCAAACACATTGGTGAAAGGTGGATGGATGGATGTCTGGACAGGCCTGGATGCAAGAAGCAATTTGCCCAGAAATACAGATTACTTGGTCAGATTTCAAACTTGCTGTTCAAGCAGAAAGTCCTCCCTCCTCTCATGCACACATGAGGGAAGGAGTGGTTGGGTTTCAGTCCTGACTTAACCATGCAAGGACCAGGTTGGCGCATGTATTTTTGCTTGGCAGAGTGGGAGGAGGCGACAGCACGTCCTCATCAGCAAGCAGATGGCAGAGTGGCTAGGGAACGTCAGGGCCCTACCAAGGCTGGATAAGTGTGACAGCAGGTAAAGTGTGGTGCCAGCCAACGCACGTCAGAGTGAGCGACTTGCCTGGCATAGGCACGTCACATGGGAGGGATTTGGGCATCTCCGTGCTGAAGAGAAGCCCCTGCGGAGAGACACAGTGATGGTCCAAGAAGCAGCTCCAGGGCAGGATGGACATGGACTATACTTAGAGCAGGGATTATTCCCCCATCTTACAGAACCCTTTTGGATTTGGCCTTGGGTAGCGTTTACTGTAGGAGCAGAGCATCTCTCTGAAGGAAGGGTGGAGGCACAAAAGGACCAGAATGAGTTGGTGATGTTTACCAGTAGTCAACATCAGCAACGTGGAGAGATGTCCCAAACCATCACCGAGTGGGTAATGGTAACCAGGGCACGTGGGGCAGTAAAGACATGTTGTCCAACCACCTGTGGGCTGTGGATGCCAAAGCTGCCCAGTGTTAGTGCTGCTGCCAAAGGGAGGGGTGAGGAGCCTGTTGCCAGCTGCCACAGGAAGCCCCTGCACAGACTGTGTTACCCCACCACGTGGAAGAGAAAAATGGGCCTTGCAGAAATTATTTTGGGCACATGTTTAATAATTAATCATTGATTTTAGCAAAGACTGCATCACAGACTTGTGTGGGATTGGAAGAAGATGAGCCTTAAAGAAGATTGTGGATTTATGCTGAAAATGTAAAGGATTTTGCAGGATTTCAGAGTCTAAAAAAAAAAAAAAAATTAAAATAAAAAGGGCATCGTTTGCTTGTACATGTGCTGCCAACTTAACATCTATTGCCCTGTCTGCTGGGGAGCCACAGGAAAGACCTGCTGGATGGAGAGCTCTGTGGCGTGGGAGTATTTGCCCTGGCGCATTAGTACTTACGATTAAAGCCTAATTACAAAAAATAGACGAAAAACCAGCTGAAGTGCAGCCTGACCTTAATCTGCCTGGAGACGGGTTTATTTATCTCGGCCACTTGTTTACAGTGTGGAATTTCAACAGATTAAGCTGGGGAGTGACCCTGTGGGAAACAAGAGAATTTCTTTGATGGTTTGGAAACTTGCGCACGGGATTGGAGTGCCTGTCCTCTCCAGGGCCAGCAGCCTGGATCACTGGGCTGGGAAGCCTCCGATTTCCCCCCCCATTCCTGCATCCAGCCCCGTCATCAAAAAGCATTTTTGTTTAGAGGCTTAGCTTAATCGTGATCTGCTGCTTTGTTCCCCGCTTAACCTCCTGCTATTAGAAAGTTCAGATGAAGGTTTCCGCAGCATGTGAACAGACACAGAGTCTGACCTGGCATGGTGTTTCGGCTCAGGACAGGAGCCACTTGTGCTGTCAGCTGATGTTGCTTGACCATAGGGCTCAGAAAACCTCTCTTTTCCATCTCCGTGATAGCTCTTGTGGCCAACACAGATGTGAATCCCTCTTCCCTCCTTGTGCCACCTCTCCACCACATCTTCTACAGGAGAGGCCAGGGACACAGCGTTTTGGCAGGCAAAAGATGCCTCAAAGGGCTCCCAAAAATGGGCTGCAACATCGTGAGGCTTCTAAGGATCACGATCTTATCTGAGCTGTAGGGGCTAGAAAACCAGTGAGTGCATCACATTCCTGGGGCAGCAGAGCTGGAGCACCAATCCTCACTATTGCCTGTCAGCTGAGCGACTCTGTGCACCATCAGAGGTGCGAGCCAAAATTCCTGGAGACTGCTTTTTGCACAAGCAGCCCCAGAGCAGGCAAAGAACTGCAATGATGACAGGGAGGAGTGCTGGTGGGAAGGGGATGCCCGAAACCAGTCAGAATTCCAGGCCAAGATGCCCAATACCAGGAGCCAAGTGCAGGATTTGGTTCACAGCTGCCTAAGGATGTGGGGAGTTTTATGTCCTTGGAGTGGCAGTGGGCAGGTACCCACTGCTCAGCTAGGGGACAGTAACCGGAGCCTTAAGGGAGACTCATTTTCTGGAGCTGAGACCTGATTTTTTCAAAGACACCATGTCTGTGCAGTTCCCATGGAGCCTGCAGGAGTCTGGGAGTGAGTGACATAGACTTGCACTGGGAGGGATGAGCCCTGAAAGCCTCTAAGGAGATAGTTCATCTTGTACACGTGCAGCAATAGCTGATGTTGCATCTCAAAAGTCTTGTTCCCCCTTGTTATTCAGAAAGGAGTGGTGTTTCACTGGGGTTTTCTGGGAGCAACAGAGCTGAGATGCAGATGGAGCTGGACCAGGTGAGGGCTGCTTTGTATATGGGCTGATCTTCAGTGCCTTCAGTTGCTTTTCCCATGCCCGTTCCTGGATGCGATGCTGCTGCCACCATCTGCATTGTGATGCTGTGACATCTCTCCTGCAGAGCCAAGCTGCTCTGAGGAGCTGGACATGCACACTCTCCATGTCTTATTAATGATTTGAACAAAACATGTCCACAAGTCCCAACAGGCAGAGAGGATGGGAATGAGTCTTGGGAGATGCACCCCAAAAGCACCATCAAAGCATAGCTAGAACCCAGAAGAGCAAGGAGATACCAGAGTGGAGCTGGAATCAGAACATTGCTGCTCATCCTAATTTTACCTCACACTGCCTGGAAAAGGGACTGGCTGCTCTGGCTGGCTGTGTTGGAGTCACAGCCTGGTGCTGGGCTGTTTGGCTCTGCAGCTGGGGAGCTGCTGCACAAAATACAGTGAGCAAGGGAGGTGGTTTGGGCATGTGAAGGAATCACCTCACCGTGCAACGAAGCCATGTCTCATGATGTTATCCTGCTTATCCTGCTGCTGGCTGTCACTTTGGGATGGGAACATTGGCTCTGGGAGTGACAGAGGTGAGGGAGAGAACTGGCTGGGCAGGGAGAAGAAAGGTGCTCCAGATCTTTTCTGGGCCCACAGAAGAGAGGTAAGGCATTCCTGTGGGGAGGCAGAGCTGTTTGTTCCAGGTGTGTGACAGGGTCTGACTTGGGCAGAGAGAGGAGCAGCATGGGCTGCTCAGCCTGGGGGGATCCCTGGAGACACGATGCACTGCAGCTGTGCCAGCTTGCAGCCATCCCATCCCACAGGGATGGCATAAGGGAGGGGATGTGCTGTAGCCTGGCAGCCTTGCAGGGAGATTTGGGCAGAAATGCAATTAGCTAATGGAGAATTCATGCTTTTGCACTTATCTGGGTTGCTGCAGCACTTTGTAGAGCAGAGAGTGACCCGGGAGAGTCAGCAAGGCTTGGTTGGCAGTACCAGTATCAGCCCTGTCTTATGAAAGGGTGAGTTGGATATTAATCATGACAGTTATCTTGGGCCTGGTTTTGCCTCTCAAGCAGCAGACAGCATTATCAGATCTGTGAGGTCCCATGGTTGACCTGGAGGGTGTCAGCATGGGCATCCTATTGATGGGCACCTGCTCACAAGATCCAGAGGACTCATGCCTTGGAGGGCCCTTGACTGCAAGGCAACAATCCAAGCTCTAGGTTCCTCTGCAGGCTGGGGACTACTAGGGATAGAAAAAGAAGAAAGGAAAAAAAAAAGTAAGAAAATACATCAAATCTCCTTTTTAAATAGTTGAATGCAAATGGCCTGAAGAACAATGGCAGATGAAATAGCATTTGGAGCAGGCTTTAAAGCACTTGGAACATGGGTAGGATCAAAATCAGGTTAGTCTTTGGAGATACAGACTCTGCAGCTTGCCAGGGTGTTTTTAAGCATGCTTTTGATGTGTAGTTCAAACACTAGATTTGTCCTGCCAGACAGAAACACTCACAAATTCATACACAGCCGCTCTCTCCTTCCCTCCTCCCCACTGTCCCCCATCTCATGAGATTATAATTTAGCTTCATTACAGAGGAGTTTTACTTTTATTTAAAAGCTGTCTAAATCCCCCTCCTGGGTCTGTGCATTATGCTGAAATGAGTTTACGAAGGCTGATGAAACCTTGCAGGCTCTCATGATGAGCGTGGCAGCAGAAGAGCTTTGCCCTGTAGGTATGGTGGTGGCACCTCCTTGATTTCTTGGCTTTGTTTAGGGGCACTGTGGGTGTGTGTGGTGTTAAACCCACACTGCAAGCTGGAAGAGAAATCCTGCTGGCTCCGGCAGCTGCGTAACTGGGGAGAGATGGACGTCTGTCCCCTGGAAGATGGCAATTACGGTAACGAGCTTCCCAACATCACCAATGCACTTACGCAGAGCTCTGGTCACAGCCAAGGTGAGTCTGGGCAGGGAGTGGAAATCCAGCTGGTGGCCACAGGGTTTGGGCTTGGGTCAAAATTCCCCCCAAAGCTGAGGTACTTCAATTCACCTGCTGGTGATGGCTCTGGGAGTCATGGGAATGCAAAGCATTTCACTTTACAGCCACTGAGGTACACTTGGAAATGTTTGCCTCTTTGCTACATCTTAGGTGAAGTCACCTGTATTTTGAGAATGAAATTAGAGGCCATTTTAGAACAATTTGACCCTGAGGGAGTTTAAACCCCAATGATCTGAAGCAGATTTGGGTACAGAGTTTTACAGAAAACCAGCACTGCTTGAATCAGAGTGTAGGTGAGCTCAGAAGCTCTGGCTGTAATGTGAGAGTGAAGAGTTGGAGATGATGCAGAGCCTCTTTCCCAGCCCTTGAGCCTTGTTTATGGGCTTTGATTCAGGTGGTAGATAAGTCATTAGCCAGGAATGTTAAGCACAGTTCAAGTGCGGAGAACAAGTGGAGCAATATAGTTAGGGTTGTTCCTTCATGCTAACCCCTGACAAAGCATTTGATCCCTTTAAATTTAACCACTTTCCCCCCTTCTGTTTGCCTGAAGTGACATTAATTTAAAGTTACTGCTTTTAGCATACCTCCATCTGCTATACTTGAATTGCTCCTTGGTTTATTACATGTGTCCAAAGTGGAAAGAGGAGAGGGGGCTGGCAGTCATGCCATGAAGGAAACTTCACTCTTCTGAGTGGGATTAATCCCACAGCAGTGTTTCAGGACTGTGGCCATCCTGCCAGCCCACCCCAACCACTGCCAGGACCATGCACCCCAGCTGCTTCCCCATGCACATCCTTGGGGAGCAGCTTAATTTAAACCTGGCCTTGTGCCATGTCCTGTGCCAGCCCCAGGACTCCCCCTGGATGTTCCCAGCTCCATTGAGAATTTACTCTGGTATTCAAGGCAGGATACTGGGGCTGTGCAGGTCACTTTTTTTAGATGTGAGAGGAGTTTCTGAAGTGTGTACTGCAGACATTGCCTTGTCCTTGCTCTCCTGCCTTTTCAAGCAGGGGACTGAAAGCAGTATGGATCCTGGAGGTGTCCTGGGGTTAATGTTTGTGCATATGCAAATACCGCTGCAGATTGTTGCCACATCCTTTTATTACTGAAAGGAGAACAGCTGACTTCTGAAACCCTTCCTGGTAAAGTGAGCAGGCTTGGTTTCTATATGTAGGAACACCTGTTTAATTTCTCTCCACCTTGGGTGCCTGCAGCATTCAGCCTAATTGCTTGTTGCTGTCATTTCTGGAGCATTTTTATCCAGCCTCCCTGGATCAGCTTTGAGTAGTGCCTTTTATTTCCCACCTTGAAGGTGTTTAACTCAGCCCGTCCTGTGGGTTGCATCCCTTTTGGGGCTTCCTGTTTTGCAGCCTGGTGGTTGTGTTTGGCATTCAGGATGTTGGCATGGCTGGAGCAATAGCAAGATTGCTCCAGATAGGCCTTTTCCTCCTGATATACCACGTGTCTGATCAGTGTGGATGGAGTGAAATGCTTGTCCAGTACTCAAAAGCTTCAAAAATGTCAGTGAGGTTACAGAGCAGCTCTGAATAGGAGCAGACATCAGCTGCAGAGCAGCAGTAGGCTTTTAGATGATACTCTCTCTTCCTTTCCAGCCCTCTCATGCAGCCAGAGGAGGTTGCTGGAAGGTGATGGTTCCCCCCTTCACCAGAAGGCAGATGAGACACACTCATACCGTTCCCTTTGCAGCTTCAGGTGCTGCTGATCTAAGCAGCTGTGGTTCAATGAAGCAAAGGCAGTGTTGGAGCAGAAGGGGAGAGCCAGTGGTGGTTGCAGAGCAGTAACGATTGAAGATACCCAGTCCAGACCCCCAGCAGCTGCCTGCATGCTGGGCATCACAGGAGTGGGAATGCACTGCCACATTTCAAGGTGTCAGCCTCCTATGTGACAGTGGATTATCATCAGAAAGTTAATGGCAGGGCAGTTTCTGCCTTTCTTCTCACTTCTCTGTCTAAGGCAGCTGTTCTAGTTACTTAGCAATGCTGTTTAAGGAGACGGCATTCTCCGTCAGAGGTGAGATGGGCACCAGAGGTTATCTAAAGGCAATCTGCTGCAGTGCCAGAGCTCAGCTCAGAAAAGGCTGGGGTGGGACCAGGTAGAGCTCTGCTCTCACTGTAAAGATATTTCTCTGTCCGGGGAGGTCACAACTAGGGGCAGACACAGGCTGACTCTGCCCCACCAAGGCACTGATGGTTTTTCTCTTTGCAGACTCGCTAGCCAGGCCCAGACGAACTGTGTTCACTCGGGCGATTGAGGGCTGTGACCTCCACTGGCAGGACAGCCACCTGCAGCGCATCATTAGCAGTGACTTCTATATGTCTCCCTCCTACCAGCGGGAGGGTGAGAGCCTCCTCTTCAACTCCCAAGGACAGCCATTGTGGCTAGGTGAGCATCCAAACCAGCAGCCCTTTGCATGACCTGGGTAGGTAGGATTGCTAGTGAAGAGGAGCCACCTAAGGCATCAGAGAAGCTTTGCTACCCTAGTTCCTTGCAAGCTTTTGCATCCTAGATTGAAAATGCCTCCCTGGCCCTTAGCCTGAGGAGTAGAGCAAGCAGAACTTGATGCCCTCTCACACACCAGCCACAGCCCTTATAGTAAGCCCCACATCTTCACAGTCTGGGTTCCCCTTGGGCAGCTTGGACCAGGCTGGTCATGTCCTCTTTCATCCTACCAGTGTTTGGCTGTCCCCAGTGTGAGCTCTCACTTCTCCTAGTATAGGTAGACTGGACACTAAAAGTCCCTTGAAAGTTGGCTAGGGAGCACAGCTGTATCCTGTGGCATTTTAATTCCCTGCTCTCCCCTGCGTTTTAGTCTTTCTTTAAAGGCATTTAGTGATCAGTACACTTAAGCCTTGTATGAGCTTAAAGCTTACTGGACCAGTCAAGCCCAGTACCCACCTTTGTTGTAGACCTCTAATTTGTGTAGCTCAAGCCACACAAATTCTCTACTGCAAAGTCATGACCCTGGGCAGATTTACAGACCCTCAACAACTACATGTTGGGATGAGGAGTGAGACAAAGGGTCTGAGCAGTGCCTGGTGTGGCTGTCAGCCCTCAGACTGAATCCAAATGGGAGATGCAAGCCCCCCACACCTCCAGGAGGGTGGATTCCTCATCCCTACAGCCCAAGAGGTGAATGTACGAGCATGATACAGGTCAAAACCAACCACTACGTTGTTGTCCACTCCAGGAGTCTGGGATCTGCAATGGGAGGAGAAAGTTTAAACTCATCCAGAGATGTGGTTTCTGGAGAAGCAAGCACTAAGTTGCTATTAAGGCCAGAAGATAAGTTAAAAAACATGAAGGCTGCTGGTACACCTCTGCTGTCTTGGTTGGAGAAGGAGAGGACGTTTCTGTTCTGGGAAGAGTTTTGTGTAGCTGTAGGCAGCAGGTCTCCTCCCCACACAACCAAAGGCAGCAGTGGTGATTTAGTGCTTCCATGGACTCCATTTATCAGGGATGTGGTGGCCACAGCTCCCCTGTTCCTGGCATAATCTGGATTCTGGAGAGCCTGTTGTCCCAGCTGGTTGGTGCATGTTATTTTTCTGATTATTTGCTGAGATTTTTGGATTTTGTGCTTTTACTTTCTTGGCACCCCTTCAGGGACTCAGTGCTGGGAGAGGAGTGTGATTTGTCAGCAACTTCCAGTGATGAATTCAGTGAGAAGCTGAATATTTCATCTATTTAGCAACAAGAAGCTCTTTTACAGATATGTGTGTTTTGAAACCTCTTCCTTGTGTATTTGTTGTGGGTGATATTTGGGATGTGGAAACCCCAGTTGTAGAGGTGGTTGTCTGCATTTCCAAAGCTTTCTGAGCTCTATCAGGAATAGAAATTGTCCTTCTATCAAAATTTTAGACATCCTGTGATTGCCTTTTTTTTTTTCTTTCCCCCTCCTCCCTTGGTAGGACATTTTGCAAGGAAATGGGATTTTTGCCTCTTGTTATGCAGCATGTCATGTCATCTGCTCCTGCTAATTTCTCACTCAGTCATAATCCTCTCCACAGTTGCTTGTGATTTCAGGTGAGCAATGAGCAGCAGGAGCAGATGAATTCCTAAGCAACTGTGAGTCTTGGGGGAGGGGTGTGTTCATGCAACTGTTCCTAATAATAAAACACCAGGTAGAAGAGCTGCAGAATGGAGTGTCTACAGAGCTCACTCCATGGGGGTGTTAAGGAAGCCGTTCAAAACAGCACCTCAAATCTGTTGGTGCCCCCAGTGCAGTGCTGGATGCACAGCTTCACCACCTTGTATCATCATCTATGCCATGAGAGCAGGGAGGGGTGTTGTATGACACACCAAGAAGTGTTTGGGTGTGCAGCAATGAGAGACATCACTGTAAGCTGTGCAGATTTTAGGAGAAATGAGTGGCAGGGTTGTAATGGCCTGTGCTTGGAGCCATCATGTTGCAGCAATGGCATGTTGGAAATGATTCTGTTAAAAGTTTGTGGAGATGGGGATTTAGGTATTGTCGTGGCTGCTGTGGGTTCAATGTGATAAGAATCCTGTTAATATTCCTGATAGGCATCCCTGCCAGGAGCAGGGAGAAAGGGATGAGTTCAAGACAGGGAGCAGGAGTTTAGCTGGGGTGTGGGAAAGATCAATAGAAGCAAATACCCCAAAGTCTGATGCAATCAGGTTCTCTCCTCCATCAGCACCATCCCGTGAATTTCTGTTCTCCTCTGACTCAGCCATGCTCCTGTGTTTGTCCTTGCATTGTAGAACACGTCCCAACAGCCTGTGCTCGAGTGGATGCCCTGCGTTCCCATGGCTATCCCAGAGAAGCTCTCCGACTAACTGTTGCGATAATCAACACCCTGCGACTGCAGCAGCAAAGGCAGCTGGAAATATATAAGCATCAGAAGAAAGGTATGGGTAGAGCTATGGGGAAGTGTCCCATGAGGCCTAGATGGGGTGTCCCAGCTGGTTGAGAAAGTCTTATCCACTTCAGAGAACAGTGCTGCCCCACCCCCAGCAGCAGAGGTTGACGGTGGGCAGTGCCATGTGGGATTACTCACACCCCAGAAAGACAAACTGATGCATCTGATTGCTTGAGCCAAAGTGTATTGGTATGTCCATGCTAAGGTCAGAGTGCCCACATGCTGTCTTGGGGCTGCTGGAGTAGTGATGTTCTTGTTACCACTGTCACCGTGTCTGGTTGCCTGTAAGGATTGCACAGGCAAGTGATGCCTGCATTCAAGAGTAGCTGCTTGTCTGGAGAGGAGCAGTAACTGGCTGTGTGTGCTACCTCCACCTTGTATTTGCTAAGTAAATTGTACCAGGAGGCAAGCCTAGTGGTACTCTCTTTGCAGTTGAAATTGACAGGGAGCTGGGGTTGGTTACTGCAGTGTGCTTCTGGTCAGTGGACTCCTGGAGCTTGCTAGCTCAGCCAGCTTGAGACAGTCAAAAGATGGAGCTTGTAAGACTCAACTGGGAGTTGTTGTGTTCTGTGGAGAGATAACCGCTTTATATTTTTGAAACTGTCAGTCTACTGTTGCAAATAAGTCCATTAGCTGGAGGTCTGATTTTATTAGACCCCTATCTTGGGACTCTTCAGTCCCTTGTGTCCTCCTGGAACAGAGAATGAGCCACTGCATCTCACATGGCCTTAGGGACACCTTTTTCTGTTGGTTGCCTGCTCTGTCTGATATCTGTGGCAGTGTGCATGCTGTGCTGGCTGCTCTGAGATGCAACTTGTCCTCCTGAACTACTATGCCAGAGTTGGCCCTGGAGGTTCCTGTGTCCCAGGCCATGGGGTAAGAAAAGGCTTCTAGTCTCAGAGACCCCTCTGGGTGCAGAACTTGTCTTAAAATTCCTCACTTCTACTGTCTTTCTGTTCCATTTTTTGCAGAGCTGCTGCAGCGAGGAGCAACAACCATTACCAACTTGGAGGGGTGGGTAGGCCACCCTCTGAACCCCATCGGCTGCCTCTTTCTCACCCTGACTGAAGCTTGTAGATTAGAAGAGGAAAGCTGCCTTGAAATTTCAGGTACTGAGCACTCCTCCTGGCTTCCTTCTCATTGACTGGCTGATCAGACCCCAGTGGGCTGGGCCTCGGTACTCCTGGGCTCTGAATCTTCCCTCTCTCTGCCTCTGCAGGAGCAGTCAGGGCAAAGCTGCAGTGCAGAAAGGGGGAGTTAGGGGCCCTGAGTTTTCCCAGTCCCAGGATTTGCAACCAGAGCAAAGCAGGAGTGGCTTAGCAGAGCTCGGCCAAGATGTGCTGGCCCACAGGAAGGCTCTGGTGTCAGCCGGGCACCCTGTTGCACAGGTCTCAGGTCTCCTGTATCTTCTAGTGAGAGCAGGAAGGAGAGTGAAGCCCACGTCTCCCACAGGGAGCTTTTATCCATAATCTGTGAGTGACCGAAGGCAGCAACTGAAGTGTGGGTCTTGCTTCTGAAGTTGAGAGCTTTTTCTTTCTGCTGTGATTCTGCCACCTAGGAAGGCTCTTCTAACCCTACTGCATCTCTTCGTTCTTATTCCAGATGCCGGGGACTCCAAACCCCCAGCGTATCAACATGTGCCCGTTGCAACTGGAAGCCAAGACAGTGACGAGTCCTACCTGTCCCTGGCCTTAGAAGTGGCCCTGATGGGGATGGGTCAGCAGAGAGTGATGCCTGAAGGTTTATATGCCCAGGACAAGGTGTGCCGCAATGAGGAGCAGATCATTGCCCGGCTGCAGGACCTGGAGCTGGACCCAGTGCTGGTGCAGACCCTGCGGAAGCAGTGTGTCTTGCTGCTGGAAGGTGAGGGCTTGATCCGTCTAGCTGGCTTCTGTGTTGTATCTGAGTGTTGGTAACATCTCTGGGGTGCCCTTCTCAAGTTTTATGCTTCATGGACTCCCATTCTGGCTTCTTCCTCTGTTGGTGTGATGCTGAGTCTGTAGGATGGCTGCTCTGCCACATCACCTGGCAAAGCAAGGTTTGCTGTCACCCCTGGAGCAAGACCATCTCAGAGGCATTGTGGAGAAGGGTGCTAAGCACATGACCTTGGTTTCTGAGTGATTTGGACCCAAAAGGGTTTTTAGAAAAGGAAAGAGCAGTCCTTTGCCCTGGATCCCGCTTGAGTTACACACCAGGGAGCTGCTGAGCAGATCCTTAAAGCTTTGGAGTGGTGCAAACCCCCACCACAGATACTGCTCTGCTACTTATGGCTGACAGGCTCTGCTTCTGCCTAGGTGGTCCTTTCAGTGGCTTGGGAGAAGTCATCCACCGTGAGAGTGTCCCCATGCACACCTTTGCCAAATACCTGTTCTCTGCTCTGCTGCCCCACGATGCAGACCTGGCATACAAGCTGGCTTTGCGGGCCATGAGGTTAGTGCATGTTTTGTTCTGTCTCTGCACCCTATTTTACCTCTCTCCTGTGCTCTGCCAGGAAGCTGAGATGCTTTGCAGCCCTAGAGCAGGGATGGGAGTGGAGGCAGCCTTGGAGCTTGGCGTCCCTGGGATCATCCTGTGCATCATGTAGGGCTGCCCATGCACCAAGCAGCAGTGCAAGACTCCTGCTGTCTGTTTGGATGATTCCTGGTTTTCAAGCCCCATCCACAGGGATTTGGACGGGTCCAGTAATGTCTGCTGGTCCAACCCTCCGCCTAGTCCCTTGCCCCAAGCTGGACCCTCACCTGCCTGTCTTGGTGACAGGCATCCTCTGCTTCAGCAGGCAGGCATTATGCTGTCATCTCTCTTCTGTCTGCCAGGCCTCAGGCACCCTGCAGCCCTTCTTGCCCACAGGAAGGGCTGTTATCCTAGCACAGATCGGCAGATGCTTCTTGCCCTGGGCTTCAGGATGTTGCAGAGCTGGGTGGGAGAGCACAGTCATGCTCTGTTCTCCGTTAAAGCCCAGCTCCATCTCTGTGACTGGGGACAGGGCCAATGCTGAGAGCTGCCTCATCTCCCTCCCCAGTGTGTAGCACACCTCAGACACCAGCCTGTGTACTGCAGTTTTTTTTTGGCAGGGGCTGGATGTGAATTGAAAAGGCTGGAATTTCCAAATGAGTCAATGCTTGAAGGACCATCAGTGCTTGAAGGACTATCAACCCTAGAGCATCCCAATGCCCTCCCCATCAAACACCATCTTTCTTGCATTTCCTCAGTGGAATGGGCTGTCTCTTCCCAATGCCGAGGGAAACTTGGAAATCTTCCTGTTCTGGGAAGAGCTGCTCAGGAGGAGAGCCAGACCTAAAAGAGCAGCCAACGGCCTCTGCAGTGTGTGGGGACACAGCAGACCTAAGACTTCCAAGCCACTGAGTACAAAAGGGATTGAGTGCCCTGGGGCTCAAGGTTGCTCCTTCACCATCTGTTAGTGCCTGTCCCCTGTTTCCAGCTGGGACTCCCTGTGTTACAGTGTCTAAGACCTTTGCTGGGAAGATTGGGCTTTAGATGCCCCATGGGCACCCCAAGCCTGTGAGTGAGGAGAGCTGAGACAGTTGGATGCTCTCTATGTCCAGGGGGACAGTTTTTCTCCTGCAGGCCTCAGCTGGCCATGGAGTTACCAGCACCAACTCAGGCGTTTAAGAGCCAACATGGCTTTGTCACTATGGCTGGCAACATGAGACTCCTGCTCCCCTTCCTTAAGCTTCCTTCTCCCCTGGGTTTGCCAGGCTTTTAGATGTCCCTACAAAAGCAGGTAACCCAAACTGTCTGCAGAGGCCTTGGGAAATGTGCTGCTGCTTCTGATCACAACTGGGCATTTTAAGAAAAAACAGATGATAAAGCCAGGAGTTCTGCTGGGTGCTCTGACATGAAAGGAGCAGGGAGGGAGGAGGGATTTTGGGATTTGGCTCCTTTTTTTTTCCTTTTTCCTGAGGCTTGTGCTTTTCCTTACAAGTTTATAAATCACTTCACGGATCATTCTCCTCCTTTCAAGTTGGTTTCACATTGATCCCTGTGCCCATGTGTTGAGCACACAGCCTCAGGAGCCCCCACACGTGCACAGCAGCAGGATGCTTTCAAAGGCAGAAGTGTGGGCTGCTACCTGCAGGCAGCCCCTGCCTCACCTCACCAGCACCGCGGGGAGAGTTCATGATGCTGGGGTTGGGCTGGAGTCTGATGTTCCCTCCTGTTTGCCCTTCAGATTGCCTGTCCTGGAGACAACAGCACCATCCGGCGATGTGACTCACCCCCACCATCTGGTCTCAGTGGTCCCCAGCAGATATCCACGCTGGTTCACCCTGGGGCACCTGGAGTCACAGCAGTGCGAGCTGGCCTCCACCATGCTCACAGCAGCCAAAGGTGGGTGTGTGGGTCAGCTCTGGGACAGGGGTGATAGGACAATGGTACACTAGAGCATCAAAGGGATTTTCCTGGAGCAGACTGGCTGGGTGTCCCACTGGCAGCCTGCCATGGGCAGGGCATGGTGAGCTGCCATTGGGGCAGCCCATGGGAGTCCAGGATCTCCAAGGCTGTTGTCCTAAAGGGCTTCAAGGCTTATGGTCCGACAGGACAGGAGGTTCCCAGGAGGTGCAGGCAAGGCTGCAGGGATGCTAACCACAGTGCTGTGCATCCTGCAGCTTGGTCAACTGCTAGATGTGTTGTGAGTTCATGCCATGATATAGTTTGAAGCTGCTTCTCCTTTTACCTCTGCTTTTTCTCTTCCTGCCCTGTGGTAATGATCTTGTGGGAACAAGACGACTGCCTTGTGCACCAAACCACACATAGCTTTTGGCAGGGCTGGAGATGGGGACAACTGTGCTGGGTGGGAAACCAGGGTTCTTGTCACAGGGGACTCATAAAAGACCTCCTCACTGGTTTCTCAGGCGTATTTGATTCCTGCCCAGGCACAATGATGAAAATGAGCACAGGCTTTTCATTAAGCATCCCTCTGTCCAGAAACCAACCCACCAGGACAGTGAGTGCCCTGTGCCCCATGAGGGCTGGTAAGCTGAGCAGTTGCCACTGCCTGCTGCTATCCTGCACCATCTGCAAGCAGCCTCCAGCCCCCAGTGCTGCCAGTCTGACGGGGAATGTGCAGCTTCCCCAGTGAGATGTAAGGTAAATGGGCTGTCAGAAAGCTCCAGCCTCACTACTTCAGCAGCCTCTTCTCCTTCCAGCACTCCTCCTTTTGGCTACTTTCTAGGACTGATGGTGTCCTGCCCCTGCCTTGCAATGCCCTGATGGAGAGCTGGTACCTGGCATATCCTTAGTTTCTTTTCCCTTCCAGCCCTTAATAAGGATGAGGTTTCTATGCCTGGGATTTAGGTCCATTGCATTATGTATATTTTTCCCACTATCCCCTTCCCTGGGTGTTCCCCCGCTGCAGCATGTCCCAGTGTGATCCTGTGTCCTCACAGCCTCTCTCACCCACGCCCCTGTGAGCTGTTTTAGGCAGGGTTGGATTTTGGTGGCAGTGCAAGCAGCTGCTGTGGGTGGCCAGCAATATCTTTAGCTATTAGTCACCCAAGATGTCTGTGTGCCCAGGTGCAGCTCTAGGTTTTTCACACTGCTGTGCATTATTTGGTTTTCTTTGCATGAGGTTCATCTGCTCAGTTTGTGACTATGGGAGTGGAAATACGAGACTGAAATAAAGCAGAAGAACCTCATGGGCATGTTGGCATCTCTGGTCTGCACCCGTGCCAAAGGTCCCTGTCCCCGCCCTGTTCCCCCACAGAGGTTGACAAGAGGATTTGCCAAGGCATATGCAGGATCATTAATATGCCTTAATGGGTCCATCTTCCAAGATCCTGCCACATCCCAGTGCCATCATGTATTCTTCTAGCACTCTTGACCTCCTGTGGCAGGGGACCCACAGCATCACTGGGTGTTGTGCCAGGAACACCTTTTTTTGGGGAGTATCTCACCGTATCTCGATTATGAGAGCTGTATGCCTGACCTGGGACATCCAGGACCAAGATGCAGTGACTCTGGGTGACCCTGGCCCAGCTTTTGGCCTTGCAGAGGGAAGAGACTTACTGAGCAAGACAATATGTGTGCAGCAAACAGCTTTTCTTCTTTTTAATGTTCTTAAATGAAGACTGACCTTTCTGTAGCCGTTCAGCACTGGGCATCTCCCCAAACACTTCCTTTGTGGGGAAGACTCTGCTTTACACCTGTCAAACTTGAGCCCAGGGTAGAACATCAAGGTGCCTGGAGATGTCTGCTAATGCTCCAGGATGTGTCTGGGATCACTCAGGATTGTTTGTCCTGTGCATAAGACGATGATGTTGAGCAAGGATGGGTGCTGTAGAATGTGCTACCTTCTGGAGAGGACACTCCATTTTTTGGTTGAATTGCAGGGCCTGGTCCAGCATCCCTGTGCATCCCTCCACATGCATGTCAAGGGGGATAACCATGCTGAAGGGGCTGTTCAGCACCCAGTGATGCAGGCAGGAGAATAAGGCTCAAGGACAAGGTAAAGGGAAGCTGAGCCCTCTAACTGTTCTTGCCTGCAACCAGGGGACATGCTGCGCCTACGCACGGTGCTGGAGGCCATCCAGAAGAACATCCACTCCTCCTCCTTGATCTTCAAGCTGGCTCAGGATGCATTCAAGATTGCCACACCAGCTGACAGCAACTCCGACACAACGCTGCTCAATGTGGCTCTGGAGCTGGGGCTCCAGGTACGGGATGGGGCTGGGGATGCCAGTGGCCTTTCTACTCCATACAGTGAAGCAGCAGCCCTGGTGTAATGGTCTTCCAGCAAGCAGGTGGCCCCTTGTGGAAGGAGTAAATTCATCCTTGCATGGCCCTGAGCAGGGGAGCTCAGCCCTGGGAGGCCCTTGTGTCTGCTGTGGTTTAGGTGGGGGTGAGGCAGTGCCAGGAAACTTGTAGCCAGCTGGACCCAGAGGGATTTTCAGGGAGCATCACTGTATTGGGTGGCCTTGTTGGAGCCCTGTGTGGGGCAGCCACTCACTCCGAGTTTGCCCTGCAGGTGATGCGCATGACCCTGTCCACCCTCAACTGGCGGCGGCGAGAGATGGTGAGGTGGCTGGTGACGTGCGCTACTGAAGTGGGTAAGTGCCTTGCTGCATGAGAGGGTCTGGTCTGTGGGTAGTGGGAGCAAGCTGATCACAGAGATCATAGAGTCATTCATAGCCCTGCGCATCTCAGTTCTCTTGGGTCTCCCATTTCTTCCTGGGTAACTGGATGCACCTCAGAGTGTGAGCTGGCAGGGTTTGGGGGGCTACAGTGGTGGCCGGGTTTGAACTGGGACAGGTATTCTGTACTTGGTCACGCTAGCAGTGTCTGCTGTGCCCTGCAGCATGGCAGTGCAGGGTAGCATGTGCCTGTCCTTGTCTGCTCTATCCCTGTTGGGGCAGAGGCAGCTGCTCACCACTGCTGTGGGCTGGCTTTGCCCGGGCTCCAGGCAGCTGGGGGCTCAGAGGAGCCTCACAATCTGAGCTGGACTCCAGGGCTGGGCTATGATCTCGGTATTTTCTTGCAGGCGTGAGAGCCCTGGTGAGCATCCTGCAGAGCTGGTACTCACTCTTCACTCCTACGGAAGCCACCAGCATTGTGGCAGCCACAGTGATGTCCCACAACACCATCTTGCGCCTGAGCCTGGACTACCCACAGCGGGAAGAGCTGGCCAGCTGCGCCCGTACCCTGGCCCTGCAGTGTGCCATGAAGGACCCACAGAACTGCGCCCTGTCTGCCCTGACCCTCTGCGAGAAGGACCACATTGCCTTCGAGACTGCCTACCAGATCGTCATCGACGCTGCCTCTACCGGCATGACCTACACTCAGCTCTTCACCATTGCCCGCTACATGGAGCACCGGGGCTACCCGCTTCGGGCATTCAAACTGGCCTCGTTGGCCATGACGCATCTCAACCTAGCCTACAACCAGGACACACACCCAGCCATCAACGACGTGCTCTGGGCCTGCGCCTTGAGCCACTCTCTGGGCAAAAACGAGCTGGCGGCCATCATCCCACTGGTGGTGAAGAGCGTGCACTGTGCCACGGTGCTCTCGGACATCCTTCGCCGCTGCACCATGACGGCCCCAGGGTTGGCGGGCATCCCCGGCCGCAGGAACTCGGGGAAGCTGATGTCCACCGACAAAGCCCCTCTGCGGCAGCTGCTGGACGCGACCATAAGCGCCTACATCAACACCACCCACTCCCGGCTCACCCACATCAGCCCACGGCACTATGGGGAGTTCATTGAGTTCCTCAGCAAGGCCAGGGAGACCTTCCTCCTGGCGCAGGACGGGCACATACAGTTTGCCCAGTTCATTGACAATCTCAAACAAATCTACAAAGGCAAGAAAAAACTGATGCTGCTGGTGCGGGAACGGTTTGGGTGAGCCCTGCCCCCCCCCACGCCCCTCACTGGCAGGGTCTGGCCGCAGCACGGGGACTCAGGAGAGAAGAAAGAAGGAAGTGGAGATCACCTTTCCCCCATCAGCAGAGGCTGCTCTGTTCTGGTCTTCTGATTCTTTTTCGTTGTTGTTTTCTTTCTTTTTTTTTTTTTTTATTATTTCTTTTCTTTCTTGGATTTAACCATTTCACATGCTGAGAGGATCCAGAGATTCCTTGGGCACAAACCAAAAGGCAACCACGGGGAAAAAGGATGGTTCGCTCAGCCCCCTGCCCTCCCTTGCCGATACCAAAAGCTAACCTGGAAATCTAATACCTCTTTCCTGAAGGAAGCAGTCACTGGAGGGATCTGAAGGTTGAATTTTTACAATTTTGTGGGGAATTAAAAAAAAAAAAAAAAGAAAAAAAAGAAAAAAAAGAAGAAAGAGCAAGCAGAGAAACCTGCGACACAAAAACCTCATGTGTCACCAAAAGCAACGGCTTGGCAGAGCGCTTCTCCCGCCCGCCCGAGACATGCAAACTCCTCTATTTGTGATGATACTTCAATAAAAACAAGTTAAAGTAACTGTTCTCAGGGATTGCTTACTAAAAGTAACACAAAAAAAAAGCATTTATGATACTGTAAATACTATAGTATATGTGTCAATTATTAAATTGTAAAGTAATAATTATTTATAATTCTGTCTTTTATTTGGGGGATACTTGAAATTGTCATGGGCTGGGGTGATTATTTTTATTATTGCTATTATTATTATTATTATTATAACTATTATTTAAAAAAACACAAAACAAAACCACAGACAAAAAGAGGAGGAGGCACGTGAACATTTCTCAGGTTCCCACAGCATCGTCAGCAGCGAGAAGGGTGTGGGGGAGGCGAACGTCCACTCGACTCGCAGCCCTGGGACGGACAGACGGACGGATGGATGGAAGGAGAAGCAGCAGCACAGTGCTTGAGGACAGCAAAGGAAGGGACTGGGGGTGATGCTCACTCGGACACACATGGATGCTGGTGCTGGAGGCCATGAGCCCGTCAGCTTGTACACAGCCAGCAGGCACAGGGTTGTGAGGTGCCTGGGCGGGCATGAGGGCACCAGGGCTGTCTGGCTCCTGGGGAGGGAGGAGGGGCAGGTGCAGGTGCCTCCCCACACTGTTCTGCTTCTCAGCTCCATGGCAGGGCCAGTGCTCAGCCCTTCCTGGCTTTGCCCTGTACTGGAGGCAGACTCTTCAGCCCTGGGCTGGCAGCTTTTCAGTTTTGGTTCATTTCTTTGGCAGCGGGTCGGGAGGGCTGGGGGGGGTCACGGCCAGTCTGGACGGTGACTTGTAGTTAGAGAACGTGGGCTAGTTATCTGCTGTCTGGTTTGACTTCTAATTTTTTGGCAAGTGACTTGTGTCCGTGCTCTGGCCAGGAAACCAATTGTACTTGGTCTCTGTTGCCACCAAAATAGCAGTCTTCAACCAGTCTGTTTCTCTCTTTTTCCCTTCTTTTATTTTCCTTTTTTTTTTGCGTGCGTGTATGTGTGTGTGCGACCTCTTCATCTGATGTTTAATAATAAAAGGGATGAACGTTACTGCCTGTATCTCTACTGCCTTTCTCCGAAGCCAGAGGGGTCACCGCACTTGCTGGCAGGCTGACATCATGGGTGATGCAGGGCAGAGCCCGGGGTAGGAGGGGGTATTGAAATCCCCTGTGGTACCCAGCTCCTGTGCCCCAAGGCGGGAAACAGAGCTGTGGCAAGGCACCCTGGCTGTTTCAAGGTGTGATTCCCTGCCATATTCAGTGGCAGCAGGTCCCTGCCTTCCGTGGTGTTGGCTAAGAGCAGTATTGATGCCTGTGCCTTTGCCTTGATCCATCGTACAGCCAGCCTGGGCTGCAGTGAGTGTGCTGCAGTGTGGGATGGGGTGGCATGGAGTCACAGCCCAGGGTTCCTGGGTTCTGCCTGCACTGTGGACCACTTTCTGCAGGGTTTGCTAACCCCCAGGCAGACTTGGCCCTGAGGACCAGAGGCTACAGGGAGGGGTGTGTGGAGGAGAGCAAGACCAGTGGGATGGTCAGAGTCTCTGGGATCCGGAGGAGGGTGCTGGTGGTGCCGGGGCCATGGTGTTTCTGCTGCCTTCCAAGCCACTCTGGAAGGGTGCTGGTGGTGCTAGTGTCTGGAGGACTCCTGCAACGTGGCCAGCTGTTGTGCAGGTGAGTCCTGCCGGGTCTCCCAGCCACTCAGGGATGCCCTGGCTATGACTCTGCCAGCCTCGGGCAACCCATCTGCCCTAGCAGGGCTGAATGCATCTGCAGTGCCAGGAGATGCTTACTGTGCTCACATCCTCTCTTGAAAGCCCGTGCCACAACACTGTGCAGCCTGGCAGGTCAAGGCATTTTTTCCCCCCAGCCTCTTTGTTGACATCCCCGTTGCCCCCATCCTGATCTGCAGGACAGGGGTGTGAGGTTCCCCCTGACCTCACATGCCCCACTGCCAAGCTGCCATCACTGCCTATCTGCTCCATCCAGTTCCCTGTGCCCCCAGCCAGAGCCACACGGGTGCTGTGAAGGTGATGGTTTAATGCTGCAGTCCAGCCTAGAGAGAACTCCATGAGAAACACACTACTTGAGGTGACTGTACCCTAACCTGAGCCCTGTCACCAAGCCTCCAGGCTCAACTGTGCTTGTTGATGTGGCGGGAATGAGCATGCACAGCTTCCACGAAGGCACCCACGTGCTCAGGGTTCATGTCAGGGTAGAGGCCATGGCCCAGATTGGCAATGTAGCGTTGGGTTCCAAAACCCTCCAGCATCTTCTTCACCAGCTCACCAATCTTCTCCTGTAGGCACGGTGTGGAACTATGTGTCAGACCTACCCTGCCCAGGGTACTCCACTGCCCCCTTCCTCCCCAAGTCCCCAGCCAGGCTAAGGGACTGCTGGGACACAAGCCAGCCCTGCTGATGGGGAAACTGAGGCAGGAAGCCTTTAACACAGGCTGGAACTAGCCTCTGTTGCTGGTGATGGCCATAGCTCACCTTGGGTGCATAGAGAGCACAGGGATCCAGGTTCCCTTGCAGGGTGACATCTCTTCCTGTCTGTGCGCTGGAGCAAAGAGGAAGCAGGTGAGGTGGTGTGTGTGGTGCAGTGGCTGGGGGCAGCAAGGTCCCTGCAGCCCCCACCGCAGGAGGACAGGACCTTAAATGCAGTCCCTGGTTGCTCTAAACTCCATGTAGCATGGATGCCTAATAATCCCCTCTGGAGCAGTAATATCCAGGCCTGGGGTGGTGCAGGACAGAGGAAGGGGTGAGGGTACTCAGCCCATGGCGCTGCCCAGGCACCTGAGCGCTCTGCCAGACTCTTACCGAGCTTCCTGGGGCCGGATGGTCCAGTCAAGACCTACCACCTCATAACCAGCAGAAGCCAGGTCACGGAGTGCATAGTGAGCATCCTTCGCGAAGATGATCTGGGGAGGCAGGAAACACTATGGGTCAGGTCCCTCTCCCCAGGCTAGACTGAGGGAGGCAGCTACCAGAGGATGCACCCCTCTCCAGCAGCTCCTAAATGCCAGGGTCAATCCAGGCAGCCTCAACTCACCATGGGCACCAGGGGCAGTGCCTCCTCCTTCAGCTTGCTTTTGACAGCCTGGGCAATGTCTCGGATGTAAGGCAGGGCGTAGTCCTCAAACTGCTCCGGGCCCAGGTGCCCTGCATGGGACTCGAACAGCTGGAGTGCCTGCCAGTGACATAAGGCTGGGAGACCATACCTCAATCCTTCCTTCTCCCAGAAGCTGGACCCTCTCTGCTCCCTGTTCTCAGTCCCTGCCTTCCTGCCTGTCCCTGTCCCCATGCCCCAGGACACACCTGCGCTCCAGCAGCCACCTGCCCCACCAGGTAATCAATGATGACATCAGCTAGCAGACGCAGTAGTCGGTGACTTGCCTCAGGGTGACAGTAGAGCCAGCTCTTGGCCTTGGCCATTGTAGTGGAGCCACCACCTTCAATCATGTAGGACATGAGTGTCCACTGTGGGAAGGAGTGCAGCGGGGAGAGTGATGAAGACAGAAGACATGAGGGGCCAGTCACAGTGCAAAAGGTAGTCTCTGAGAGCACCCCAGAGCCTGGAGCACAGCTGCTCCACCTATGCACCCTTATAACACCCACAGCTCTGGGAGGTGTCATGGCTGGTGTCACCCAGAAGAAAGGGCAGAGAAGCCCAGCTGGGAAGCCACATGACTTACAGGTGCTCCAGAGAAGCCAATGAGAGGCACCCTGCCCTCCAGGCTATGTCGTGTCAGCGTAATGGCCTGGAAGACATAACCCAGCTCTGCAGTCACGTCCACCTTCTGTCGCAGTTTCAGCAGATCCTCCACCTCTTTCAGGGGCTCTGTGAACGTGGGTCCTTTGCCAGGGACCATGACAACCTCCATGCCCAACGCCTGGGGACACAGGAGAATGGAAGAAGCAGGACTAGCGTGGTCCCAAACGCAGTCTCATTCTCAGCTGCTGCTCCCCACCACCAGCCATGGGTCTCACCTGGGGCACCACCAAGATATCAGAGAAGATGATGGCAGCATCCAGGGGGAATCGTCTGAGTGGCTACAGAGAGGAATAGGCAGCGTTAGTGAGGGGCTGAGACTCCCTTCCAGGGAGGACCTGGACCAAGCACATGGGCCAGTGGGGTCCCCAGTGGCTGCACAACTTACTACGCCCACCTATTGTGGCCAGACCTAAGGTTTCTCCTTTTCTCCATCTGGGTAGGTAGAAGGGGGCACAGATGCCCCGGGTGATGCTCACCTGCAGTGTCAGCTCACAGCACAATTTAGGGCTCCGGCAAGTGGCAAAGAAATCTTGTGCTGCCCGGGTCTCCCGAAACTCTGCAAGGGACTGGCATGAGCATTACAGGGGGTGTGCCAGGTCCCCCTTACCATCCCCCCTCACATGCCTCTGCCTGCTCACCGGGCAGGTAGCGCCCTGCCTGCCGCATGCACCACACTGGGGTGTGCTCTGTCTCCTCCCCGCGTGCAGCTCGCAGGAACGTGTCATTCTTCAGCTTGGGAAAACCCTTAGGGCTGTGGATGAAAGAGCAGATACGGGTTGCCAGCCACAAGCAGTTTGGGTGCCCTGCCATATCTCTCAGACAACGGGTGCCCCAGTGGCTTGTCCCAACTCCCTAGCCGGTGACTGCAGGAAACAGCTTGTGCCCAGCTTTAACAAAAATGTGACTTGACAAATGCTCCCCATCACAGTCCAGGGCTTTTTCCTGCATGGGATCACAGGGCCCTCCCTGGGAAAAGGCGATGCCCAGCCCAGGACCCTGTGCGATTAAGTTATCATGGCCAGCAGTTGCTCCCGCCTGGAGAGATTTGGGGCCATCAGGTTGTGGAGACAAGCAGCCCTGCCACCAGAAACCGTGGTCACTATCTATGCTGTACAGCCCTGGGAGGACCAGGCACCAGCCAAGGTGGCAACCACGCATCCCCCACCTCCCTGCCACACCGTCAACGCCAAGGGGCTACTGGAGCCTGGCCTCCCCCAGGGACGGGGACCCCGGGTAGTCGCGGGGGCAGCCAGCACTATCCTGCTGTGACAGGCAGGAACCATGGGCCCCAAAACTTCCAAACTTCCCCAAAACTGGTGTGACTTCAGTGTCACACCAGTAGCCCTGCCGATCCATCCCAGCACAGGATCAATATTCCCAGTATCTCACAAGTGCAGGATCAGCCCTGCCAGCGCCTCGCCAGTGACGACCCCAGTGCAGGACCCTGGTGCCAGCACCGTATCCCCAGGGCCACATCAGTGTCCCCAGTACAGGACCCCAGTGCCAGAGCACCGTTCCCAGGTCCATACCGTATCTCCAGGGCCAGAGCACTGTCTCCAGTGTCCCCAGTACAGGATCATAGTGCCAGAGCACCGTTCCCAGGGCCACACCAGTGTTTCCATGCAGTCCTGACTGCTCTCCTAGGTCTCAGTTACTCACAGAAGTCGCTCGCCACCTTCCATACTCCTGTGCCGCTGCCCGGCCTATCCCTTGCCTCCCGGCTCGTCGCGGCAGCACTCACCCCAGCCTGCGGGAGCTGCCATCTAGTCATAGTCCCGCCTTTCCTTACGCCACCATTTTGCTCCGCCCCCCTCCTCATGCCGGCCTCCCGTCCGGCTTTCCGGTCTTCTTTACGCCGCCATCTTTTCCTCCCCTATACGCGACATGGGCGCGGCCATCTTGCCCTACGTCCACACTATCGGGCGCCGCCATCTTGCCTTGTCGGCGGGCGGGGTTTGCCGTAAACCCGCGAGTAGCGACCCCATTGGTATAGGGGCTCGGCTGCTGCCTGCTGTGCCCAGTAGCCGGTACGCGATGCGTGCGGGAGGGGAAGCACCGCACCAGGTGCTGGGCCGGCTGCGGTTCCTGCTGCAGTGCAGCGAATGCTTTCGCCGCTCCCAGGCGCTACCCGCCGCGTTGTGCTACGTGCCGCGGGAGGTGCAGTACAAGATCTGCAAGGACCCTGCCGCCGCCGCCGCCCCTGCCGCCGGCCGCAGCCTACTCAGTGTGTGGGACAGCCCGGGGCCGGCGCGGGGCGGCAAGCGAGCGGCGCGGACCACCATCGAGGTGCGGAAGGGCGGCTGCCTGCGCACCACCGGCGAGGAGTACTGCAACGGTGCCGGCCTCTGGGTCAAGCTCAGCAAGGTAACGGTGTGGGGTTGGGAGGCCCCGCGGCCTGCGGCTGACGACGGAGGGGCCTGTCCATCGCCTGATGGGAGCCGCCGGTCCCTTGCAGGAGCAGCTGGAGGAGTACCGGAGCGGCTGCGAGCTGGAGGAGGGCTGGGTGCTGGTGTGCAAGCACGCCGAGGGCGGGGACCGGCTGGTGCCAGTGGAGTCCACGGAGCGGATCCAGCGGCAGCAGCAGCTCTTCGGGGTGGACTACAAACCTGTCATCAGGTGCGGGTCCACCATTTTCTCTCTCTTGTGTCGCTGGCTTCCCCGGTTCTTGCTTGCACAACAGAGAGCAGGGAGGGGCTCATCCCCCCATTCAACCAGGCCCGACTGCATGATGTTTCGGTGTGCTGTCCCTCAGCCGTTCTGCCCCGGACTGAGGAGCCCGGGCCCACTTTGGCCACTTCTTACATGGAAGCGTGGCAATAGGAATGCCAGATACGGAATTAACTGGGTTTGACTCGGTTACTGTGTTTGTCACCTGCCCAGTGGGGTATGGGCTGGAAAGAATAGAGGTGGTTGGAAGAGAAGGGTGTCTGGTAAGGCTGGAGGTGATGGAGAATGGAGTGTGGTGGGGCTTTAATCCCATAACTTCCTCTTCTAGCTACTCCTTGATCACCAGCTCTTTTCACCTGAGATTTTCTCACTCCGTTCTTCTCTGGGTTGTTTCAGATGGGAGCAGGTGGTGGATCTGACATACTCCCTCCGCCTCGGAGCAAAACCCAAACCCATGGAGCAGGATGAGGCTGCAGTGGAGAAGCTTCGGTATGAACTGTTTCCTAGATTCTGCAGTGGTTGGGTGTAAGCCACTGTCTCTCCCTGGCTGCTCAGACAGCTGTCTCCTGCAGACCAGGGAGTGAGTAAAGGAACACAGGCAGGGAAGAGTTCTGCTCGACATAGTCTTGTCCTAGATAAGCCTGCACAATGCAGAAACAGGGCAAGACAAAGGCAAGCAAGGCATGGGCCTACCTTCCCTAACCTGTTAGCTAGGCTGCCCCTGGCTTTCCAGACCCATTAATCCCTTTCCTCTGGTAGATTTGTGCCCCCAACATGGACTTACGAATGTGATGAAGACCTAGTGCATTTCCTGTATGATCATATTGGGAAGGAGGATGAGAACTTGGGCAGCGTCAAGCAATATGTGGACAGCATCGATGTCTCATCTTACACGGTCAGTTAAAGGGACAAGACTGCATCAGCCCTGAAGCAGGGATGGTGCCTGGTGTGTTGGGATGGGCTGGATGGTGTTTGAAGATGTGGGAGAGAAGCCTGAAGAGTGTTGTGTAGCGTATTGTGTAATGTGGCCCCTGGAGGGGCTGTGGTTTGAGAAGCAAATGTTAATATTATCTGCTAAGCTGATATTTAGGAAGGGTTTGTGTATATGACCCCAGATCACGGTGTGGGGTTAGCCTCAGTGTCCTGTGCTCTATGTACTTTCTGTCTATCCACAACCCAGTAAAGGAGACAGGCTAGTTTGGTGCCCTCTGTCTCTTAAGAATCATGACAAGAGTAACCATTAAGGCAAAGTTAATCCTACTCCCATCTGATCTCCCTTTCATTCACTGCTCTTTTCTAGGAGGACTTCAATGTGTCATGCTTGACTGACAGCCACGCTGACACGTACTGGGAGAGTGATGGGTCCCAGGGCCAGCACTGGGTGCGGCTCAACATGAAGAAAGGCACCATTGTCAAGTGAGGCACCTCTCCCCTGCGTACGGTCTTTCAGCTGAGGCGAGCCCTGCAGCCCCCACTCACTGCTTGGCCCAAATTTACGCTGCACTCCCAGCCTTTCAGCGCCTGCTCTAGCTCTGGGCTTGTAAGGGTCTTAGCATTGTCACAGGTACCCGGGGATCCTAGCACCAGCTGCATGTGCTTGGTAACAAGTGTGACCAGGCGATGAGGGGGAGCAGCAATGGGTATTCAGACGCAGTTACCCTCTCATTTCATACTTTCCTTTGCAGGAAGCTCCTGCTGACTGTGGATACCACTGATGAGAACTTCATGCCCAAGCGAGTCGCTGTGTATGGGGGTGAGGGGGACAATCTGAAGAAACTGAATGACGTCGGCATTGATGAGTGAGTGGATGGATGGTGGAGAGGGTAGCATGGCCCTTGCAGGGGGCCATTCAGGGCTGAATAGCCTGATCCTAAGCAGTCATGCCAACACCAGCCTGGCTTAAGAGGCCCAGGCCCTTGGAACAGGCATTTTCCGTTTCTGAGCTGTGGGTTCACTCTGCCTGCAATAGCAGATGGCACAATTGTTAGGCCTGTCCTAATCCAATTGTGAGACCCATTGGGTAATGTTGCCTGAACATGAGACACCAGCAGGCTCAGGCATTCAACAAAGCACATGTTATAGGTAACTGAGTCTGGGTTCCTGCTGCAGGACTCTTGTTTCAAAAGATGCCAACCTCTTCCCTTACAAGCAGCTGGGTGGATTTTGGCAGGAGGGATGAAGGAACAGCTCTGCAGCCCTTATCTGTGCTGTGTTTGCAGGAGCTACATTGGGGATGTGTGTGTTCTTGAGGACATGACAACACACCTGCCTGTCATCGAGATCCGGATTGTGGAATGCAGAGGTAGGGCTGGGTGTTACGGCCACATTCATAATGCACCTGTAAAATAAGACTATACGAGGTTTTTTTTCCTGTGGCTTGTACTTCTTGACCCTGCAGGCTGTTTCAGATGAGATGCAGAAGAACCATGGGAAACTCCAGGGAGACCTGGAGGTTTGCAAGCTCTCAGCTTTAATCCTGTCTTTCTCTGCCTTAAGTTTTGTGGAGGGTTTTGGGGGTTTTTGTGTGTAGATGCCCTGTTGCTTCTTCACAGAGGTGTTTCAGACTCTCAGTGCCCAGCCTCAGAGCTGTTGGGGCTGGTCACATTTGTAGTGCTTTTATTTATAGACCTTCCACACTGGAAGGGTTGCTTTGTCATGGCTTTAGTCTATCATCCATGGTCTTCCTTCTTCCTTGGCAGATGATGGGATTGATGTTCGCCTCCGAGGCATCAAAATTAAATCCTCCAGACAGAGGGACTTGGGGCTCAGTGCTGATATGTTCCAGCTGCCCAATTTAGTGCGCTACCCTCGCCTAGAAGGGACAGACCCTGACCTGCTGTACCGACGGGCTGTGCTTATTCAAAGGTACTATATGGAGCTGGGCAGACAATTGAGGTGGCATTGCCTGCAGGGATTGGTGCCATCTCCAGCAAGTGTATGGCTGGAAGCTGTAAAGCTGTGCGACTCCTCTTGGGACAGGCATCCTGGATGCTGGAGGAAATAGCAGTCATTTAGGAGCAAAGTGGGCTCCCTGGGGTAACTCCCCTACACTTTGAGAGGAACTATGCAGCCTGTTGCAAGCACAGCGTATCTGCGCAATGTGTGTGGCCGGTGGATGCAGAGTCCCTTGCAAGGGGTGCAAGGTCCTGGCAGTGCCAAGGGAGGTGGAATTTAGTACCAAAGGCTCTGTGATACAAAAGACTATGCTGAGTTGGATCAGTTATTTCTTTTTTTGTGTGTCTGGGGATGTCTGCTTTGGAATAGGCTTGTACAGGTCCCTGTCCCTTCTCTGTTGCAATACCTACTTTGGGATTTAGGTTCATCAAGCTTCTGGACAGTGTCCTGCATCACTTGGTGCCAGCCTGGGACCACACGGTTGGCACATTCAGTAAGCTCAAGGTCAGTGATTCCCTCTGTGTCTTGTGGGGCCTCTGTCTGGTGGGCTGATTACACTTGGGCTGTGGTAAGGGAAGCAGTCAGTGCCTATTGCCTTTAAAACAACTCAAAGGAAATACCTGACTGAGCTCAGTTTATTAAAACTGTGAAAGATTATGTTGTTTAAAGACTGGTTTCCTGCTAAAATGCTGATAGGGAAACGTAGCTATGGGGTACAAGTATAATCAAACCAGAGTACTTCACTGTCAAAAGGACTTGGACCATAGCAGCACTGGGCATGTGAGCTGAACACACACCCCCTCTGAGATCTCAGCCCAGTACACTCTGTTCCTGCACTTGGCTGCCAGCAGCTTTGAGCTTGCTGTGTCCAAACAGCAAAGCTTTTACCAGTAACTTCTTTCTAGCTTTATTGTGTTTTTGATTTCCATCTTCCACGTAAGACTGAGTTTGTCCCTCCAGTTTTCTGGTTTCCTTACATCCTTTCCCAGAATATATGTGCCAGACATTACTGGGGTAGACCTATTCAATGTGTTTCCAGGCCTGGTGTCGGAAGGCATTGTAATTCTTGTACCAGCTCAACATAGGACCCGAAGCATTTGAGCATTGTTGTTTGTTTAGAGAAGCTTGCTTTGATTACAAGTAGGATAGATAGTAAGACTCATGTTCTGGTGAGTGTGAGGGTGAAGAAGAGTTCAAGCAACACTGGAGTGTGAGCATCAGATGAAGACTGATGGAGAGAAGACTGGGCTTGGTATCTTCTCTAAGCCAGAAAGCAAAATCTTTCAGAGTCAGAAGTGGAGTGAATATTGTCAAAGAGAATGTGTCTGTGTGGAAGGCAGTGGCCCTAGGAAGGGAAGAGACCTGGTGGTGCAATGGCTTTAGTAAGAAGTAGATCACATGTTTTTTGGACAATGGACACTTCTGACATTTTGGACATACCTGTTGGCAGCATATCAAGCAATTCTTGCTGCTATCCAAGAGGCGCACAGCTCTCATTACCCAGTGTCTGAAGGACTCGGAGACCAGCAAGCCCAATTTCATGCCGCGGCTCTATATTAACCGACGCCTGGCTATGGAGCACCGAGACAACCCTGCTCTGGACCCCAGCTGCAAGAACGCTGTCTTCACCCAGGTACTGCCCCTCCTGGAAGGGTCCCTGCTGCTCTGGAGACAGGGAGGCATCCTAAAACTAAAATGAATGATGTAGAGGTGGGTGGAAGGGACAGCTTGGAACTGGAGATACCTGGAGTCCTCAAGGCCTCTTCACATGACTCATAGGCTCTACAATTACATGTGCTGATGATCCCATATCCAGGAATAACATCTAGGAGGGATTCAGGATCTCCGAGTTGAAGTCTCTATCCTGAATGCTCTCTGCGGCATGTTGCTAATCCAGAGCATAACAATCTCATTACACTAAAACGGCAGCAGTAATTCTTGTGTTTTAAAGCAATGCTGATCTTCCTATTGTCATTCTACCCCCACCTCTGTTGCTCTGTGTGTGCACAAACAGCCCAGACTGCTGTGAGGTTTAGTGTGCTCAGTGTACCTCTGAGGCCAGAAACCTCCATACAGTGGTTAGCACTGTCATTTATGTTCCCTTTCAAAAAATCAAGGGCTTCTAGATCATTTAGAGATCAGTTTTGGTCAAAGTCTAAAGGTTTGGGGCAAACCAAATTTTGATTTCTTGCCATCACCTGGCAATGGTTCCCCTGGAGAGGAGATACTAGCCTTGATGATCTCTTCTTGTTACAGGTGTATGAAGGCCTGAAGCCCTCAGACAAGTTTGAAAAGCCTCTAGATTATAGGTAAGCAGTCTTTGGGGGAGGAAGGGGAGCATGCAGTGCTGGGAGCTATGTCCTCTGCTGCAGCAGGGCATTTGGGAAAGCTCTATGTATCCTGTAGTCTGGAGAGGGTTTGCTAGGGCAGGAGCCAGCTCAGCCATGGAATCGGGGCCTGTTCTCCAAGGTGTCATCACTGAGGATGCAGCTCTCTCTGGAGATTGAGTTCTTGTCCTGTCCTAATCCCAGGCTGGTGCACACTAGGCCTCTGGTGTCTCTGCTGTGCTTGCTGCCTCCCCAGCATCTCCTTGATTTTGGGCAGCACCTCAGGTGATGCCTGGTTCTCTGCAGGTGGCCATTGCGTTACGACCAGTGGTGGGAGTGCAAATTCATCGCAGAGGGCATCATTGACCAAGGTAGGGGCTGTGTGAGGCAAGGGCTCCCCTGGAGCAGAGCTGGGAGTTGATAAGATGACTGTTGCTGTGGCAGCTCTTGTTTGGACTGTTACTGCCTGTGGAGGAGAGAGGGAAGGCAGGTTGCCTTGTCCTGCTATCCCTGCCCAAGGAGTGCTGCTTGCTGGGATGGGGACTAGACCTCCCATTAATCACTAACAGTAGCTTAGATAGTGCCACTACTCCCTCTGGCTGTCTTTCGCAGGCCAGGCATGGATGTTATTTCTTCTTATTTCCTCCAGTGCCATAAGGCTCTGATAGGAGCCTTCTGCTCAGCCCTGGGCTGGGTTGGGCCAGAATTATTCATCTTTGCTCCATAACTCTGAGGGTCACCACATGGGGAGTTCATGTCACTAAAAATGCCCTTCTTTTGGGGTTGCAGGTGGTGGTTTTCGGGACAGCCTGGCAGACATGTCGGAGGAGCTGTGTCCCAGCTCAGCAGACACCCCCGTGCCTCTGCCCTTCTTTGTGCGCACATCCAACCAGGTGCTATGGGTTGTGGTATTTGAGGCAGATCTTTCTGTACCTGACAGTGCAGTGCTGTTTCTGTCCTTCTGCATGCCAGGGTTATGCCTATTTTGCTGGTCTGAAGGTTTTTGTGGTGAAACATTGGGTAGATTGCTTTGTAGCATCTTGTTCTAGGATATGTTGACAAGTGCCTGGATACTTGTCTGTCACTGGGAATATTGCCAAGGAGGATGGGGGGGGGTTTAGCCTGCTTCTGCTGTGAGAAGTGCCCAGAGGCGCTGCAGGAACCACGTTTGTGATGCATCATGCTGTGCTGAGATCATGACTTGGAATTTTGCCTCTTGCTTCTGTAGGGTAATGGCACTGGAGAAGCTAGGGATATGTACGTCCCCAACCCCTCCTGTAAAGACTTTGCAAAGTATGAGTGGATCGGGCAGATTATGGGAGCAGCTCTGAGGGGCAAGGAGTTTCTGGTAAGCTTTCAACCCTGTCCCTGTGTGGAGTTTTGCCACAAAGGGAGTCATTAGGCCCTTTCTGCAGCCTGTACAATAGGAGCATGGCAGGGCTCTGTGATCACACACTGGGACAAAAGGGCTGAGGGCTTAGGAGAGCTCTCGGCTTGAGTTTTGGGAGATGCTACTGGGATCTTGGGACAGGGTGTCTGGTCTCTCCTCAGCTACGATGAGATCTGCATGTGGACAGGGGGAGCAAGGAAGCTCTTTTTCATGGCTGCACTGTTGAGCCCTATCTCCATCTTTAGGGATGTCTCATTTCATACATACTCAGCAAAATCCCTGTTCTCCATCAGGTCCTGGCTCTTCCTGGCTTTGTATGGAAACAATTAACAGGGGAGGAGGTCAGCTGGAGCAAAGACTTCCCTGCCGTGGACTCCGTGCTGGTGAGAGGGACCGAGAGGCTGTGCCTATCCTATTCTTTGTGGCACTCAGCAACGCGGTGATTTGTGTCACTGTCCTCATGTTGTGCTTGCTTTCTCATGTGATGTGTCAAAGAAAAACACACAGAAAGGGCACTCTTAGCATTTAATGCATCCTATAGCTAATTTAGAGCTGTAGCCTTGATGTCTACTGCTTCAAGCATGCAATGCCCCAGGGTCTGTAAGTCAGGATATCCCATGCTGTGCTGCTGTCACAGTAACTCCAGCCCTTGTCTGGGAAGGGAGGAGATGGAGGCTCAGGCACACCACTGCCCACTGGGCATCTCTCTAACAAGCAGTTGTCTGGGGCCTGGGCAGGTGAAGCTCCTGGAGGTGATGGAAGTCATGGACAAAGACACCTTTGAGTTTAAATTTGGGAATGAGCTGACCTACACGACAGTGCTGAGTGACCAGTGCATGGTGGAGCTGATCCCCAATGGCAGCAGCACAGTGGTGCGCTATGAGGACCGCAAGGAATTCATCCGTCTGGTGCAGAAGGCTCGGCTAGAGGAGAGCAAAGAGCAGGTAATGCTGTCCCGTAGCATCAGTGGTCATTGTGTTCCCAGAGGCATACCTCCTCAGTCTGTTTCTGGTAAAATGCATCATGATTTGTGTCCTTGGACTTGTTAGTGCAATAGTAGGCAGTCCTTTCTTGTGAGGTCCTGCAGCCCATGGAGTTGTTGAGAAGCAAACTGGCTTTGTAGCAGCATTGAGAAACACAGGGGTTTTATTCCCAGCTCTGACACAGGCTTCCTGAATGAACTGGGATGCATCTCTGTGGGATCCTCTTACCTACTTTGGGTTCCTTGGAGCGTTTTCTGAGCAGTCTCATGGCTTCTGTCAAGAAGTCGCATGGCTAGTCAAGGTCCTGGCTAGCACTACGAGCTAGGGATATGGGCAAGACCTGCTGCTTACCTGCCTCGTTTCCTTTTCAGATCATGGCCATGCAGGCTGGGCTGCTGAAGGTGGTGCCCCAAGCTGTTCTTGACCTCCTCACTTGGCAGGAGCTGGAAAAAAAAGTCTGTGGAGACCCTGAAGTCACAGTTGATGCCCTGAAGAAGCTCAGTAAGTGAAGGGCTCCACTAAAAACTTTTTCACTGAAAACAAGACTGTCTTCTCTCCATGCTGGAACAAGGAGAGGTGTGAGAGGCCAATATTAGCCTTTATTACAGTGAGAATATGAGCCTATATACTTCTTGCCTTCAGCTGGGTGCTAATGGGAGCAGGGGTGTTCCTTGTCTCCATGTTAGGCCTCAGAATAGAGGCTGGGGCATCACTAGGCTGCCAGTGTCTCTGTGGAGCTAAGATGTGGATCTGGATGTGCTTTCTGGGAGGGGCCTGACTGCATGTGTCTCTGGCACACTGTGTCTACATGCACACATCTTGCAGGCACCTAGAGATTTTCTTCCTGCACTGGCAGAAGACACGGGTGAGCAGGGGAGGCCTTGCTCAAATTTATCCAGGAGGAGCTTGGATCTTTAATAAACTAATTTTCTGTATTCTTTCTGCCAGCCCGCTTTGAGGACTTTGAGCCACTGGACACCCGTGTTCAGTACTTCTGGGAAGCACTCAACAACTTCACCAATGGTGAGTGATTTGCTCTGTGCCTGCATATCTTGTGCCATGACAGCCCCTGCATGTTGGCTAGGAACTGGGAGGATGAGACCACCCTCATTGCTGCATGGGGAACAGATGGGAACCAAGGACAGCAAGCAGCTGGGCTGAAGGAACTGCTTACTAGCAGTGGGTATTCCTGGAAGTGGCTGCACTCCATCTCACATCCCTCTAGAGTCTGCTGACATCTTTGCTTTTCCTTCACAGAGGATCGCAGCCGCTTCCTCAGATTTGTCACTGGTAGAAGCCGCCTTCCAGCACGAATCTACATCTATCCAGACAAGATGGGGTGAGTCCATTCTTCTCTAGGCTGCAAGGCTGACACATCCTACACCAAAGGGATGTGTGGTCTGGTCTCCCCTCCCTTGCTGACCTACTGATTCTGACCAATTTGTTACCTTCTCCCCAAGCTCTGAGACGACAGATGCTTTGCCAGAGTCATCCACCTGCTCCAGCACCCTCTTCTTGCCCAACTATGCCACGTAAGTTTTGATGCTTCCATACATCCAGGGGACTGTGTGCCTGGGCTATCTTTTTGTCCTTGATGCTGACCCATAGGGCCCCATCACTTTGCCACACTTATGTCCCTCTGCCTGTACCATGTGGCTGCTGTGATTCTCTCTGTGAAGCATAGCCTCCATCTCAGAAAGCATCTTGTCCTCTCAGCTGGCAAATGCAGCAATGGCAACTCCTACTTGTCTTTTTTTTTTTCTTCCTTTATTCCCTCCCTCCTGCCATTCCTAGAGCCAAAGTATGTGAAGAGAAGTTGCGGTATGCTGCTTATAACTGCGTGGCCATTGACACGGATATGAGTCCGTGGGAAGAGTGATGTTGCAGCCTGACCAAGCAGCATGGACAATCATTTGACAAAACTGCATAGTGGGAAGACCTCCCTTGTCCCTCCAGGATGTGTATATATAATAAACATAGAGGTGTGAAGCCTGGCTCCTAGCAGTGGTGATCAGCACCTCTTTGGACATGGAGATTTGAGTCTTCGGCAGGGTGGGAGCTAGCTTGGAGTGTAAAAGTGAGTGTAGTAGTGAAACTGTGGCCCAGCCCTCACACATCAGAAAGGTTTGGAAAGCTTTTCTAATGAGTTTCTTTACTGCATGCCACTGTTGCAGCTCCGCAACTCTCACTCCTCCCAGACTGCACTCTGCTCCAGACAGAGGTGGGCTAGGGCCACAAAGCTGCATGGCAGGTTACAGCACAGGACAGAAAACCATGACTTGCTGGTGAGATCACAGTGATGTTCAGATACACATAGTGTGTCCTAGCCTGAGCATCCTGACCACATTCTCTTGCCTTGTTCCTGCTCTCATCTGAGGTCAGTGGAAATAAGATCATTCACCTAGGTTTAAGAAGAAAGGGGCCAAGCTGGTGGCAGATTGCTGCAAGGGTGCCTCTGACCACCAGGTGTCACAACAGACCTGCACAGCAGGATGGCGAGCGCTATCAGGAAAAGGCTCGCACGCTTTTGCATTGCACCAAATCCCAGTTTGTCTGGCTACCCATGGTTTCCTGCACCTTTTGCACAGCAGCGACTGCTGGAGGAGCTGCCCTGCTACAGGAGGTTGGAATTGTCTGCTTCCCTCCTGCTCTGTAACCTTCAGTTCTGCATCTGGCATGCTGGTGGCTTAGCAGCTCTTTTCACAGGCTCTTTGAGCCTTAGTTTCCCCCTAAAAGCCAGTATTAAAACTATTCTGTTCTAGTTTTCGTGGAGATGTGGAGGCAGGGCCAAGTCTTAGACAGCAGGGGTTAGAGCAGTTGCAGGCATGGCAGTGTTGGGCTATGCTCTACCCTCCCATAGGAAGGCAGGTGGAGGTTTCAGGTAGACAGAGAAAACCTTTGCCCCAGGGGAGTGGAGAGACTGCGGGTACCAAGGGTTGGAGCTCCTTGAGCAAATGGACATTCAGTGAAGAGCGGGCAATGAAAGCTTTACAAATTCAAGACCATTGGAAATATTTCTTAATATTCCCAGCCCTGGGCTGGGTAAGTCATTGCTTAGCATTGTGAGCTACCATATGCTGGTCCACTTTTACATGCCCAGCTCCATCTTCAGCCTGTGTGGCCTGTGGATCACCACTACTAAGACCCCTTGAGCCACTGGGGCTTCACTGGGGTGGGGCTAATGCTGTGAGTTAAGGTTTATCCTGTGTTAATGCTTCATGCCTGTTCCTTCTCTGTCATCCAGAAATGACTTCTAGCTTTAAACAAAGTCCTTCCCTTCGCCAGTTTCCTTTGAAACTGCTGTATTCCCAGACCTGCTGAGGTGGTTTGTACTCAAAGGGATGTAGGACTAGAAGAGAGTATCTGCTACCATCTCCTGCATTGTGGTGACTGGAAGGAGTATAGAAGCTGTTTCTGGCAGCCTTTGCCTGCAGCAGAGTCTTCCATGCTCAGCTGGTTGAGTGTTAAATTCTGTCTGCTGCAGGAGGTTTTTTGTAAATCCTGGAGTTATCTCAGTATTGAGCACTGTGGCTTTGTGGCTGATTTCAAGGACCAGCATGGGCAGGAGCAGAGCCAGTGTGATACACTTGCGTGCTGGTGGCTGAGTCACTTCCTAGGGTGTCTGTTTAAATGGGCATGAGCAAGCTGGCGAAAGGACTGTAATCTACTAGCTTGGCCTTGGTCAGGAGTGTTGGTGAAGGAGTCTTCAGCATGGAGCTGGGATTTGAAATGAGCCATCCCTGATCCTTTCTGGCCACTGACATTTGGTTGGAATAGATACTGCTTTTTCCAACCTTGACCACTTGTATGTAGGGGAGATCAGAAGGAGGTCATGTTATTTGCTGAGCAGAGCCAGAAGTAGCAAGGAAAACTAACTCCTCTCTGGTGCTTTATTGCCAGGCAGTGGATGATTGGTCGGTGAGTGGGTCGGGGGGGATGGATAAAATGGCTCTAGTCTTCGGTGTAGGGTGACCTGATGTTACCTGTGGGAATGGGCAGGCTAATAACCAGCTGGGGCTGCTTGATGTGACTTGCTGTGGGGGAATGGGCTGGCTTCTCTGGCTCCCTTGGCCTTGGTGGCAGCAACTGCAGCTGTCAGAGGGTAACTGAGGTAATTACGGAGGTACCCAGAGCAGCTTGACTTTCTCACTGAGGGATGAGAGGGTTGGACAGCTCTATTCTCTTTTGTCATCCATGTACACAGTCCCAGCCCTGCATGATGAGGGGAGAGCTGCCATGCAGGACAATGCTGAAAACAGGGTCTGAAGCAGTGGGATCCTTCCCTAGAGGCGTTGTGGGCATCTCTGTCTCGGGGTGTTTTAGGTCCTGATCCCACACATTCTTGGGTTTATTTCCTGCTGCTGTCAAAAGAGTGCTACCCAAAGGCTTGCTGGAGGTCTAGTGTGAGTACTAGCATGAGTACTGGAACTCTGAGGGAAGGATCCAGCTGGTGATGGGAATTTCTGTTTAAAAAAATACTTGTAGTAACAGAACCCTGGCCCTAGCAGGAAGGCTGCAGCAGGGAGCTCATCCAGGATGGTTTGGGTTTAGCCACTAGAAACATACTGAGACAAACATTGGTTTACTGTCTGTACCTTTGGTTTACTGTCTGTTTTGCCTTATGGCCATATACATGTTGGAGAACGGCAGCAGCTGCTGTTGCAGTATTGTACCAAGACACAGACCTGTGAAAGCCCTTCTAGTTGCAGGAAGAGCCCATTGCTGCAGAAAGGTCCCAGCTGAGGTTGTTTAGTGCATGGTCGGGGGATCTGGGCAAATGGCTGCTGAGCAAGGACACCAAGATGACCCACAGATCATGCTGTTGAGTTTGCTGTGTAAAGGTGAGCTGGGAAGTGGGAGCTGGTAACCCACCTGGATCTCCTCTGTGTGGTCCTTTGTCTTTTCTGTGATGTTTTAAAGCCAATCACAAACTAGATTTCTGCTGTGACAGCACAGCAAATTCTGGGAAAGGTCAGCCTGGTTCAGCTCTGGCCAATCTTAGGGGCCTAAAGTAGGTATTATTTTAGTGCTGGGTCACGTTCCTTCTCTGATCTCTAGAGCTGCTGGTAGGAGCTGTCTCCTACCATATTTGACAAGACACAAATCAAGTGTCCCAGCCCTAGCCTTCTGCTGCACATGGCCTGGGTTGAGGAAGCCCTCCTGGGCACCAGGAACCAGAGACTACATGTCCTCAACCCATCACTCTGACTTGAGTTGGTCGGGATCAGTTTTTCAAGACAGTGCCATCCTGAGGAATATGCTGGTGCCCCTGTGCTGCTGAGAAGAGGAGGCATCTGTGTATGCCAGAGCTGCAGCTTTACAGGGTGGGTAGGAAGGAACTTTAGGTAGGGACCACTCACCCTCTCCTGACTTCAGTTTGCTGAATTGCCATAGAATAGCTTCAGGTGATTAATTACGCACATGTAGTCTAGCTGTTCTTGTTATTCTACTAACATGCTGAAGTACAACCAATTATAAATAGTTTGAGAGGATCTGTCTGTCCCTACCTCATGTAGGATCTAAAATAAAGTGAACGAACGGTCTACAAACTGCCTTTCTGACAGTTTGTGTGGTCTCTCTGGGGCTCCTGCATCCTTTTGTTGAGTTAAACAGCCATGGAGACTGGTATCATGAGAGGCAACTGGAAGTAAAGAAGAAATTTGCCCCTAATACCCTTTGCACATGAGGTGGTGACATGGAGGTGGCTCAGAGTATTAACTGGCTCAACCCTTTGCAGCAGCTCTGCAACCTGTTTTTATAGGGTGACATGGCTATGGAGGGAGAGCATGGAACCCTTCTGGCTGCAGCGGCTGCAGTTCAGAGCAAGGCAGAAGTTTGCGTTTCTCTCTCACAGTGGTTCAGGGCAGTTTGCTCCTGGCAAGGCTGGGCATGGTCATGCCTTTTCAGTAGATAACACTGTAGGGGTGACAGCTGTTGGAACTCTCTTTGCACCGTACTGTTGCAGGCAGGGATTGAACTGGACTCTGACCTGTCAGGAGAGCAGGCAGGCGCCAGAGCGGTGTGGGGACCTTTGAGCTCTGCCAGCCTGGTTGTTTCCTGCTCTGTAAACACAGCTCTTTGTGCCTAGCATGGAGAAATTCAGGTAGTGTGGGTGGAGCAGAGTTGCTCCTTGCTACCACCTTGCCATGGTATGTGACAGATAAACATGACGTGGGGTGATGCACTGCTAGTGTTCTGGGGTGGTTGGGTGCTACTGGGTGTCATGGCCTCGATCCTGCTGCCAGGATGCCATGGCTGGCTGAGATAAAGCTGCTTCTGGCCAGGAAAGCCTGTCATCCTCTCCAGTGGGTGCTTGGAGCCTCCTTGCCTGCTGCAAGTCTGCCTTGGGCAGGAATATGTTCCCTACCCAGCCAGGAGCTGGCTTCGCCCATAGCAGGATGCCTGCTCCCTTCTTTTTCCCTATCCATGCTGGGGATGTATAGCTCTCTACTCTGACCCCACAGGGACCTCCTCTCTGCTTGTAGGGGAGCAGGCAGCCACAGGGACATATTAGGCCAGGAGGGAGCCGGGTCCCAAGCCACGGGGCGAGTGGATGCAGTGACTCCCCTGCCGGGGACCGAGGGACCAGACTGGACTTAGAGCCGGCAGGTTGGCGAAGTTGACGGCGGCCCCACACCCAGCTCCCTGTACTGTGGCCCGGGAAGGGTGAAGAAGGGCTGGGGCGTGCCGCGGGGGGGCCACGGGCGGAGCGGCGCTTGCCCGGGGAGGAAGTGGCAGCACGAGAAATAGGGCTGTCCACGACAGGGCGGCCCCGGAGGGCCGGGCGCGGCCGGACGCGGAGGCGGGCGAGGCGGCGGCACCGAGGGCACTGCGCCGGGATAGCCCGGGGTGCAGCGGGAGCGACACCGCAATACCCGGAGCCGATAGCCGGTACGTGATGCGTGCGGGTGGGGAAGCACCGCACCAGGTGCTGGGCCGGCTGCGGTTCCTGCTGCAGTGCAGCGAGTGCTTCCGCCGCGCCCAGGCGCTGCCCGCTGCGCTGTGCTACGTGCCGCGGGAGGTGCAGTACAAGATCTGCAAGGACCCTGCCGCCTCCGTCGCCCCCGCCGCCGGCCGCAGCCTGCTCAGCGTATGGGACAGCCCGGGGCCGGCGCGGGGCGGCAAGCGAGCGGCGCGGACCACCATCGAGGTGCGGAAGGGCGGCTGCCTGCGCACCACCGGCGAGGAGTACTGCAACGGTGCCGGCCTCTGGGTCAAGCTCAGCAAGGTAACGGCGTGGGGCCGGGAGGCCAGGAACAGCTGGGGTTGGGCGTCGGGTCCCGGCGGCAGTGACAAGCCGGGATGTGCCTTCAGGAGCAGCTATGTGAGTACGCAGGCTGCCATGACCTGGCTGAGGGCTGGATCCTTGCGCAGAGGTTTGGAGAAGGAGGAGATAAGTTGGTCCCGGTTGACTCCGCAGAGAAGATCCAGTGGCAGCACCAAACGCTCGGGGTTGATTATAAACCTGCGGTCAGGTATGGTCCTATTCTTCTGCACCCCAGATAGGCACCGGGCTGTGGGCACCAGAGGTGTATGCGGCTGATACCCACAGAGGATGAGCTACTCAACCACCCTAAATTCGCTGTGCATCTCCAACAGAGCCCCCTTATCCCCTCCAGTGCTGGTGGCATACATCTCTGCTAAGCTGCCTGCAGGCAGGAGGGTTTCCTACTCGTAGGCTAATCCTGTGTGCGTGTGACAGCACCAGCACAGGATAAGAATGATGCTAGGGGGTTTCTGAGGCACTCAGGTTTGGGCTGAGCAGTGTCATGGAGGTAATGCAGTGATTAGAGAAGTCGTATTTGATTTTCACGATGGAAGGCCTTGTGCAGGGCTGGATTTCTGTGCTTTGCCCTAGCCTGCACCCGGGTACAGGGGTGCTCTCATCCCTTCTGCATCTGTTCCTGCAGCTTCTGAGTGTCACTGCTGGTCCCCTACTACTGCTGCTTTCACTCCAGGTTCAGGTAGTAAGTCTTGGTCATGCTGAGTACTGACCTGTCTTTTTCCTTGTGCAACTCCTTCACTGATGCTGCTCTAGCTGGGAACAAGTGGTGGACCTGACCTACTCCATGCACCTGGGAGAGAAGCCCCAACTCATAGAGCAGGATGAGGCTGCAGTGCAGAAGTTTCGGTATGAGTGCATCTCCTAGAGCAGTACTGCAGCACCCTGAGGGGTAGTCGCCAGGGCCTGGACATACCTATGGGGCCAGGACTGGCTTCAGGGTTGGGAGTGGGAAAGATGAGTTCCATGAGATACCTTTTACATTGATACTGTTTGATACTGCTCAAGCAAAAATGGCCTTTGCTCCACAGAATATGGGAGCAACCATGTAGTGCTATTCCCACTGGGGTGGGGTGTCTGTAAACACTCTGTGTGGTGGTGGTGTAATACAGCTATGCTATCTGCCTGTGGTGGAGACAGCAGCCCAGCACCATCCCAATGCAGTCACCATGAGATGCTGCAGCCGGTCTGAGCTGGGGCTTTTGCACAGTGCTGGTGGGCAGGTTTGAGGTGAAGCCTGGTGCCTGGTCTCCCTGTCCCATTAACGTAGAGCTTTCCTGCAGGTCCGTGCCCCCGGGCTGGAGCTATGAGCACGATATGGAGCTGGGGCGCTTCCTGTATGATCACAGTGAGAGGGAGCTGCAGCGTGTGGACTGTATCAAGGAGCATCTCAGCAGCATTGAGGTCTCCTCACAAGTGGTGCGTAGTGGGGTCCCTCTGCAACCTAAAATCAGCATGAGACACACAAGCATTGCCGCAGCTGGTGGTAGCTGTCCCCTCTGCAAGGGGCTGGGGGTTGTGGTGGGGTTTTGCCACATTGTCTCTGGAATCTGTGGCTGTGCTTAGCTTGCTCTGTGTGGGAGCCACCATCCACCCGTGGCATAGCTGACCAAGGGGCTGGCCCAGTCTTGACCTTCTCTGGCCCCGTGGGACCTCTCCCAAGGGTGGCCATGGCATGCCCAAGGATGCTCAGCTCCCTCCCACCTTTTGCTGCACTCTTGCAGGAGGACTGTGGCTCAGCCCATTTGACGGACAACCAGACATACACCTTCTGGGAGAGCAACGGATCCCCAGGGCAGCACTGGGTGCGGCTCAACATGAAGAAAGGCACCATTGTCAAGTGAGACCTTGGGGTGTCCCCCCACTGCTGGCAGCTGTGCCAGGGAAGGATAGGGTGTGGGGCAAAGCACCAACTTCTTCCTGAATGCAGCTTTCCCTGAGATGCAACTGGGGGCTCAGCATTGAAGTGGGGGGTAGCAGCCAGGAGATGCACCCCAGGAGGACACAGCCTTGCCCCCAGCCACAGGACATCTCCTGGAACATCTGTGTGCCCAGGCAGCTCAGGAGAGGAGGACAATGCTGCCCCTTGCTCTTCTCATCCCCAGGAAGCTGTGGCTGATGCTGGATGGGCAGGCCAACTCCTATATACCCAGGCGGGTGGCTGTGTATGGGGGGACACTGAACAGGCTGCAGCACCTGAGAACCGTCCTAATTAATGAGTGAGTAATGAGTCAGGAGAAGCCTGGGTCCAGGTTGAGCCAAACTCTTGAGCTGTCTCTGCATCCCAAGCAGATGCTAAGGAACGGGCTGGGGTCAGTCCTGAGTGACCTGCTGGTGATGGTGGCTCTCTGTGTGTTGGGGCTCCATGGGTGCCGGCTACATCTGTGCTCACAAGTGTGTGGTCCCCCACCTCCATGTGCCAGCTGAGTACCTACATTTCCTCTCCTGCTCCTCATTTGTGCTGCAGCAGCTGGATTGCAGTGTGCTTCCTCCTATCTGGTGACTTTTGGTGTTTTTCTGCCTCCTCTTCCTTGCTTCTGGAGACACATGTCACTGCTGTAACCTTTCTGAGCGTCTCTGCCATGCTGTAGCTGAGAAGTCCTGGGGTGCTTCGCATCTCCCTCTTCACCCTGGCTCTGCAGGACCCTTCTCAAGGCAGGCAGGAGTTTACACAGGAGTGTGAAGATCTTCTTCTCCAGAACTTGCCTGTTTGCCTCTTCTTGCCTGAGCAGTGAGATTTGTTATTGAAGAAGCACCCACAAGACTGCCCAGGTCTCCTTCCTGGTGGCAGGAGCCAACTCCTTGTTGCATCTGGGTGGTTGTAGTGTTCTTTCCACACACCTGTAGGTCTTTGATGGGACCTTGCTAAAGGCTTTGGAAACACAAGCAAATCACTTACCGTGTTGCTCATCTCACAAATCCCTGTTTCTTTCAAAATATAACCTTTGTGTGACCAGCTTGGCTTGAAAGAAGGTTGTGCCATTGCAAGATGCACTAGGATTCTCTGGGAACAGCAGCGTGCTCTTGGCTGTCTCACCTTTCTGTTCTGCTTTGAATTTATGCTCTTTTCTGGCTCTTTGGATGTGGCTTCCACCTTCTTCAGGATGTCTCTGTGCCTTTGACAGCCTGTTTTCTCTGCTTGGTATCCTTCTGCCACAACCCCGGTGAGGCAGGGAGAGCTTTCACCGTGGGTAGTGATGCATCTTCGGGTGGGGAGCTGGAGTGCCTTGCTCCTTGCCGGCTGCCTCGCTGGTGCCTGTGCCTTGTGGTTCTGCCATCTCCCTCCATGCTGTGTGCAGGAACAGCTACCAGAATATCTGCATCCTCCGCGACATGAAGACCCACATGCCGGTGCTGGAGATCCGCATCCTGGAGTGCCGAGGTGAGCCTGTGCTGCTGGACTGGGGCTGCCAGCCTGGCTCAGCCCAGGCCTAAACCTGCAGCTGATACTGGTGCCTGCAGCTCTTCCTGCAGCGCTAGCTGCTTTATTGGGATCTGCTAGAGGAAAAGCTGGAGAATGAACTTCATTTGGGATGCTGCAGGAACTGAGGGCTCCTTGCCACCAGTTGCAGCATCTGAGCAGAGTCAACTGCACAGTTGCAGCCATCACTGTCCTTTCTTGGTAGACCAAGGGTACAATGTCCGCCTGCGAGGGATTAAGATCAAGTCATTCTGGGAGTGGGACCTGATCATCAACGCTGACATGTTCCAGCCAGCCCGGCTGGTGCGCTACCCTCTATTGGAAGGGGTGGACAAGGATGTGCTGTACCGACGGGCCGTGCTCATTCAGAGGTAGAGCACAGGGATGGCAACTGTCTCTGCAGTGAGCTAGGGCCCTGACAATAACCATGCTCTTGCATCTAGCAAGGGATCATACGTGCTTTGCTTCAAGTCATCTAGCACCTTTCCTGTATGTGGCAGGGACTTTGGCTTGCAGCTCCCCATGCAAACATGACTGCTTCCAGCCCCTGGGGAGCGTGGTGGCAGCCCAGAGCAAGGAGAACCTGCATCACATGGAGTTCCCCACCCCATTTTCTGCAGGGCAGCCCTAGGCTGGGGTCAGCACTGGCCCCACAGAACGACCTGTTGTAGCAAATTAGCCGTAGTGCTGTGGCATGGGCTGGGCTGCCTTCATTTGCAGCTTGTTTTTGGGAGTAACAAAATATTAGCCAGAGGGTGCTGGTTGGGTGTTCCGCTTGGTGTGCTAGCGTTGCTCTATGGGCTGGAGGGGACCCACGTGCAGGGAGCACGGCATGAACGTTTCGTATGTGCCTGGGACTGTCTGCGGTGAAATGCCATGGGCATATCATGCTCCGCCTGTCTGCCAACCCCTCTCATCTTCATGCTGCTCTTTTCCGGTCTCCAGGTTTGTCCAGCTTCTGGACAGTGTTCTGCATTACCTGATACCCCTCTCAGAGGACAGCATCGGCACCTTCAATGCTCTCAGGGTGAGTGTTTGCCAGGCTCTCCTGGCATAGTGTTAGTAGGAGTGTCTTGTCAGGGACTCAGCTGGTTTTGCCTGGAGGCTTTAGTGTGTTCCCCTTGATCTGATGCGGACAGACCAGCCCAGGTCTCATGCTGAGAACTGCCATGCTAGGCATTGCCAGAAGGATGGAGGAGCTGAGTATCTCCTGCAAAACCAGGGGCTGTGCTTGGGGAAGAAGAAAGAGGGCATGCAGTGGCAGGATCAGGCCCTAACCATTTCTGCTTCTACTTGTCCCTTGCTAGAGCATGAAGCCTTTCCTGCTGCTGTCCAAGCAAACCACAGCTCTCATTACCCATTGTCTCCAGTCCTCGGAGAGCAACTCTCCCAACAGCACACCAAAGCTGTATATCAACCGGCACCTGGCCCGGGAGCATCGTGCCAACCCCACACTGGACCCTGGCTACAGGAACACTGTCTTCACCCAGGTATGGCAACACCACACCCTATGCCAAGTATCTGCCAGTTCTGCATCACTTGGCCCTGCTGTATTTCATCTCCTTTCCACTCTCCTTCTCTCCAGCTGTACGAAGGCCTCAGACCTTCCAAGAACAATCAACCCCTGGACTACAGGTAGGTCTTCAGTATCACATTTGTGGGGTGTAACCTCCCCAGAGAGGAGGTTGAGGGGATGCCGTGCTGCTGGGTCTCTCAGAGGAGGGTTGTGTGTGGGGCTATTGCTTCCTTTATGAGTCTTATGGGGAGCAGCTGAAGGAGCTGAAATTGTTTAGCCTCGAGAAAAGGACCCTTAGAGGAGACCTTATAGCTCTTCACAACTACTTGAAAGGAGGTTGTAGTGGGGTGGGGGTCAGTGTGTTCTCCCAAGTAACAAGCAGTAGGACAAGAGGAAATGGCCTTAAGTTGTGCCATGGGAGGTTTAGGTTGGATATTAGAAAAAAATTCTTCACCAAAAGAGTTGTCAAGCACTGTAAGAGGCTGCCCAGGGCAGTGGTCGAGTCACCATTGCTGGAGGTATTTAGAAGACATAGATAAGATGCTGAGGGACCTGGTGTAGTGTTAGACTTGGCAGTGCTGGGTTAATGGTTGGACTTGATAATCTTAAAGGTCTCTTCCAAGCAAAACGATTCTATGATTCCCTGCAGGTGGCCCCAGAGCTACAGCCAGTGGTGGGAGTGCGAGTTCATCACTGAGGGCATCATTGACAATGGTGAGAGCTCTCCCCTCCTGCCCCAGGACTCTCCTCTGGGCTTTCTTTTGTTGGGGTGCAGCTCTGTGGATCACAGTGGGATGCCCATGCTTTCCCAGCTTGCTCTGGGGGAAGCAGCCTCACCCTGCACATATGGGGAGATGCCTGCATCTCCCATACTCCACCAGTGCTGCTCCTGCCCCAGGGAGGGGGGCAGTTTTGCCAGATCCTGTGACTCAGAATCTGGCCCTGGTGTGTCCGGCACTAACCAACGTCTGCCATCGCTGCAGGTGGTGGTTTTCGAGATAGTCTGTCAGATGTGTCAGAGGAGCTGTGTCCCAGCTCAGGCGATGTCCCTGTGCCCCTGCCCTTCTTTGTGCGCACCTCCAACCAGGTTTGGCATCTCACTGTCTGCCTGTCGCGGCCCTGGAGGGGCAGCCAGCAAAGCCTGGGGGCTTTTAGGGTGTTAGTCCTATCTTAATGCTTGCAGGGCTGTTGGTGGAGGGGGCTGTGCTTGTACCCAGCTGTTGGAGTTCTACTAGAGGGGTATAAAGGGCAAGAGAGGCAAGTGGAGGGGTGATAGGGAGGGATGCTGCAGGAAGGAACGTGCTGGGCTGCTTGCCTCTGTGTCCACAGGTGGTCCTAAGCCTCTCTCCCATAGGATAACAGCAGCAGTGACACCAGGGATCTGTATGTCCCCAACCCCTCCTGCAAGGACTTCCCTAAATATGAGTGGATTGGGCAGCTGATGGGAGCAGCCCTGAGGAGCAAGGAGTTTCTGGTGAGCATGGCAGAGGCTCCCTGATCAACAAGGGGATTTGGTGGGGGCCATCATGTCCCAGGCAGAGGGGCTGCTCTTGGGTGAAGGAGGGGCATGGGGAAGACATGCATCTCTGCTTCCTCTGGCAGATCCTGTCTCTGCCGGCACTGGTGTGGAAGCAGCTGGCAGCGGAGGAGGTCATCTGGAGCAAGGACTTTGCCACCGTGGACTCAGAGCTGGTGAGCAGGGCTGGGGGCTGGCAGGGCAGTGCCATACACTCCTGTGGCAGTGCTGGCTCTGCCATGATGGTTTTTTCCCGTTGGGTTGCAGGTGAAGCTGCTGGAGGTGCTAGAGGGGGTGGACAGGGAAGCCTTTGAGTTCATGTTTGGCAAAGAGCTGACCTACACGACAGTACTGAGTGACCAGCGTGTGGTGGAGCTGATCCCCAGTGGCAGCAGCACCGTGGTGTGCTATGAGGACCGCAAGGAATTCATCCGCCTGGTGCAGAAGGCTCGGCTGGAAGAGAGCAAAGAGCAGGTAACACTGCCCCACAGGGTCAGTGTAACTCCAAGGCAACCCTGCTCCTGTGGCAAGCCCTCCCAGTACCTATGGGATTGGTAGCTGTGAAGACTTGTCACCAAAACCAGCTGGGTGGTTCCTCCATGCATCTCATGCCTAGGATGTCCATGAGCCCTGGGGACCCCCTTTGGGGTCCTGTAGTCCCTGTCTCCAGTACCCTGGGTGGCTGCCCTGAGTCCAGACCTGCTGTGGTGACATGGGGCCCCTCCTGTGTCCCTGTAAAGATCTCAGCCATGCGTGCCGGACTACTTCGTGTGGTGCCTCAGCCTGTGTTGGACCTGCTCACCTGGCAGCAGCTGGAGAAGAAGATCTGCGGGGACCCTGAGATCACAGTGGCTGAACTGCAGAGGTTCAGTAAGTGCCAGGGCCAACCCAAAGCCACTTCCAGCCCCTTGAGTGGGCAAGTCCCCCCTTCAATGATGCTTGCCCTGTGTGCACATCCTGTCCTATTCTGAGTTGTGGGTTGCCCAGGAGCCTGAGAGAGCATGTCAGAGGGACCCTGGATAGGGATGCTTCAGGTTTAGCTGCAAACTGCACTGGTCCCTACTCTGGCCCATCTGGTTCTCAGCTGCGATGGGCAGAGGCAAATGACCACCCTGCAAACTAGGAGACCTATTTCTCCACCCACCTTTGCACAGGGTGCTGGTCCCACTCAGGAGTGCCAGGGCCTCTCAGGGGGTTTCACTGAGAGCAGAGGATCTATTCCTCTTCTGCCTCCATTCTGAGCTCTCACAGAAGGACAGGATGGACATGTCCCATGTTAATTTGTTTTGCTCTGAGTTTCTAACAAAGCTGTTTTGCATTTTTCATTGCAGTCACATTTGAGGATTTTTCCTCCAATGACACTCGTGTCCAGAACTTCTTGGAGGCACTTAACAACTTCACCAGCGGTGAGCCACCCCAAACCCTTCCCAGCTTGTCATGTGCAGTGGGGTGGGCTAGGGGATGGGATACCCACTGTCCTATACCCTGGGATGCTCACCAGATGCTTCCCTGGGAGTTGGTTGGACTGTCCCACCTGGCCTTTCCCAGGATGCCGAGAGTATCCCTTAGCTTTGCCACATGCTCCTGAGATGCTTCTGCAAGGGCAGACCTTGCCATGACAGCAGCTATGCTTCTGTCCGTCTTTGAGATCTGAGCCCTGTCCTTCCCCTCAGAGGATCTCAGCCGCTTCCTCAAGTTTGTCACTGGCCGGAGCCGCCTCCCAGTTCAGATCACTGTCTACCCGGAAAGGTCGAAGTGAGTCCATCCTGCCTGGACTCCTGGACTGGGGTCTCTGCATGGTGCAAGGTCCCTGCACTGTGCCACAGTCCCTGAGCCATGCCAGGGTCTGACTCCATCTCCTTCCTTCCAAGCTCGGATGCGTTGGACATGATGCCACAGGCCTCCACATGCTCTTGTAGCTTCTTCTTGCCCCACTATTCCTCGTAAGTCAAGATGGAGCTAGGGAACAGGGATGCTCCCTGGGGCTGGAATTGGAGTGTCCTTCCAGAGTCCCCAGGTCCTGCCCTGGGAAACATCTGAGTGGGTGCAGGGAGGGAAACATGAGGCTCTCAGTGCCTGTCTAGGCCGTGACCCAGCATTCGCTCTGCTAGGGCCAAAGTCTGCGAGGAGATGCTGCGATACGCTGTATACAACTGCATGTCCATTGACACCGACAAGGAACCTTATGATGAATGAGGTCTCTCAGGCATCCCATGCCAGGGAAGCCGTCTGCCCTGGGGATAGTAGATTCAATAAAACTGCAGGGCCGGATCCTGCTGTCCTGACCCAGGCCCTCTTTGTGTCTATGCTTCTCAAGGGATAGGACTGGAGAGTATGGGGTCAGTGCTGCAACTGCGGAGGGCCAGCATGGTACTGTGCTGGGTGCTGCAAGGGCGGAGACCATGGCGTGTACGTGGAGGCTGTGGGTCATATCCCCTCCTTGGACACAGGGTGTGTTTGGGGAGCATGGCTGCAAACTGCCCCCCGCAAATGCACCCTACAGACGTCCCCCAGTGCCCCCTGACAACTGACCCCCTTTAATGCACCGTGCAGACTGCCCCGTGTGGCCTTCCTAACAGCTCCTGCCTACAGCTCCACCTCCGGCCACTTGGGGGCACTGTTCGCCGAGCCCCTTCTCCCACAGCCGGACAGGGATAGGCGCTCCAGCAGCCTGGTATCATTTTCTCGGTGTTCCTCTTGCTGCCTGGGCCGGGAGAAGCCGACTGCGGCAAGACGTGCAGGCGGATCGAGTCTATCGGCGCTCTGCCACCGCGGTCCGCGATCGACCCACTCGGCTCTCTGGGCGCACGCGCAGTAAGCGCCGGCGCCGCCATTGCTGTCCTGTCAGTGAGGCGCTGGGAGCCGGCGGCAGACACAGCAGAGGTAACGGCGGGGCGGGGGGAGACCCGGCACCTCCACACAGGTCGTGAGTGGGCGCGGAGGAGGTGGGGAGTCAATGCACGCCTCCGAAAAGTGCTGGAGGCTAAAGCTGGGCCAGGTTGAACCGAACCGATCTTAGCCTGGCTCGGCTCGGCCTGGCCCAGCCCGGGCCTGCCCGGTTCTGCCGTGGTTGAGTGAGGTTCTGCCCCTGTGCTCCCTCTGCAGCATGGAGTTCCAGGCCGTGGTGATGGCGGCAGGAGGCGGTTCCCGTATGATGGACCTAACTTCCAGCATCCCGAAGCCGCTGCTCCCCGTGGGCAACCGGCCCCTGCTCTGGTACCCGCTGAACCTGCTGGAGCGTGCTGGATTCGAAGGTGAGGCACGACGGTGTCTTGGTGTGGGAGTGGAGACGACGTACTTGCCCTGGTCCCTTCAGGCTTTCCGTGGTCACCTCTGCCATGCCCATTTGTCATCTCCTCTTTTTCTAATGTCTTGTTGCAGATGTTTTGTTGGGGTAGGTGCCATTGCAGGAGATCGCTTCTATGTGCTAGAGCTGTGCTGTTGGTCCATGTCACATTCCTTCCTTCACTCAAGGCTATGCCTTCTGTGCCAGCACCCGTTTTCCCCTTTTCTCCCTTCATTAAAGCTTTTCCCATCTAGATGCTTTTCCCAACTTTAATGTCTTTCCCAGTGTTGTTAACTGGCACTCTCACTTGTTTCTTTCTGTGAATTGTTAATGTGAGTAGCATGAGAATTGTGTCAGCTCTCCTGGGATATCTCATGGTTTGTTGTTTCAGTCTGACCTGAAGTTCAGGGTTACTTGCTCAGAGGCATTTAGTCCATGTTGCAGTGTGGAGGAAAGCACTGCGTTTTGGACAGAACAGAGCAGGAGGAAGCAGCATACTTGTAATGCTCACCTGTGGGCCTTGTTTTACAGGAAGGCTGAAATGGTATTTAGTACATGGTGAGATTCTTTTAGTATTTTCCCAGGTTAGGGTTTTGTTTACCTTTTGAGTGGTAGACCAGATCTTTCTGTGCCATTCCCTTTGGTTCTTATAAAATTTCTTTCTGACACTTTTTATGCCTGTTTTTTTCGTGTTTGTATCTGTCCTTTGCCTTTCTGCTTCTCTGCTTTTACTTCTCCGGTGTAACTGTGATTATTCTGTACTCTGTTCTGAGACTGTGACTTTTTTCCTGACTGCTTCTTTTTTCTGGAAGATGTAAAGACCAGCCCATGATTATCCATGTTAGCTTCTTAGGATTTAGTGTGAAGGAACAAAAGAAAGAGTAAACTTAGACTCTGCTTTTATTTTGTTTCAATTAGAAATCTTTAAGAACTTTTTTTTTGCTTGGAATTGTTTTTTGCCTGTTGTTTGTTGAAATCTTTATGAACTTCCAGTTTCTGTGCCTGTTGTCCTGTCTCTTTATTTTTTTTTGCTAGGATCATATTTTATCCTGTGATATGGGTATATGGGTAGCTAAAAGCTTCTCTGTCACTAGTACTGTGCTTTGTGTGGCACTTAACTATTCAGAAGTAACCATTTCAACTTGATGCTCTTGACCACTAGTGGGTGGTGTTACAGTCGGGTCTTTCTCCTTACTCACACATAGAGAGCTCTTCAGCTTATCTTTTCCCTGTGAACATTTGGATGTGCAGGGTTATGTATGCAGCTTCAGTAAGCAAACTGCCACTTTCTTGCTTCTCTCAAGCTCTGTGTTTCTGTGTTAATACTCCAGTGGCATGAATTCTCTCCATACATCATAATTTTTATTAAGGCTTTAGTTCCTCATACTTGCTTATGTTAATAAGTAGGTGTTCCACAGGCTGATTCACTGAGTCCCTTTTTTCCTAATTGCAAGTGCTAATAATATTTAGAAGACCTCAACAGATTTATGTTGAACTGTGTGGACTTAAAACTTCCACCTCACACCAGTCCCTTCTCCATCAGTTACTACTTTCCGTAACTCAAGGTGTGCTTTCAATCCCTTTCTTGAGGTTCTTAAGCCTCCTTTAAAATCCAAGTTGGCATCTGGTATGGGAGTGGGGAGTGGGAGAGGAGCCTTTCTGTATCTCTGGTACCAAACTATCACACAGTTCTCATGTTCACAGTTCCTTCTTCTTTTCTGTTAAAAGATTCAGGATGAGCTCAGTTTTGACAGATAGATATTCTTGGTGTGTTTTCTTCTTACCACAGGAGCTTCCTAGGCTGGTGGTTATATTATTTCCCATAGTTCTCTGTTAAAATTCCATGTGGAATACGATGTTATGGTGTTCGGGGTTTTTCAGGGATGGAATATTTTAATTTAAAGGTTTGACGGCTCCTTTTCCTTCCAGTTCTTGAGGCTAGAGGAAAAGGTTTGTTGCTGTTTTGTTTTTTCAGTCTTTTTTTTGCAAAGCTTATGTTCTCACATTCTTAATTTTGGAGAATACACTTTCATGCCACTGTTGGTATCCTTCAAATACGCATTTGCATTTTTTCTTTTGTAGATGGAATGAGTTTGTTTCTTATGTATTACTCCACTCTCTTGCCAAGCTGGTGCTGATAAATAGTTTAACCATTCTATTGTGAGACTCGTAGGTGGTGTTGTCCACAGAGGACTATACAGGATCAGGGTGGCAAAAGACAAAGCTCTAAAGTGTTGGTGACATTAGTACAGGATCTCATTGGTCTGTTTGAGGACATATGGTTTGAGGTTGCTTGCTAACAATAGAAGATGCTTCTATTCTGTCTTGCTAACTCTTGCCACTCACATGCATATGTCCCTTTCAGTAACAACCTCCACACGCACAAAGCAGGAGAGTTTCATATTCATTAGTTTAATTCTATTCTTCAGAAGTTACTCTTGCCAAAGTAGTTTGGATTGTTGTAGAACCCAGTTATATTACTCAACCCTTTTGATAGTTCTATCAGCACTTTTCAATAAAAAGTGAGTGTATCCTGTTTGTAATGAGTATTTTTTTTTCTGCTTGATCTCATCCCACTTCTCTTTGTCCTAGAGGTCATTGTGATTACAAGGAAGGAAATACAGAAGATGTTAAACTTGGACACAAAAATGAAGCTGGATTTTGTGTGCATCAGTGACAACATGGACATGGGTACAGCAGATTCGCTGAGACACATTCACCAGAAAATTAAGGTATTCCTGTCTTCTGTTGAACTTGACTGGAAGACTTTTTTAGAATATTTTTCTTTCATTGTGCTTTAAGAGCTGTCCCATGTAATGATAATGCAAGTAACTCAATTTCCTGATCTTCAGAAGAATTGAATTTTGTAAAGGTCGCCTCATGGGGAGCTCAAACAAAGACTCTAAATTACTAGAATCGACAGCTAGAAAGGCTGAAGCAGATCGAGGCAGTGCATTGGCTGCTTCTTAGCCAGTGTTAGCTTTCTGGCAGGTTAATTAAAAGGTTGTATTTGTTTATATGTTTTTTTATATGATGTGTGATAGCTGTTGTCCACATAGTGCTTGGGAAGGCAGTTCTGCACAGATGTTCATTGTCAGCTTAGCTTAGGCAATATGCTGATACGTAAGGAAGTTGATGTTCAGTTCTTGGCCCTGCTACAGGCTTGTCTGCACCATTAGGCAAGTGACTTGCTCTGTGCTTCAGTTTTCTGCCTTCCCTATGCTTTTGGTGGCTTGGTTGTATGGTAAGCTCTTTGATAAACAGTGCTCAAATGTGAATAAAGGACTGTTCTTCTAACGAAAATGCTAATTTATAGTATTTTAATTTCCAGTGGCACAATTAAAACACTCCCATGCAAGGCAGAAATGCTGCTTGAAGTTCTTACTGTGATCTGGGGTGGAATTTTGTTTTTATCACTGTCGTACACTTAATCTTTCAGATTTGTTCCCTGTCTATTTAGGCCTTCTTAGCTAAATTGACTGTTTACATAAAGGTTGCAACAGAATGTCAGTGAACTGTTGAAGTCCTGAGGTGTCTTTTTTACTTGAGGCTTCTTTTGAAGGTAATAAATTGCAGTATAACAGACTGTGTGCTCCCAAGAAAAAGACTCCAGTAGAGGCAAGATGAAACTTTCATGGCAAATATGAATGTCTTGGTGGGACAGTAAGAGAGATTCTGCAAGGGATTAATACACAGATTTTTGAGTACTTTAGAGGGTGAAGAGAAGATATAAAAAAGAAAAACAGAATAAAACCAATTTAACTTAACTGAATGTTTCTATCGTGCAGAATTGTACTCTGTCATAATTTAGTTTGGCAGTATTTTTTTAATATGTGCATGCAATAAGGAAGTATCTCTGCACTGCAGATTGTGATCCTAACCTTACAGTTCTGTTGCCTGATCGGAGTGATCAGTCCAGCTGTCTGGCTATCCTTCTTTTTTGGTAATTCAGGCAGGTTTGCTTGGGGGAGGCATGGGAGACAACAGTGAAGTGTATGGTGTAAGAAAATAGACTGTCTTCAGAGGCAGCAGTGTTGATGATTTAGAAAAAAGACTGAGACAACGTGAGGTAGTATTGAAAAACACAACTTTTCTTCAGTCAGCTCCTGTGTTTGAACAGCAGCAACTGCTTCTGTCCTTTTTATTCCATGTCTTGCTTGTCTGGCCAGAGAGGACAAAGTGGTCTCTTATTTGAAAAAGCCTGTACTAAGTTCTTGAGCAGATTGCTGCACTGTATATTTTGGAGTCATTCCTGTAGTAAATGCATACCACTGGTACAGCTCTTACAAGGTATACCCTCTCCTGTGTGATATAGGTGAGAGAACTACACAGCAGAGGTAGCTGAAAAGCTGCTGTATGTTGGCTATGCCTGTGGCATAGCGGGAGAGGAATCTTGCTGAAGAATGAGTTTCCCTGATGAAAACAGCTGCTGCTTGTGGACGTAGTTTGCTGGCAGGCTTTTTGCAACCAATGCCAGAAGTTTGATGAGAAGTTTAAATTGGTTGCTGAAACTTAGTTGTTACAAATTGAGTAAATTGCCCACAAACAGAAAAGCAAGTATGCTTGATAAAAACAAGGTAACATGGCACAGTGTAGACAGCTTGCTTGTGTTGCAGTGCAAGTGACAGAGTAAAGCCAAGATTGTAAATGCATAAGAAATATATGTGCTTAAATGTTGGACCACTCTAAAGCATAAAATCTCATGACTTGCTGCCTTGTCTAGCATTTGTCTAAGTGTGTTCCACCTGCACAGCATTGCTGCTCTCTGTGCCTGTAGCTGCAGGCCTTTTTGTTGCATTGCACAAAGCTTGATACTTTAAAGATTAGATGTTGAGATTAGATTTACAGAACTGCGTTCAGTAGTAGCATGAGAACACATATGTGCAAAGCCAGTAAGGGCTGAGGGAGATTGCGTTGTTGTTTTACAGCTTTTTGGTGCTGGCATTTTTGAGGGCAGGTAAGACTAACTGTCTCGGTTCACAATAACAAGCAGCTCACTCGACCAATCTTACTCTTTCCTGGTTGTTCAGAAGTTCATGAGAGCAAAGGAAGCCTGTTGAAGTTTTAGTTTGCTGTTCGCCCACTCTACATGCACAGGATTATTTTGACATCTTTACCTCAAGAGATTATGTAGTGTTTTTTGCTCTGCTGGAAGTCATTCTGTTATTTTTGGCTGTTGCAGCCTACACCTGATTGACAAGGTAGCAGCTTCATTAGGGTTTTCGTGTTCATTGCAAGTCTGAATGTGTGCTTTTCTTAGATCCTTCACACATTAAATATAGTATGCTAAACTAATGATTCTTAAAGACACCTGCTTGAACAAGAGAGGACTTAGTCCTCTAAGCACCATTTTCTAGGTTCCTAGGCCTGGGTGTCAATCTAGCCTGTTGTTTACCAGTAGTTTGTTTTGTTTGGTTTTATTTAAACATTCATTTCTGGAGTCTGAATAGCTAAATAGCTAACACCATTAACCAGTTTGTTTTCACAACTCTGCAGCTGAGAACTGAGGCTTGATGAGGTTAAGTAATCATTTTGCAGCATTTGAAGTAGAAACTGATAGAGATTGTTGTTGTTGGTACCTATGATCATACTATTTTTTTGTATGGACAGTATAACGCTTACCAATGTTTTGCACTGATTCCAGCATTTAGAATGTAAGCAGAAAGTGGGTATTGGAGTTACTTATTTATTTCTTAAATATTTTGTTTTATACAGAGAGGTAAAAAGAATTTGTTTAAGGACTTTGTGACAACTAGTGATCGGATCCTTTAATTGGTGTCATGGACAATCCCAGCATTTCCCTATAATGCTGTTGTTTTCAGGAACCTGCTATAGTCTGTGTGCCTTATGACAGTTTCCATGGCTATAACTTTATTGTCCAGTCTTTGGTTTTTGATGTGCTTTTGACATCACTGTCAGTTTTATTCATTTGGCTCCTTTAAGTTCCTAGTTTTCTGCTCATATTTTGCAGGACTGATAATGAATGGTTTTTCAAAATATGAAAATGAAAGTGAAGTTGCAAAGGCTTAATTCTTTTCTGATTCATGTATATAGGATTGGAAAGGGTAGAACGTCGACTGTATGTAGGTTCACAGTTGGTGATATAATAATGCTCATGTTGAAACTGCAGCTTTCCCACCACAGGGATGTTTACAGGTCTCTGTAACCTCTTGATCTGTGCTGATGAGACAGATCTCTGTCACCTTGTGATCTAGCCTAAACAGAGAAACAAGCCAGCCCTCCATGCCTTTAGATTTGGATTGATGACCTTCCCTGGTCATGAATAGTGAAGAGGGCTCCCCTATTCCAGATGGGGCCTTGGCAAGAGCATGGTGTATGGAGGAATTTAATGTATTGTGGAAGATGACAGTCTGCTTCTGTAGCTGAGTAAATTTGTTATGGGAACATTGATTTTATTTATTTATTTGTGCCTTCTGACTTCAATTTTCTTTCAGTTGTCCACATATGGAATTATTCTAGAGTAACTCTGAAGTAATTTACTTAGTGAAAACTTCAGTACTTTTGAGTTATTGTCTTAGCTGCAGCATGGAAGTGGGACAGGTACAGCAAGACTTAAAGGACACAAAAAGAGGCATTACTGTGGATTTTTTCAACTGCATGCCTGTCAGTGTTTGCAGAGCTGTGCAAAGCAGTGGAAAAAAGCCTTTCACTGAATCTCACGAAGACAACAAAGAGCTGTGGTAAACCAAGCAACTTTGATGGATTGTAACAAGCAATGAATCCAGCAGTTCTATCCTTAGGTTCCAAATCTGTTAAAGCAGTATGTGTGCAATTTATTCAATCCAGTATCTGTATGGTGAACTCTTTAAAAATACTGCTGTGTTCATGTCTGTTTTCAGGAGTCATTGTCAGTAATTACTTTGAAACTTCAGAAAATTATTTTTATAAATTAAATAAAGTCAATTCATCTTTAAGTCTATAATAGGTAAATACCGTGTCATCCAATATATATTAGTAAAAGCAAACTGTGAGCTTTTCAGGGCAGAATCTTTGCTTTTCTTTGTCTCTGAAGGGCATATGTTTTAGTGTCCTGCTTTGGTTGGATCCATATTGTTATTCTTCTTCTATTATTTGCATTAAAGAATATTCTTGATCTGTCAGGGAGTACTTGAAAAAAATAATAGTAAGAAAAGATTAGTTTGCATAGGTGTAAAAAATTCTTTTTGTATGAAATATGAATCAAATTTGCTCCTTCATGAAATCTCATTTTCCATATCCATTTTTTTATGTAACTTTCTGATTCTGCTTTCTTAAGATATTTTCCCTACTTCATTAATTACTTTGGCTGTTACTGTTCACTGTTTCATCCATTTCAGGCATGGAAGGCACATAGCCTTTGCATACTTTGCTAAAGAGTCTGTAGAATTTGTAAGAGGGAAAGAAATAATTTGGTTTTTTACAAGTCGGATTCACTAAAGGGTAAACTTTCATTAGGTACAAATGAACAAACAGTTTGGATGTAAGGATGTCTTAATCTAGCCCTGAGAATGAACAACTGAATACCTCTTCCATAGATGATGAGAAAACACTAAACTTGCATTCAACTGTAAGCTAAAGGTGATGTTACAGGTGTGACAGAGCAGGTGCTAAGGTGTAATTTGATAACATCCATGTTCCTGGGTTTGTTTATTTTTATTTAGCATCCCAAGCTTGCTAACTGCTCCAAGCAGTATGGAAGGAGGTCTCACCTAAGATTATGTGCTTTGTTGTTTAGGTTTTTTTTAATTCTGTATAATTGCATTCTCCTCAATAACTATCACTAGTCCTTATTTCTGGTTTTCATTAGTAAGCAGTATTGGCTAGAGCATTCTGGCAAGTTCCATCTGAAGAAGAGATGCAAGTTCTGTCTGTTGCATTGTGTGGTAGGAGATGATGCAGTTTTGTTTTGTAGGCAGCTCATCTTTCAGAGGTGGCTTGGTTTTGTGGTTGTTTTTTTTTTTTAATTGTGGGCAGTAGACTTATTTTGATGTATCTTGAAATTTTATGCAATGAAATCCACTGGCTCACGTGTGGAGGCTCTTCCTCTGTAGCTGGTGTTAGTGAACAGACTTTTTTCAAGTCATAGTGTGAAGTCTTCTGCAATGTCTGTTAAGGCTTTTTAGTAGGGTTATTCCTCCAGTATGTTGCTCTGTGACTTCTTAATTTATTTGACTTCTACTACCATTCTTGAAGGCCTTCTCTTGCAGTTCAGTAGACCTTTGAATGATTCACAGGACCAGTATGCGAAACATACATGCCATGACCTGCCATGTTATAGCATGGTACAGTGCCATATGAATGTGTTCAGTCACGGCTTTGGTTGGTAAGACAGTACACATAATTTTGGGGATTACTAACAAATTGTAACAGGAGCTAGGAGCCAAAGACTAAATTGCAATGCCTATGAATGTGCTAGTTGTACATGGTGGTGATTAGGTGATGGTGAGCAGCCACTCTGGTGGAGAAAGGAAAGGGAAATACAGACTAGAATAGATCAGATAAAGTGGGTTTCTTTGGCAGAGATGAGAAATTAATACTATTGCTTAACGAAATGGGAAGATTTTTTTTGCCTGGAAATCTGCACAGGTCTGTAACTCAAATGCATCAAATAATGAACAAACACTGGAAAAAAGAGATAAGGTATTCCGAGTGGAATATAAATTGGGTTTAAATTTGCTGTGAGAAAACACAGGCTGAAAATTACATCAAGGTTTTAATCATAGCAGAATAGGACTGTGTAACAGTCTTTACAGTAGGAGTAATCCAGACAAAAATCCCTCAACTTTATAGTAGAGTGACAAACTGGTTTTCTGTTGTGTTTGGGTTTGTTTTTTTTCGCTTGCTTGTTGATTTGTGTTGTTTGTTTTGTTTTTTTAAATAAACTAAGTAATATGATACCTGGAATGGCAGGAGGCTAAACTGGCTCAGGAAACCCCTTTGAGAACTGTGTTTTTGTGACCTTCTGCTTGTGCCATTCATCAAACTGCTGCAGACCTTTTTGTGAGTTGTGAATTATTGTTGGGAAAAAAAAAAAAAAAGGTGAGGAGTATCAATGTAGTTTACAAATGAGTTCCTCTGAAATTTGGGCTTCTCTAATATTTGACCATATTGTTCCTGTGCCAAACTTTACCAGACCCACACAGACGCGGTCTGGCGCCACCTCCCAGGCTGGGGCCTCTCCAGGCAGCAGGTTGAGAAACCTGGTTAAACCTGAATCTGTGTTTCAGGCTGAAGCAGGAGGTGGATTGAGTATGCCTGGATCAAGCGTTTTTCTTCACTGAGTCTATATTATTTTCATCTTCTGTAAAGCATTTCTCTCCCTTGTGTCACTCAACTATACTCCAGCCAGTGATTAAAATGTGGTGTTCCAGCAGAGTAACAGCAATGGAACAATTTCACATTTTCCTTCCTTGATGAGCCCTTAGTTGTGTTAATGGAAGTCTTGACTAATACGGTGTGAATTAATCAGCATGTCTTCTGCTGCTATCTCTGGTGAGTGCTTGTGTCTGAAATGTTTCATCTCAGGTGGTCCACCTGGTTTTCTCAGTTTCAAAAAGAAAGATTTGAAAGTAATACAGCTCTTTAAAAAGCAAAGCAAAACAAACCCTAAAAAGCTACCAAAAAGAAGAAGAAAAAACAACTTTCTTTGAACAAATAAACAGAGATTGAAACTCCAGATTCTCTTGGTATGTGCATCTTTGGGAGCCATGTTGTGGAAAGTGTGATGTCACGGTGGTGGTCTGTATGCTGCTGAGGGTCACTGATCCGTGGAGTCTTGGACGGCATGGCTAAGCGCTTCACTTCCTCTGTTGAAAAATCTCCTTTCCAAACACATGATGTAAGTAGGTTTGCTGTAATGGCTGGAAGATGGAATCTGAATCTTTTTGGTACAGCTGAGCAGTTTGGTGAGCATGGATAGAAAAAATTCAGTCCCCATAATATACAGTTATGTATTTTTTTGTACTGTCAGTTGAAATAAAAAGCACAAATGAATTTATTTGTAAGAGACAAGGTGACTCTCTACATGAGCAAGATTTAACTAAATACTCTGTTCATCTCTTTTGAAATAGTAAAAAGAATTTCATCATCTTCTTCCAGCAGACTTACCAGAAAATACTGTTTGCTTGAGCGTCAAAAATGGAAATAAAACTTGCTTGTCCTGCTTTTTTTTTCTGATTCTGCCTTTCACAATGTTGTTAATGCTGTGTAGGAAAAGCAGATGTATCAAATGGCAGCTCACAGGGTATGTAGCATCTTGTTACCTCCTCTATCTCTGATTGAAAGCTTTCACACTTGAAGGACTAAGCAAAATTTATTGCAGATTGCATGCCTAAGTCCCATTCACAAAGCACAGCTGATTGTGCAGCTATCCTGGCAGGTGCTCAGGCTTGCAGTGCTGTTGCAGGGAGTGATACAACACTGCCTGACTGTATGCTTGATGAATGTGTTCAGGACTTTGCTCTGATCTTTATTTTTCCTGGCAGGGTAAGAGTTGGTGGGGGTGTTGGTTTTTTTGGTGGTGTTTTTTGGGTTTGGGGTTTTTTTGTTTTGTTTTAAAGTTACTCAGCTTTAGAAGAATGTAGCTAATTAAATTAATTATTTTGCTGCCAGAGTTTACTATGGATCAGGGCTAAACCACCAGCAGTTTGAATGAGGCAATTAGCTCTGAAGGTCAGGATCAAGAATGATTACTGGGGCATTTGTTATTCTGCGTGTTGTCAGCTAAAGTCTTCCATTGTACACACAAAACCTTAGGTGTTTTGCAAGAAGAGTCTTTGACAGACCTGAGATGCCTGTCAGTTTTAATTGTTGCATCTCCCACTGCATGTCCTTATCCTTTTCATGCTTCTGGCAACTTGAGGCCTGTGCTTATTATGTTAACCATTACAGACTCTTGTTTCATTGTAGAAGTTAATTGTCAGCATTTCTCATCTATAGCAGTATGTATTTTAATTTAGACCCTGTGTGGTTTCTGATGAGTTGCACAAATTCAGCCTATTATAGTTGCAGACATAGTGCACTCTTTGCAGATGTGTATAGCTGAAATAATTTGTTTTAAAGTGTCCTGGTAAAAATATTTTCCTGTTCTTATGAGCTACTGCTAGTTCTCATTTTTTTGAGAGTACGTAGAAGTTAGTGTTCATTTTTGTACGTCATCTTTCATTTTCACTATTTAAAATATATGCAGTCTTGTAGAAATAATTTACTTTATTATGTGTTGAGGTAAAATTACAGCTTTAAGAAAGGTAATCTCAAAACAGATTTTGCACATTTTGTTTTTAACAACACTTTCATGGACACATGAACATGAAGAGTTAAACATCCTGCTCATTTTGTCAAGCATAGAAAGCCTTTTACATGAATAAGTCAAACTCAAGTTCAGAGTTTTCAGAAGTCATTCTGTGGTGATTGTTCAAGGAAATGAAAAGTCAGTGTGAAATGAAATTGTACATTTTATTTCCAAAGAGAGAGTAAGATTTTAAGAGTATGGGGAAAAAAGTCAGTGTCCTCCAGCTGCCATCTTTCCTCAATGCTGTCAGTGGAGAGGGCAAAGCCCTGTGCCACAAATGAGCCTTGAAGACCTAACTGTCACCTGTGTCAGGGTAAGGACACAAAGGGCAGTGTGAAGATATCACTGATGTCTGTGCCACCCTGAGCTCCACAGAGTAGGAGGAGTTGTGTAGGACTGTTTGTTTTGAATGCTAAGTCACCATCTGGTCTGATGTTTTAATAACTTTTTGCTTGTCATTTCCTATGTCCTTGACATTTTCCCATGAGACTTATGGCCTCTCTGACTTCAGGTAGGGTGGTTCTTACAAGGAGGCATTCACAGTCTATTTGTATGTTTTTCTAGAATAACATTACTTCTTGCTGTCTGCAGCCTTTTTACTTTGTTTCTAGCCTGCATGATTCCTCCTTGTGTATTTTACCCATGTTTGGATCTTACAGCCTTTCCCTCATAGGAGTTTGGGACTTTTCATGGTGGCTGTGGGCTGTACAGCTGTCACAGTTACCCTGTTGCAGGCAATATTCCTCAGTGAGTATTCATCCCTTGAAAGAGAAAATGGAATTGCTCAGATGAAACATAATTGCATGTGTTAAAACCTAAGTACTTCATTCCAGTTATTGGGGAATGTGGGAACGAGTACAAGCCAGATGTCAACCCATGGAGTTACTGTGCTAGGGAAGGTTTTTCCCTGTGTCTGTTTCTGTAGCCTTATGCAGCAGTGTAACACTGATAATAGGAAGATAGGGCTGTGAACAGCACAGGCTATCCCACAGGGTGTCACTTTGCTCGGCATTTGTTTTCTGTCACTCTTTAATTTAGTGAAAGCAATAGCGAAGATCAGTGGACTTCTGCGGTGCTTGGAATTTAATTTTGCTTGTTTGTCATGTTATGTTAACTGGGAAACTCGTGTGGGTTATCTAGTTTTTCCTTGGTTCTGTGCTGAAAAGGGACAAAATTGTGTGTTCAGATTTTCTTGAAGTAAATTTAGGCATTTTTTATAGTATAAATTCTGTTAGCTCCTTTGGGAAGATGATGAAAATTCTGAATGTGAGTAATAGTGCTGGGAAAAGTAGTAGAGGTCTTGATATTTTTGTAACATTTTTCTTACAACAGCAGTTACTGCAGTCCAAATATCACTGGAAAAATTGGAGAGGTGCTAGAGGAGAAAATACTATTGCGTGTGGGAATCTATTGTTCAAAATAGCACTTTTATTTAACATAGCATAATTCATTTTTGCAGGAAATAAACATTTGAACAAAGCTAATCAGATTTCACACAAGTGCACACTCAGTTCAGTGCAGGCTAGCATGTAGTACCAACGCCATCAAGATGTGTTTCACAGAGCCTGTGCTATGCAGAGAAGATTAGCATTTGGGTTTTCTGTTGGAGCAGATTTGAAACTGAGTTTTGTGTAATGACTTGATTTGACCTTGGAAAGAGTTTTACACCATTTTCTAAATTTAAGATCATGCTGATACTAGCTACTGGATGGCAGAATTGGTTTCTGAGGACGTGTTCTATATGTCTTGGTTTTCATTTATGGTCTGGTTTGAGACTGCAAGGAACCATTATGATCCTCTAGTCTGTAAGGGAATTTGCACATGGTAATTAGGGCTGTTAGCCCCTAAATTTATGGGCGAATTAGTGAATGTGTTTCTGAAAGATAGCAAGACTTTATTCTTACATTCCTAGTAGATGAAGAGTCTATTATACCTTTTGGTATTTTATTTAAGATTATACTTATTCTCACTCTCAAACCACTTTGCCTTTTATTTCTGTGCTGAACACTTATTTCTAGCCACTGAATCCAATCATGCCTGCCTTTTGTTGTGTTGCTGAGAGATCTGCTGTTTAGATAATTGTGGGCTGTGGGCAGAGACCTTCTTTCCCTTCAATAAGTTGAGCTAGTTGAGCTCCATTAGGACTACTTTTTATTATTATTGTTTGTATGACTACAGCACCTGACTGCCTAAGGCTCTGCTTACATTAAGTGTTAAGCCTGGGCTTGAGCTCTGGGCTTTGGCAGCAAGCCTGCTACACTGCTGCTGTTGAGATTGGAGCCCAACTGCAGCATTCTCCTTTCTGTTCATGTGAGACAGAGTCCAAGATCAGCTGTGCAAGCAGGTCTGGTAGTGTTGCTGTCCAGGTAGTCCTGGAAATCTGCCTTCCAGGAACAGGAGTAACAAGGAGATTGCCATTTGTTTCTGGAGTTCTCCTGCCTGTGAAGAAGGGATTTGTTCGTGCAGTGTGTTGGACCAGGGGAGAATTTGGCTTGCCAGGCTCACCCTCTGAACTGGTGAATATGGGGTGCTCCCTGGAGCTTTAGCAAGCACGGTTCTTGTGAGCAACAGTGTGTGCTTTCTGGTTACCTTTAGGTGGAGGAAAAACAGTCTGCTTAGGGTGTGGACATAAATCCAGGAGATAGCTCCTAACCTCAGACAAATGAGAGATTCTCGCGAGCTTGGAAAATGATTTTTGGAGTACCATGTAAGTAGGACAAAATTGCATTGGAGCCAGCTGAAAAGGTAGATTACAAAACTTATGTTCCAGAACAGAAGTTTTACAGTTCGATAAGTGTCACAATGGTAATGTCCTGCTTTGAAAACATTCTTGATATGTTTATGAACTTGTGTTCATCTCTAAACTTCTGGTTCTGGTTGGTAATAACTATAAATTACCCTTTTCCACCCCACGTGTCAGTTTGAGCAATAGGCAACGAGACTTCCTCCTGGGAGGAGACAGGATGCCTTCCAGGCTTGAATATCTTTCCTGTTCCTAGCTTATATGTATGTAAATTTAAAAATATTGATTTTGGATGGTACGTCTTGAGATACAAAGATAACCTGAAATGGTGTTTTGATTGTATGATCCCATCTGATACAAGACATAGGATGAGCCATATGATAGGACCAGGGTTAAGTCTCCTCCCCAGCTTCTGGCATCTTTCTTCCAGCTTTCTTTGAGAAGATAAACAGTGATGCTGACAGGTTACGTATGTGAAGGCATTCACATTGCCTTAAGATATCCTCACCTGATTAATTCAGGGCCATCCAAGAAATCAGAAGAGACTCCCTTGGCTCCCACATTAGACTTAAAAAAAAATACCACAAACCTCTTTCACATTACACACTCTTTCAAAAAAAAAAAATAAAAAAAGGAAGTTTCTTGCATCTTTTAATGAGGAGAGAAGGTTGCTGCTGGACTTCAGATTGAGGGACATCCTATGCCTCCACTGCCCTCTGTCCTTAGAAGAGTTGTGAGTGTGGAAGTCTGCTGTCTGCCGCAAACCTCCCGCTGCAGGGTGAATGCACAGTAGGTAAATGCTTTATGTCTGCTAACAAAGTAGTAAATCTTTGTTTTCTTCTGAATCTTGCTATCAAGAACATTACAAAAGCAGAGTGGGAATTCCCAGCCAAAGGCAGCCATTTCAGTTGGTAGCTAAAAGATCCTACACACATGAAAAAAATAAATGAAGTTCCCTGCTCCAGTTACAGCAGTAGAGCTTCAAAGAGGTCACAGGTGTGGAAATTGGAGGACTCTTAATCGAGACTGAGATAAAAAGGGATTCTCTAAAGCCTTGGATGCAAGTTTCTGATTTGAAGAGTGTTGAGTAATGCAATTGCTAGGAGGTATCTTTGGCTTTGCCTGAAGCACGCTAACAAGCAATCAAAACTCTTGCCCACAGCCAAACTGTTCTTTCCCTTTCCACTCTTTAGAATAATAAAAGCATTACACACAAACCCCACTGTTAATACAACATGTGGGTGAAGTTCCAGACTATTGTGTATGAAACTCAGTTTTAATTCCAGCAGTAATTATAACTTGTTCCTCTCTCCCCTATTGTATGGTGACACTGAAGGAAGTGATGCAAATTTGTCTGTTTGTGCATGTGTTAACTTAGTGTAGGAAAAGAGTCTACCTAATATTTTGATTATTTTTTTTTCTGTCAAAGTCTCAGCTGTAATAGCGTGCAACTGGAAACTTCTAGCATTTAACTTCAGTGTTTTGTCTGTCCTCTTAGGAGCTGGTTCTACTGCTGGTGGATATTTTGCTTCTTTTCTGTTTATAATGCAATCTGACATTTGTTTTCCTCTTTCTCTTGTGGCTGATTTTGTTCAAATTAGAGATTTCCTTGCAACACATGTTTTTTCATTTTCTAGTCTGCAGTTTTTGAGGCCATCAGCAGTTTAGGCTATGAGGTCCTGCCCTTGTCTATACCTGACAGAAAAAGCATCGTGACTATCGCTAGAAATTCATCATTTGCTGCCAGCTATCAGTGATAACCTTGATATGTCCTGTTTGAACAGAAGGGATCCAGTAATAAGTGCTCAATATGAAAGAGGTTTTAGGTTGCCTTTGTATTCAGGGTGTGAGAAAGTCCAAGGCTTTTTATTTATCCTGGTGTATTACGCTATATAATTGCATCCATCTTTTGATCTGTGGTATGAATTAGTTCCATTGAAAACATGTTTTCTATTTTTAAATTGGTTGTCTTGAACTGAGTTCTTGAAACATTCTGCTTTTTGGTCTTGTGTTTGTGTAGATTTTTCCATATTGTGCTGGGTTTAATATTATTGTTGACATGTTGGTTTTGAGTTTTTCTCTTTACTGTTTTTTTCCTTACTGTTTTTTTCCCTCTGTTTTGTATAAATCTCTTGATGTTTTATGTTGTAGTGTTGTATTTATCCAGCTTGAGTATGTAAGTTGAGCATTTCACAATTTGGAAATGTCTGATGGTGAAGTGCTGTTAGCCAGTGTTAGAAAGGGAGAGCAGAGATTTGGAGGCCTTAAGTGTTATGTTCAGAAATGGCTAAACTGGAAGCTCAGGGTTCCATCCATGGTCAGTAGGGACCGAGAGACATCTTCTTGAAACTCAGATCATAGGTGGGATGATCTCTTCAGGACTTTGTTTTTCTCCACTTAGCAGCAGCCAAGTCTGAATTCTGAACTTGAGTGCATAAATTGGAAATCCGAGGTTAAATGGGATTACTGAGGCCCGAGTGAGTCTTCCAAGGAGTGTCATGTTCTCTTTTTTTTTTTTTTTTTTTTCCTGTGGCTCTTGTGATGCTCACAAAAAAACATGAGCTGTGCTACCAGCAAGCTAGGGCTGCTGTCCTTCTGCCTGAGTAGCACTGCAATGTTTTCTCCAGCCCAAAGTCATTTGCTGTTCTCTTTTATTACACTCTATGTATTTTCACCTAATCTATACAGCAGCTTCTGTGGTAGAGCCTTGGTCTGTGATGAGGGCTCTTCTGTGTCATAAAAGTGGTAAACAAAATGGCAAACATGGTTAGACAGAGAGGAAAATGCCAGAAATTCCAAGCATTTGTTTCATACCCCATCCATGAGATGGTCCTCCTTGAGTCATGACCCTTGCCTTGTCCTCCCTGTGGTTGTAATGGGTGTTGAGAGTGCCTTTGTGCATGTGTTTTTCTTTCTTTGCAGTGGTTCTGCTCGGGGTGTGTGATTGCTGGGTTTTTTTAATCAGTTCATGTTGATTCTTATCATCTGTTTGTATAATAGTTTGGGGTTGATGTAATCATTGTTACATGTATTTCATTAAGAGATGTGTGTGTACTTAGGTGTTTGCATAATTCATGAAGTCAAGTGTGTTCCTATACCCTTTGTTAGCACATGAGTGCATGTACAAAGTATGTATGTCTCCTCTTTGTAGCAGTGGCTCACTGGGAAAGGTGCACTGCATTTATTTGGCATGTATATATATGTAAAAAACCCACAAGCTCTACCATTTATTTTCTTTCTTCTACACCCACCCTAAAAACGTAAAGTAAAACACACACTTCTGCTAGGGTTCTAGGATAGTTTATTTTTTCATTCAGCCATTAGTTTATTCGTTCAGGAGTTGTACACTGGAAAAAAAGTGCATCCATTAGACAGTGAGGGCTTTATTTATGAGGGGGGTGGTGTTTCAAAGGGGAGGCTGTCAAGTCCCAAAAGAGCCTTTCATGGTGTATTCTCAGCGTGCTTCTGAGGCCACTGCTCTGCTCATCAGGAGGAGAGGCAGAAATGTGGGCTTTACAGAGCAACTGTGTGTTTCACTGGTCCCTGCGCTCACTGAGGTTTATTTACATATTGGGAGAGTAAATGGGTAGAACAGATGGCAACCAGACATTTGGTGGTTCTGTTCCCGTATGCTCCTCAGGGGTCTTGCATTCAGTTTTTGCAAAAAGCTTGTCCTATAGTGAGGAGAAAAAAAATCAGGAGCCTGTTTGCAACTATGAAACGCTTGATGGCTTTTTGCTGTAGTGACAAATTAAAGCATTTAGCAAAATGTGAAATAATTACAAGGTTTGTTTTACAAGTCCAGATACTTGTTCCTTAGGATAAGTCCACTGGTGTATCTGTCTCTCTCTTTTTGTTATTATTTCTTATTTTCACCACTAGAGTGAATGCATTGAGATTTGAAGCCAGCAATCTCTTCCTCCTAGAAACTGAGTTGGAAAAGTGCAGAGCTATTTATATGGGTCTTGGATACCTTTTGGCCTTTTCTGCAAATATTGTAACTCGTGCTCTTGTAAAAACAGAATATCTGAAAATTTTGCAGGATTTTAAATATGTTTCTTCACTATTTGCAGTTACAAAGTGGGAGATTTACTTCCATGTTAAGTTGAATTTTTTTTCTCTTTCTTTGTGCACACTGGAATGTTGGAGCAGGGCTGCTTCAGAGTGCTGGACAGCTTGCTTTGGTGGTTTGGTTTGTTGTTTTTTTTTTCCAATGTGTGCATGTAGTTTGTTTTAGAGAAGTGATAATTAAAACACTTCTCCTGGACAAAACCATAATATAAAATACACAGTTTGGAAATATGTTGAAAGGGGCATTGCAAATTGGGGTTTGAATATGTAAAGTTCTCAACCTGTGCGTTGTTCCTTCCTGTAAAGCAGTCAGGTGTTTCACAGTAAAGTGGGGAGAAATCAAATGAAAATTGAAGAGCTTGACCTTTTACACAGCATGCCAAATCAACAGTTCTAACAATTTGTGATGTGATGAATTCCAATGACTTATTGGTAAACACATGAAAATGCCTAGCGTTTGTAGGAGAACCTGTCAAATAATGTAAATACCAGAGCTCAGTCTTACCTACAGTGTGGAATCTGCTAGTATTAGCTAAAGTCTTTAAAGCACACCTTTCAATCATAAACCTTTCTGTAATAAAAGGTCAGTGCTGAACTAGTTTGCTGTGAACCAAGATAGTTTTCAAAAGTAAAAGCAGAATTACTGATTCTCCATGAGTTAACTCAGGTTTTACCAAGTATTTTATAGTGCCCTTCTTTTCAACTAATGTCTTTTAAAAAGACAAAACTAGGAAGCCATGTCACGCCCTTCAGGGAAACTTACTGTAGTAAGTAGTAGCACAGAAAGTGAAAATGGTAAATACCAAGAAAGAAACGCTATTTTCTTCAGATGTGTTTAAAAGGTTGATCATTAACTAAAAATAAAGTGGAAACCTGGTACTTTTCTTTAGGCCATGCTGCACAAATATTATGTTAGGATTAGTTTAAGTGAAGATAATTGCTGAACTAGTAGATTTTTGGCAGTGTATTCCACAACCCATGTTAAATACAGAAAATTATTTCTAAGTAAGACTTTTTATCCAGAGTATATTGATAGTGTGCATGGTTAATGAAGCTGCTATGTCTCGCTCAGTATGTGACAATGTTTCTGTGATATATACAGAAGTTCTCTTAAATACTTTGTAGGCCACTTTGGAATCCTTTGAGATCAAAATTAAATACAAGCCTGTTATTAAATAGGACCTAACTTCCTTTTTTTTTATATATATATGGGATATTGCTGGTTTTAGGAAATGTATTTCTAAACTGAGGCCACCATCGCAGTGCAATTACTGAGTAAATCACATCCTAGATAGTCTTTGCTTTTTTTCCCCTCCGATAAAATAACATAGTTCAAATATCTTTTCCAGTGGTTTATAGCCAGATGCAAAGTCAGCTAAAAAAGACTTCTTCAGAAAGATTTCTTTTCTCCATCATTATGTAACTAAAAAAAGCTGTTGTAAAAACTGCAGAATTTCATGGCAGTCTTGAAAGCCATGGCTTCTGTGTCCCAGTTCTTTCCCTTAAGAGCGGATTATGGAAGTTTAGATGGTCACATACTCTTTATGGTACAGAGTTGGATAAGCATTAACCAAATAACTAATTCATTAACAGCAGGACTTAAAAAAAGTAAAAACCAGTAACTAATTTTGGCAGAGTATGACAGACTTTGTGTTTTTCTGAAGTTTTGTTGTTTTTTTGTTTTGGGTTTTTTTTAATATTTGTTGTTGAGTCCTCAAGTACTAATCCGTATGTAGTCATTCGTATCTCTGAAGGGTTTGATTGGGGTATTTTTTGTTGTTCTTTCACAGACTGATGTTTTGGTGTTGAGCTGCGATCTGATCACAGATGTTGATTTATATAAAGTTGTGGATCTCTTTCGGACACATGATGCTACTCTCTCCATGTTGATGAAGAAAACTCATGAACCAACAGAAGTGGTACCAGGACAGAAAGGGAAAAAAAAGCCAGGTATGTAGACAGGAATACCTTTATTTGTTTGTTAATAAATGATAGAGAAACCACTGGTATGTGTGATATCTTTAGTTATCAGTCCCAAAGCAAAAGAAATTAAAAAAGGTACAGATACCCTATTTTTCCTCATATTCCCTAGTGGGGATGTGACTTTTTTTTTTCCAGCGCAGAATTAAGTATTAGACTCATGTAATCTAGAAGGCTTTGCTCCAAAGCTCACAGGAGTAAAGGGAAATGCTCCAGGTGACTTCAGTGAGTCTTGGATCAAACCCTAAATTTTTGTTACATATGAATATTGAAACGGTTAGGTTTTTCAAGAGCACTAAGCATCAGCCACATTATAGCTGGGAAATTTACCATTGACCAGTGTTAGGTGGTAACAAATGCACATAGAAATTCTCCTCTCTCATGGCATGTACTGAATTACTCTTCTGAGATCACATTCAGAAGCCTTTTGCTAGGCAGAACTCCCACTGATTTCAAGGACTTGGTTAGATGCTTATCTTGTGCCTCTTACTATAATATCTTAGTGCCTTGTAATCTTTAATGTATCTATTCTCACAACACTGCTGTAAGGCAGGGCAGGGCTTTTATCCCCATTTTACTTACATGTTAAAAGTACTAAGTACCATACAGTTGTTCCCATACCATACCTCTCATTTTATTTTAATGATATCTGTTAAATTGCTGAGGCTTGATGATTGCCAGCTTAGTGGATCCTGGTCCATGATTAAAACTCAGAGGCATTACAGTAATATGAATAAGAAAATGTAGCTTCAAACTGTTTGAGAGAGAAGTGAAATGCAAGCCAACAGTTGGATTATGTGTGTGTCTGAAAGTGGAGGAAATGTGTTTTTTAAAGAGAGCTGCTTGGACTCTGCATTAAAAAAGTTTTTGGAGCAAAGTATAAGGTTAGTAGGGCTGAAAGCATTTAGGACTTGGCCTCTCAAACAGCTCTAAACCCCCGTGTTTCTGAAAAGGTGTTCTAAGTGATAATGGCACATAAAACATTGTCAAGAGCACTACTACAGCCACAGAGCTAGGCATTCAGGAGTTACAAACTAATGGGTCTGTGGTAAAACATCACAGAGCTTCCCAGTGCATGAGCTCTGAGTACACAGGATGGGGGCCAGGAGGTCTGTGAAGATAAACAAGATTGTCTGAAAACTTTGCAAATGTAAACACATCGGGTTGCACATGCATTCTTAATTTGCTTGGGTTTGGATGTCTGTGTGCTTGACTTTGTAGCATAACTCTTCCTACATGATTTGTTAAAATTTGTGCGTGATTTCTCAGATCTGTAAAAGACCAGACTTGAAAACATTACAGTTCCATTCCACGGAGCTGTTTTGATACTCACAGTGATTTTTGTGGGGCTGGATGCTAAGGTCTCCCACTCAAAACCACTCTACTTGAGATGTCATGAATAGCATTAGTAAATTGTTTTCTATGAACTACCTCGAATGAGATATGAACCCTGCTAGACCTTTTTCAGTCATTTGCCAAAATCAGAGGAGTTCCAAGACAGGAATTTTGGGGGGTTCTCCAGGTTCTGGAGATGAGCAGTATATTTTAGGGAGCACCAGACCCTCCTGCCTTTTATTCCAACTGGGCTGAATGCACCCTGTTGCTGTTGACATCATCCTAGCTCATCCCAATCTCTTTTCCTGTACTGGCTTCTTGCCACCACCAGCCTCTGTTCTTGTTCTCTTTGCAAAGTCTCCTCCTTCAAGGATCCTTGTCAAGAGTCCAGCTTCTCTCTCTTATATATTACTCTTTCTTTTCACTACCAATCCCATCCCCTGTTCCACTTCTGACTTCTCATTTTGACCTACTTCATTTATCTGCCCATAGACACCTTTTTTCTGTAGTCCTTTCATGGACAATCCAAATTTCCACCAGTTTTCAGGGACTACTTTCTCTCCCTTCCAGCCTGTTGTGCAGAGTCCTCATTTTTATGTTTTTCTTTCCCCTCACCCTTATGAGCCTATGAGTCTCATTTCCTCATAAAAAACAGGTTGCAAAAAGACAACAGATCAAGCTCTTTCCTCTGAAGCAGTTGCCATAGTGTGGCTATGGAGTCCTGTGGCTTGTGTGCTTTGCTTGTACCACCCAATGGTATAGAAGACCTTAGATGGCACCTGCTATTTGATGAGTTCTAAGAGTTGAGGAATTGAAACAGCCTTTCCTTAAGAATAAAATACACAGAAATTTTTGCAACAAAAGCAGAAGTCTTGAAAGAGCACATGGAACTGCAGTTTTTCAAAGATTTGTAATGGAGTCAGATGGCAAAAAGTATACTCCTGAAACAGGTCAGCAGTGCTTACTGAATGTCATGCTGCTTCTCTGAGGAACTGCAATACCAGAGCTTTTCAAGGGAATGGCCACCTAACCATTAAGCTCAGGCTAAACACTTTTTTCTTTTTTTCCTCCTTTAGCCTTTGAAGCAGCTGGACTGCTTTTGCTGAAGTTTTCCGAATGTTCCTGGCATTGGAAATTTCATCCCAAACAGTTAAAATTTAATGAAGCTTATAAGCAACTGAAGACAAAATATTAACAGGGAACTTCTTAGGATGTGCCACTATTAGTTCCTTCTCTACATCACAACATCTATATTTCTATGTACTTGCACTTTACTCTTCAAGTGTTAGTATTAGGAAATGGATCCTTGGTCCTGATAAGCCACTAGGTACATTTGCAGCTTTATTTATTATTTCAACTGTTCCTACAAATGCTTTCAGTTTTTGAGAGGGAGCAACAAGACTTTTATTGTGCATATGTCATGGAATTCAATACAAAATTGTTGCTTTCAGGGTATTACTGAACACTCAAGAACTGTGATATAAGGAACATTTTTTTTAAATTAGCATGAATTGCCATGTTAAGCAGCTGTAAATTCATACTGATGGTTTCTTGAAATGCTTGACATAACTCATCTGCAAGTTACACAGTGAAGCTCATTGGCTATTGTATTTAGAGGATCATATATTGACCATAATAATCTCATTGGCTTTTTGAATTGATCAATAAGAGGCATGGCAATAAAAAATAACAAAAAAAAAAAGAGAGAGAGAGAATGGTAGTAACCCAAATAAACAGAGCGCAGCAGGAATTCAGACACCCAGAATGGAGCTATGTGCTTAAAGATGACCTGCAAGAAACTGAATGGAAAGAGTGTCTGAAGTTTTCTGTGTATAAAGAAAGGCAGAAAAGATGGGAATGGTGACTCTTTCCTGCTTGTTTTTCTTGTCTTGAAAGCAGCAGGCATGTCATCACTGGTGTTCCCTGTGTTTGGCAGAAGACCTCTTGGTGGTCTTGCAGACTGCATCCTGTGAAATCTCTCCCTTTAAATGAAAGAGTAGGGATACTGAGTCTTTAACAAAGGTGTCTTTTTCCCAAGTGTCAATTAATTATATTTTATTTAAAAGCATTTTAGAAAATCTGACAGAAAAGTATTTCTTCTCATCACTGAATTGCTCAACTTTCATTCTTTTGTGATGTCACGATTTATTTAGGTCACTGGAACCCTTAAAATTGATGAGACTGTAATTTCTGTGGTAATTAATAAATTGCAATAGCTGCATCAAATCCTTATCTATCATGAGGAGGCAAAACACATCCTGCATTCCATTTTTATACTTTAAACAATGTTTTATTTACCATCACAGCAGCTTTAACATTTTTCTCATACTTTTCCTTGCAGCAATTTTGTAACCTAGTTATGTGTTTGTTCTTCCATTTATTCCATTTCTTTACTAAGTGATGCCAGTGTGACTTGAAGCAGGACTCTTGTATCTTGGGGTGATTGATTTTTAGTAATAAGTTTTGTCTTTTCTAAATTGCAAAAGTAATGCTATTTATTGCCAGTGTACAGGGCAAAACCATACCTGGTATCCCCTACCAAAAACAAACCCAAACCAACAGTGCTCTCCCATGGGTTTGTTCTGTTTCTTACCTGTCCATGCAAGCAAGAGAAAGCAGTTCAGTGGCAGTCGTGTACCTAGTTCTATTTTTATCAAGCTTTCTTTTTCCCTATTTCTGATTGAATAGAGCTTTTCTATAGCAGTGTACTGTGTTATATTACTGTAGAAATGGTCAGGAGATGGACAGCCAAGACCTGAACTTTGAGAGAGGTTCACCTTGGTGAAGGTAGCAACCTGTCAAGAGATCCTAGTTAGGTATCTGTAGCAATGATTCATTAGCCTCCACTCTCAAATTACATCGCTTTCCTCAGCATGAGAATCAGCACTACTTTCAAGACTTTCTTGTGAGTTTTTAGATCAAGTGAGCTTTATCTTACTTGTACTTCATTTGTCATAGTGATGCAAGTTCAGGCCTATTTTTGTACTTTGCTGAATGATTAGTTTCTGAGAAGAGATGAGGAGATTTCTGAAGAGAGTATGTCAATAGGAGAACTTTCAACAGCTGTGTATTTGACTGTATTTTGATAGGGGATGTTGCTATGGTAACTGAAGGAATAGGTAAAAGTAGAATAATGGAAGAGGTTGAACTGGGGAATATAGGGTTAAAAATAGTTTGGCTGGGAAAAATGTCTTAGAGAATTAACTACTTATAGAGCATGCTGTAACTCCAGTGTGGTTAAAAGCATAGAACTTAAGAGATTGAATATTTGCCAGTTTGGCCCAAAATAATAGTATTCAGTGGGAGAAAAGAGGTTCTTGTACAGCTTGTGTTCCTGTAAAGATCAGTGTATGGTTGCCACCAGAGTAATGGCTCATACTACTAAGTGTAAGTTAGAATAAACTGCCACCACTGTATTCAGATATTGTGAAAAATGTTCAAAACCAAATGCTCTACAATTCAGTAGACCAAAGTCACTGTTGATGCACGGTCACTGATTACAGGAGATGGGAATTGCCACAATAATATATGTGACTATTAGCTATTCTCTTGGTTAGCAGTTTTAGAAATAGATATTTAAAGCAAGTTAACCCACCCAGATAGATATTTAAACCAAGTTAACCCTACCACCCCCTTAGTGGTAGGAGTCTTAAAACCTATACTTTCATGTGTGTTTATGTATGTGATTTAGGTTTTCTATTGCTAATGGTATTTATCTGAAATAGGAAGTCAATTGCAAAGTAGTTATGTCTTAACTAAAATGATAATCCTCTCCAGACCACCTAATTCTAATGTGGAATGATTTACGATGAGGAAGAAGCAGTTGAATTTTGAAGAACTCTCTGCTTGCCTTGGTTTTGTTTTGTGAATTCAGGTAGCAGGTGGTTTTTATTTTTTTTGTTTGTTTGTTTTAAAAAAAATGAGAGAAGGAAAGCACAACCCAATGTGCAGTGTTGCATGTCAAGGCCTGTAGCTGGCATCTTTGTAAAAAGGATACAAAAAGCTTGCGGGGCCAGTGTTTTGAATGTCATGATACGAATCAGCTACCCTGACTGAAAAGAAGTTCATAAATATTGCAGATAACTTTTGCAAATTTGTTGATTTGCTTTATTAGTCTGAAACCTAGTATTTCATATTTTGGGGGTGATTGCTGGTCCCATTTGTCTTTCCATTCTGCATTAAGAAAGGCTTATATAATGATTGTGTTTGATTTTCTACTTCAGTGGAGCAGCGTGACTTCATTGGAGTGGATGACACAGGAAAAAGATTGCTCTTCATGGCTAATGAAGCTGACTTGGATGAAGAACTTGTCATTAAAAGATCCATCCTTCAGAAGTAAGCTTATGAGTCCTTGTAATAGAAACTGAACTTGGGATGGGGGAAAATAACTGTTGACTAGAAGTGATGGTTAAAGGCAAAATAGGAGGAAAAGAGAAGAGGAAAAGTGGATTTTGCAATATTCACGGAGCAACATTTCATTACATCATTCATCATTCTTTACATCATTACAACCAGTTGATAGGCTTGTCTGATATCTTTTATTGTGGAAAAATTCCAGGGAAAGAAAAGGAGTGGGTGAAAAGGTAACTCTCTTTGAAATGAAGCCAGGATCACTATAGTTCACATACAGTTTAGATTCAGAGATTCAGAAGTAGTGGACCTATGTCCATAAATGAAATGCTGGTCTTATTGGCTGAGATCCAGATGGATTTGCAGAATATCTGAGAGGGCCTTTCATGATTTCATTACACCCTTCTGCATATAAGGCACAAAACCTCAGCTATTTTTCCAAGCCCAAAAAGATTTCTTAGAGAATCAGGGTTTTATCCACTGTTAAACTGCACTGGAGACTTGAATGAATGTATTAAATACACGAGACTAGCTGAGCTTCTGTGCAGCATAATTCATATCCATTGGCAGGAGAAGGAAAGATAGCTTGTTCTCTTTACACTCTTCTGTACAGTGATTTTAGTTTTCGCAGATGCACATTGTCTGAAATGTTCTGTGCTAAGTTCTGCTGGCTTCTTGAGAGGTCAGCCTCTGTAGTCTGTCCTAGGCTGACAGTCAGACTTTCACCTTTGTGAGATTAGACACCTGTGGGGTAGCCTTCTGAGAACTGGGAAATTCATCCATGTGGATCTTGTAAGTCAAGGATATGGACATCTGGGGTCTGCTCTCAGATAAATCTCTTCTGTGAAAATGCTCTGTTGTGTGTACTGTAGGCCACAGCTAGGTGTAATGTTTCCTTCAGCATCCTGCTACCAGATGCAAGAGAGGTGCTGTGCACCCACGGAAAGATGACCCCTTTTCTGGTCAAGTTTAAGGACTACCTTAGAAGGAAGGTGGTCAAGAATGAACCCTGTTAACTGCTGTGATGGAAAGAGCCTGTCTCAGAATGTTTCCGCTGGCTCTCTTCCTAGCTTTTTTTTTTCGGGACATGGCAGGGACCAGGCTGAAGGCAAGCCTTCTGTACATACACAGCAGACCTGCATAGTGTAGGAAATTCAACACTGTTGTGTTCTGTGGTTTTGTGCAAGTGAAGACTAATGGATCTATTATGGGTTAGGGAGGAATATTTTTTCTACTGTTAGTGATGGGCTTGTCTTTATGACTTTCTTCTAGCAGTAGCGGGTGTGTGATCTTGGTTGACCTCTGATTTTACAGGTTCATCTAACCAGAGGATTCTCATTCCTGTTACCCTGTAGCTAAATTAATCAGGCTTTATCCTGCAGGCCAGACTTCGCCTTCAGGAACACCTGTTCAGTTACATTGTCTTCAGATCTTCTTGAGCATAACTGTTTGGGATTTGGTAAATGTAGTGTTGGTGATATACAGATGGGATGAAAATCTGAATGTCTCCCTGTCTTACTTGCATTCCCATATGCACAGCTAAGAAAGCTACTGTAAAGTGTTAGCCACGCTCCAAGTAAAGCCCATAGATGATAGGATAGTCTAGAAGTGCAAAGAGAGAAGATCTGCTAAGTGTTAAAAAGAGGGGGGGAGAATGCTTTGAAGTATCAGGCAGAAACATTGGGTCAGTATTCACCTGGGTAAGCCTCTCAAACTGGGTCAGTATCAGGATGGGTCAGCATCTCAAACTGCCTGCTGTGGAAGTTCCTATGCTCACTCTGTTTTACAGCTGCCATCTTGGAGGAGCTCTGAGTGAAGCAAAACAGTATATGGAAATTGTCAAATATTTTCAAATAAGGCAACTGCAGGGTAGCAACAACTGTGGGAGCTCTAGGAAGACAAAAGTGTTGGCAGCTAATGATGTTTTAACCACTGGATTGTCTAGACCTGCTCAAGCCTTGACTTTTCTCATATAAGAAACAAAAGCAACGCTTAAAGTGATATTTGAAGTCTTTTTTTTTTTTTAAAATACATGATAGTAAATCAAAGAGAAAAAAAAAAAAAGAGCAAGCCCAATCTCATTTTCTTCATGGATCAGTTGAACTGACTGACTTTCAGCTACCATGTTGGCTGTTTCTTGATCTCTGGACTGTTTTGATGAAATAACAGGCTTTGTGTCAAGATGGAAGAATTTCCAGTACATTCATTTGTTCCTCTGTAAAATACAATAGACATCTTGAGGGTGTTGCTTTTGTTTGTTTTGCTTTTAATGGTCCCTTTGAAGGCCTATAGTGGTCTTGTTATGTGAACTCTAGAACTACTTCAGTGCTTGTTTTTCTTTTCAGATCCTTTTCTTTTTCTATTTTCTTTTTTCTCCCCCTTTTTAAGGAGGGGGTGGAAGGAGGGACAGGGAGGGAGTGGTGAAAGGAATGAGAAGAGGGAAGATGTACTTTTCTCTAAAGCTAGGCATCTTGTTACTGGTAAAAATCTAGATCCCATACAGAAATGATTCAAAGGACCTTTGGCTTCCCCTCCTCACAGGAGGGAAGTTATGTTGACAAAACATCCAAAGCTGTAGAACGCTAATTCAAATCCTTGAAGAAAAACCTTTTCCCTGACCTTTGCCTTCTTCCTATCATTGGATTTCACGCTCTTCACTTTCCTGCCATAAAAGAGCAGCTGGTGGGGAGAGACAGGGGAAAACACACATTCTACTAAGTACCTGTTGAGTATTAAATATTTATTTACTCTTGACTCAGATGTTTTGTAACAATGAAAGTGTTACAGTATGAAACATTTTAATAGGATTTCTAAGTTCATGGTGTAAACTGTTAATCTCTTCCTCAGTTTAGTTAGGATCTCTTTTCCAGATTTATTGGTTTGATTTGTTTGGGGGTTTTGTGAGTTGTGGATAGCTATTTTGTTTTTGAGAATTTCTCTTGTCTTTCTTCCTTATGCTACAGAAAGAGTGAGAATTTTACTCCTTTGCCTGCCACAACAAAGCTGGCAAAGCTTTCCATTCAGCAGTTAAAATTGTCTTTTTTTCTCTCTATGCTGTTAATCTCCCTAATGCCAAGTTCCACAGGTAGCATCCTCTCTCCAGTACACAAATGCAAAACAGTATCAGACAGATCTATCCAGGCATGTTTTGGTGTGCATTAGGATGGGCCAGGAGACAAAGTTATTGGTGGTGCCTAGAGAGACTAATGCTGCTGGGGAAAACATTTTCAAGGAAATGGTTCCCTGTTTGGGTAATGAGAGCTTGTAAAAAGCCATGAACAGCCTGTGCATGTCATTCACTTCGGCAAATAGCTGCAAAATGAGATCCTAGAATGAAAGAAATATAGTTTGGGGAAGTTTCAGAGCCAGCTTAGGGCCCTTTGAAGGGGAAAAAAATAAAGTTATGTGCTCATCCTGGAGACTGGTTTTGCTGGTGACATCTCTCTGACTTGGGTCTTGGCAGGATGAAGGAGTGAGGAAATGATGAGAATTCCATAGCTGCTGCCTTTGCCTTCAGAGGGGGCAAAGGTATTTGTTTTCAAAGCATGATTACAATGGATGGGGAGCTTTTTGCTCCACCTCTGATATTTATGGTCATGCAAAGTGAGACAGTAAAAGACACCTGTTGGAGCAGGTCTAAATCTGGAGCATTTCCTTTTAAGATCTTGTGGGCTGTGTAAGGGTGAGTTCAGCCTTCGTGGGTGTTCTGTCTGCACAGACGCAGGTGCAGGGCTTCTCCTAGAGAATAGGTTAATAAATCACTGTGACAATTCCAGCTACTTATGACCTCATGTGCTTCAGACAGAAAGGAATACCTCATATATAAATATATACAGTACTAACATTAGCAACCTTGAAGTAACAATACAGATCTCTTTTTAAGATATTTTAATAAAAAGAGGGAGGTAATACAGGGGAGTTTTTTCTTCCTTTTCCCCTTGCATGATGAGAGTAAAAACGAATGGTATAGTATAATTCTAAAAGTCGCTGTTGCCAAGTGGGGTAGGTAATGGGAGTTCAGGAACAGCTTTGATACACTTGATTTCCTTTCTGTTGCCTTGGCATATTGCCCTTTTTTTTTTTTTTTTAATTCTGCTGATAGATTTTTTTTAAAAGTGGATCATATATAAACACATTGCAACTTCGGTAGTGTTTCTGTTCTCTGAAACTGCCCTCCTTGGGAAATTGGAGTCTCTGAAATACTATGCCACTCCTACAGTGGTTCTTTTTTCTTTTTCTTTTTCTTTTTTTTTTTTAATAGTTTCTTTTAAAATTTACTTCCATGAGAAAGGCTGGGAATGATGCAGGTATAGGCAGATGCTCCACTGTGTAAAGCATCCTAAACTACATCATGGGCAGATGTACTCTTGCAGATCCAGCCGTGCTCATGAAAGAGGCCACCACCTCCAGCTTGCCTTCAGCTGGATGTATGATAGAGTACTTCATAAGCCACATGTGTCAAAATGAGTTACATTGCTTTTAATAGATTGAACAGCAGGACTTTAATAGCTTGTTTCTTTTTACTTTGTACATTAGGTAGTGGTCCCCACAAGCAGTGACACTGGCAGGGAAGGAGGGAATGCAATGACCCAGCTCAGTGGTAAAATCCTGAGGAGGAACTTGGGGCAGACCAGGGAGTAAGGACTCTTTGTTGGGATCAGCTGTCTACAGGATGAATATATGTGTATTGTGGTGTTCCTGCATTGGAAAAATCAGTAGTTTTTACTATTAGCAAACTTCTGCTACTAAGTATCCTTTGCATTCAAGTGATATTTTGAGGAATGCTATGGAAAGATGTTGGATATATTTTTTTCTCTAAAATATGACTGTTAGAGAGTGATGTGTAGATCTTCATGTCTTTCCTGTTAGTACAGATCTGCTCTTGCAGTTATTCCAGATCTGCTATTTTCATAAATAAAAATAAAATTTTCTGACTGGCATCCAGAAAATAAATCAGGTTCTTTTTGGCTCCTCCATCACAAAAATAGGAACTGTATGTGTTGATTTAGGTAATAATCCTTTTGCAGATGCACAAGCCAGAAAAGAATCTGCTTTTCCTTCCCAGAACTGAATTGGTTTCACAGTACTAGTAGGAATTTAGAAAGTTGTAAAATGTTATTTTAGCCAGTAAAGCAAGCGGATCTGACCCTGAATCAAAACAGGAGAACTAGGTCTATTGACTAAGAGGGTGTGATTTTTACATACTGACTTCCCAGACTATAACCACACTTTAAAAATGTTGGTGTAGCTTTAATCATATTTCTTTACAAAAGAAGTAGATTTTGCTGAACATTTCAGAAAAAAACATTAGCCTGTGAGTTGTTGTTTGGGCTGTGAGTTGGGAGTAGATGTTCTCAAGATGCCCTTGGAGGTCTTGCATGCCTGTTTAGAAGATTCTCGGTTCACTAAGAGCAGCTGCTATAACTAAAGGGCATTAATTTTCTCAGAAGGTTTGCCTTTTTTATTATGCATTTAAACTTTGCTCAACTTGCTCTGCTTTTTCTGTAAATAAGGTGGGGATGAGTGTGGCCTTCAGCTTCAGAAATGGAGTATTTTTAAAACAATTTCTTGTTGCTAAAATGGATGTAGCCAAATGTGAGGAAAACATCTTAATTTGGCGCTTTTATATGTGATGCTTGTACAATAAAAGTGAAGCAGTTAGTGAGACATTTACTTTAATAGTAGTATGTTCTTTAAAATATACTGATTTTAATACTCTTACTTCCATGAGATTTTATTGTGTTTTATTGATGCCATGTTAATTTATTCATTCATTGAGGGGGAGCTGAAAGGAATGTACAGTATCCAGGTATATCCAGTGTATCCAGGTCCTATTATCATACTGTGTCTTGACAGCTTGTACAGGTAAGAAATTGTGAATCTGAGAATGTGGAATATTATCAGGAACTTTTATTGAATGTAGCTATAGAAAGACTTATCAGCAATGGATTTAATTTTACTGCAAGTTTTTTGCCAGCATTATAGTATGTGTAAGAGTAAAAGCAGAGAGCGTGAAGCTCAGCATTTGGTTTCTAATTGTCAGTAAATGTATGTTTTGCGAATTGTCATTAGTCATTTATATGTCTGTCTGCTGCGGTCTCAGACCAGCTCTTAGCCCATGATTTGGTTTTACTTTCCAGAGGTTTCAAAGGAGGAAGGGATGACTGTATTGCTTGGACACCCCTGAGGCCATGTGACTTGGTAAATGCAGTCCTCTGGATGAGTCATCAGATTGGACAGCACTGAAGTTGAATCTGGGTCTTGAAAAGATGATAAATGGTCTGTTCAGTTCAAAAAGATGTCTTAATCCTTTAATATAGTTGCCACTGTGTATTTTTTAGCAATACTCTGAGCTTATTTCAGAGTTGATGTGATCAGTGGTAGTTTTAGTGATGTGTTTTCCCCCATTGATCCAGGTGTAACCTGTATGATCTAAAAGTTCCTTTGAATGGATCTAGTTAGGGAAGAGATGCAGAATGATCCATTACTTGGTTTCAACATATGTTTTCAGCCTTAGTATGCATTCAGTATAACTGCCTGTTAAAATCTTAGGATTTCAGCTTGTGTCCAGTGATTCCAGAATGACCAGTACGCAACAGAGGGGCACAGACTCCTTATTGTGTGGCTGGGATGGTACAGAGAGAAAAAAAGCCAAAGGTCAGAGGAGTTATCCCTGCTTGTGTGAGTGCTGTCAGGCTCTCCCCTACCACATGTCCACCATGTGTTCCTCATCAGCGGGATGTGGAACTCCATGACGCAGAGCAGACTGGAATGTGGAGTTAGTTAACACCCGCCATCGGGGAATTTATCAGCCAATGTGGAATATCGGGGGGAGGAAGCAGCGTAGTTTAAAGCAAAGTAAGGGTGAAATGAGGCATGTGACTGTTCCTCTTCAGTTGTAAGGTTTGATTCTGCTTGGGGCTGAGGTCCTGGCTCAAGAGTCCAGCCAAAGCTTGTGGTTCCCTTAAAGTTCTGCGTTACTGGTTTCTTTTTTTAATACTTTAAATTGTCATGCTTAGCAGAAGGTTTTTGCAGTGGGCTGCTGAAGGGAAATAATACCCTTGGGATTTTTGCAAGGAACTATTCATCTAGTTTATTCTAAGAAACCCAGACTTGGAAGAACCTTTCTTTCATCCTGGTAATTGAGATCCCAAATCACTAACTTGCAGGGATAGCCTCTCCATTAAAATTAACTACGCTTGCTGGTATCAGTTGAACTGTAGTTGCATAATATTTTTAGTGCTCATTTTTTACACTTACTTCATGGCTACTGTGAACTCCAGCCTGGATGATTTACTGTGATATTTAGCACTGCTAAGAATATTGGGAAGGTCATAATGGAAAGAGTCAGAATATGCAATTAACTGGCTGAAGGTATATGTGGGCCCACGATCCTTATTGGGTTTGCATTCTACTTCACTCACTGCAAATATATATCTTTCAAAATGTTTCCATTCATTCAGAATACAATGCTGAATTCCCTTTTGAATAGCCATAGTGTGGTTCTCCCCAAACAGCATTGTCCTGGCAGTTTCTGGAATTACACAGGAAATGAAGTGCATAACACACTTGCCTTTCTTTTGCTAGGACATGCTCCCTGGGAGTTCTTCCCGTAGATCAAGTAAATAGCAGAGATGTGTTCCTAAGGGTAGCGTGTCCTCTATGTTTATGCTTTGAGAAATCCTAATTTTCTCTGGCTTTTAATCCTTCATTTCTTCAAATTTATTGCACCAATTTCCCAGCTAGAGAAAGAAGATAGAGATTCATTTTACAAGCAGTAGAATTTAGTATCCACTCTTAGATATTTCTTATAGGACTCTCTTTCCTCAGTCACCAAATACTATATACTCTGTTATGATTTAAGAGGAGGTGGCTATTAGACCTTGATATGTGAACTGGCAATGCAGAATACAGAATACTGTATCTTGCACAGTTACTCATTCTAAGTATAACGTACCTGCATATTGGCTTGGGTCTGTCATCTTAAATATTTTAACCTTTTAAAAAAAACATGTGTGGGCAGGTATTCATAATTCAGGTTAATGGAAGCTCAAGATCCTGAAAAATTTGGGTCAGTCAATACAGAGAGATTTTTAAAAGGGAGTAATTTAAGGCCTTCAGAGAGAAAAAACTTGGCTGATGGACTTTAATTAAACTCTGATGGTTGGAAGCAAACCAGTAAGAAAGCAAGGGAAATTTAAAGCTCAACTTCTAGTTTTTCTGCACATAAATTCTCCAGCAGCTAGTGATATTTGCAAGAGCACAAAAGACTGTCTTTCCGTGTTCCCTTTGATTTTAGATTTTTTTTTACTTTGCTTTATTATTCCCAAGATAAAGCATTAAATATCATTTCAGAGGCCATATGCCCCTAAATTCTCTGTCAAATCTCTATGATACATGTGTTCATACGTGTATACATATATGTGTAATATATACCTATGTTCACTGAAGTATTTGTACAGCATTTGTAGAACTGAGTGTATTTTTTTTGTGGTTTCCCCCCCCCCAATGAGCTTCATCACTTCTGAAAATACCTCCGAAATTCCCACTTCTGTTACTTTGAGCCTTAGCCAGGTAGAAAAGTAATAACAGAATCACAGCCAGTGGTCCCATAAATTTCAACTGAAGTATCAGGCAAGAAATGTAATTTCTGTTTCTGCTGTTGTTAGAGATATTTATGCAGGGCAGCTCTGTTAGCAAGTGTGATTATTTTCAGAGAGGCCCTCTCTCCATTCTTGCATTAGATTGTGCTTGGTATGTATGTGGGGAATGGCACCTGATGGACAGCAGCCAGACGGAAGGAATAAAATCCCTTGAGAATGAAACTTCTCTTTATGGCTGTTTTTCACTTCTAAGGCCACTTGAAAAATACTGTTCTTCAGGTAGATCTCCTTCCTAGATCCCTGGGTTAGCATTTGGGTGGCTGCCATTTTCCCAGACCAAGGAGCTACCGAAGACTTAAGCTTTTCAAGTAGGAAAGTATGCAAGCACATATTTTGCAGCACCAGACGCTATTGAAAGAATAATGGACCCTTCCCACATTCAGCTCCATTCTTCTTGCACTCACTCCCAGACCTCTGGAGCCACTGTGCTAGCAAATGATTACATTCTGTTTCTCTTCCGTAACTCTTCCTAAACAAAGTGTTAATTGAGACGTTGATTTATACAATTTAGATTCCTTTCTTAAGTTAGTGTAGTTGAAAGTAGCTTCTGGCTATTGAGAGGGTAGATCAGTGAGACAAATTAGTGCTTGCTGGTATGTTTTTCTATATCTTATCCTTTGAGAAACTAGTATATATTTCAGATTTAAGGACTATGTCTCATGCATGTGTTTCTTTTAGATATACCCCGTGATAGCGTAGCTCTAGAATGCAGGATTCTGTGTGTTTTCTGATACATATTATTATATGAAGAAAGCAACCTGTCGTTTGTTTGTCAATTGAAAAGAAGGGGTTATGATACTGAGGATGTTATGTAGATTCCAGGCTTTCATATGTGACAGGAACGATGTCATACCTGGGGTAAAAAACGTCCTGGACAACTGCTGACTTAAAGGAGTTGCAGAAAAGTTCTCAGTAATCTATTATTGTCTTGGGGAAAATAATGGAGAAAAAAAGGAAAATAAGCAACCTTTGGGCTTAGAGAGGAAGAGTTCTCTTGTTCTGCAGTTGATCTGGTGCTGGAAAGGGTAAAAGTTAACATATGAATTGATGTGCTATCACGTGTTTGCTTTAAGAATGTCTTTTAATTAATATACAAAGAGATCTCACTTCTCTACTTGGCATTGTGGCCTTGAGAAGTCCACTTAATGTTTGCCCCTCATACTTTCTTTGCTTTTTCAGATGAATGCAATATTACTTTCCTGTCTCATAGGGGCATAACTCATGGATGTTTATGTCAGTAGTGTAAATGTAAAATGCTGCTCTGAGTACAGCATATTAACTGTTGGTGTTCCTACATTTAGAATCAGAATTGTTAAAATGACCTACAGGAAGCAGCTGGTGTAATGCTGCATACATCATGAGCTACAAATCATGTTAAAACCTAGATTTTCAGTTACAGCTTTCTGTGTGTCAGATGCCAGTAGTCTTTAAATGTATTGTTGTGTAGTTTGTGTGTTACATTGTTCCATGCTGCTGTTATCACACCACCGTCTCTCATTTCCTTTTAATCTCCAGTTTTTCATACAAAAGCAGTAGGTGTACTGAGGAAAACTAGAAGGTTTTTTGCATTAACAAGCCACGCTATTCCTGAGCTACATGATCAAATTTGTAGATAGGTGGTTCCTTGCGTACACATGAACTGATTTTACAGATGCTGGCTTGAGTCTGGCAGAGCTCATAGCAGTGCACCTGAGCTAACATGTGAGTAGCTGCACTGTTGCCAGAGCTAGGCTGGTCTGGCAGAGCAGCTCCCAAGCTGGTGAGGCCGCTGGGGCTTAGGGCATGCTGTGGAAGAACCAGAAGAAGTCAGTTCTGGTAGAGAAACAGTATTATCATCTGAGTTTTCTTGAGTCCATGCTACGCTGGAAAAAGGAGAAAAAATGAGGTTTATGTTTCTTTAATCCTTGCATTTGTTTGCTGCTCTCCACTTCCATTTTAGCCACCTGATGGCAGCTTTCAAATTCTGAAATAATAATTGTGTGTTTGTTACCCAAGTGTACAGCTTTGGTCAGCACTTTCAGGTTCCAGCAGAATGCAAGTATCAAACAACAGTGTAATCTTTTATAGTTCTTCAAATAGCTTACTCTTCACCATAGAAAATATTCCCTTAAGAAGGTGATTGCTCCAAAAACTAACTGCTTTCATTTCTCCTAAACATAAATACATGACAACTATTTTTTATAAGTAATCTGCTGTAGCAAATCTTCTGAGTTGATTTGGCCTGCTGCATGTGATCTGCTGCTTCACTTTTTTAATGACTATTTTATCCATAAAGAGAAAGAGTTCATGCTTTCTAAATGGCAGGTTATGGAAATACTGGCCTCATAAAGGTCACGTGCATAAATGAAGCTATAATAAATCTCTAAGTCAAGAATGCAATGAAGAGCAGAAATGCCAAACACCAGAGCTGAAGCACAGTTGAGTAACCTGCTCCGAAGAAATCTGTCACTTTACCTGTTCCTTCATTTCTGTGTTTTGAAATTGTAACTGATGGATTCACCATCTTGAATGCAGTGGATATAAGGATATGAACTTGTGCATCTCTGAGAAAGGTGTCTCGTGCTGAACAGGAGTCTTTGAGTGGCAGAAAGCTTATAGCAGACTGCAACACAGTAATTGAAATCCATTTTTTACTTCGACATTCTCTGTTATTTGACTTCCTGATTTTGCTGCGTGAAAACATGTTGTGTCCAATGTGGAGATGACTCACAGGTTCCATTCAGGACTTCTGGAAGGCTTCAGTCTTTTACCTGCATATCTACTGCTGATTTCAACTCCTCCTGCAATGACAATAAAGAAACAGGCCGTAAGTGTTAATTCAAGTCTCAGTGAAACTATCCAGAGTCTTGAGTAACTTACAATGCTGTTGTTTCCTAAGGTTTCTACATGCATTAATGCTGGTGAATTTTTTCATCCTTGTTCAGTGCCTAAAAAGTTATCATATGGTAAAGAGGTGAAAGCTGAACAAAGCTGTTCAGCATCCAAATACTTGAAACAAACAGGGATAATGGGAAAGTGTGATGCACTGCAGTGATCTGAGTCCACAATTGTGTACTCTGCACATAGGAGAGTCAAGGACGACTGCACTGTACACGAAGTGAAAGATGTTGAGGCCACATCTTTGCAAAGGCTGGACAGATTTCTGACAGTAAGTTTGGCCAAAGTTGTTGGTCCCTGCTTGCTCCAGGCTGGGTAGAGCATTGGTACGGAGAACTAATGTTATAAGGAGGAGAAAAATTGATGAGCCTTGGAAGCACTCCTTGCAGGTAGACAAATTGGCTTAAACTTACACGTCTCTAAAAGTGGATAATATCTTCCTATTTACACTCAGAGTTAAATATTTTTCCCTAAATTCTGAGATATTTTGGCTTTTAAATCTAACAGGAGGAAGGACAAGCAGACAAAGTCTCTACTAATGTGGATCAAAACACAGTGGAAGTAAAAGTGTGTGAGAACTCATTCTTATTGGTCGTGTTTGTTACCTTAAGTAAAATAATGTCCCTTTCCCTGCCACTGTTTGTGTCCTGAAGAGAATCCAGTGTTCACATCAGAAAAAGTCGTTTTGTCACCTAGCTGAATAGTAAGAGACAAAATTGAGGTTAACAGTTATCAAAAAGTAAGAAGCAAGTGCTCTGCTGTTACTTGATCATTTTGTGCTTACTTGCTAAGCCAAGATCTTCACCAGTTACATTTTTTTCTGATTTCTGTGTACTGTTCATTAATGTATTTAGTTCATTGCTGAATGACAGCATGTTTCTACACACTGCTGTGGCTCCTAGTTTTAGTTTGAAAGGAGAGGTGATTCTCCTGCCAGACATAGAACTTCTGTGCTGTATGGTTTGTACTTCCAGAAATTCCTTCAGGGCTTCAGTTTGTATTTGATTTTGGCTGGTTTACAAGAATATATGATCTAGTTGATCCAGTCACATTTTTAATTAAAAACATACATAGTTTGTATATATTAAAGAAATATCATTTACATGTGAGGAAGAGCTCATGGAAGTGTGTTTGAGAATTCTTACCTGCACCTGGGCATAGAAAAAGCTTATAAAACAATTTTGTGTGTATCCATTGTGCATTTGTTTCTTTTTTATCAATGTACGTCAGAGGTCTGAATACAAATAAAGCATGCTATGCTAGCTAATTAAATCAATGCCTATGTGGAAGAACTTAGTTTCTGGAATTGCTCTTGTAAATCTGTGATGTAAACAAAAAACTAGTTATTTTTGTATCGTTTCCCTTTGCCTCACATACGTGATTCTGGAAGTTGGAGAGTTATATGTTTATGTCCTTTTTTTTATATAGCAGAATATTTGTGTGACTGAATTTTTATTGAAGCATAATTCCTGGTTTCCTTAAAGCTGAGCAAGGCTACTGTACAGTGGGAACACACATTAGAGTTGCTGTGAAAGGCTGTTCATTTTAAAGCTGTCAAGGCAGCAAAAATTGTCCTCAAGTGTTTTTTCATTAAGCGTTGTTTGCCACTTTTGTAGAAATGGCTGCTTCAGCCACAGAAGGTAAATGGGAGCTTTTCCTGAAAGATGGATGTGCAAGGAATAGCATTTAGGTTATGCGATCATACTGTCCCTCCTTCTTCTGCCCTTACCTACCCAGGTGTGATGCAGGTACCACTGCATTTTGTTCTGCTTCATTTCACCTGTGTGCCAAGACAAACAGTCTCCAGAGGCTCCCTTTATTTGAGGTTGGCTTTAGTTTGTTCTTTCTTGACTGGTTTGTGGCTTCCTCATAGACTATGAGCTTGTCGTGCTGGTTTCTTTAAAATGCAGAATGCAAAGATACTACTTGTGTTAAAAGTTTAGAGTTTAAATGGACTGTGTGATTATGGATATGGCCCTTGCTCCCATTAAATATGAAATTCCAATATAATAATAAAATCTACTGTCGGTGATGAGTGTGGCTTCTGCGGTGTGAGTAATCAGACTTGCTTCTTCTCTTGAAGTGCAAAAACTCCCTTTTATTTTTAATAGCAAATTATTTTGAGAGCAAAGCCCAGAAGCATGGGATTTTTAGACATGAACTAGTCTTTTAAGGTTTCCTGTTCATTTTGGTTGTGCTTATTGCTGCTTACCTCTGATTTATTTTTTTTTTTAACTGTTCTCTGCAAAAGCAACCATTGTAGACTTGGCCCTTTTTTTAGACTACTCATGTAGTCTAGAGGGTAGCACAGGTCTTTATAGTTACAGATTGTTTCTAATACATTTTTTTTCTTTATAAACTAAGGGCAGGACTGTACACGAAATCTCTGTTATTGTATTTGTGCTTTGTACTCATGTACTTGTTGACTGTTTTACAAGCCAGTAACGTAGTAGCCACAGGCTAGGAAGCTTGCCCAGAAATCTGGCATATTTAATTAGTGCTAGTAAACAAACAGAGTTTCAAATTTAATTTTTCCTTCTTTAATTCCTATAAACCTCAAGCCATTTAAAACTGAGTTTTGACACTAGTTTCATTTATGCAGTTGGATAATACTGAAACAGTCCACAACCACAGACGGAATAGTCCCAGTCTATTCCAAGCAAGAGGGGAATAGAAGTTGTTTTGTTTTAATAGTATTTGAGGTTGCTATAAAACTGTAAATTATAATCTTCAGGTCATCCACTACCCAGTTTTCTTTTTATTTCTGTTAGGCAAAGTGTTTCAGGTTGAGGAAGTTGTCCTACCATGGGTTTAGCCTTGTAAAGGAAAAGGACTGGATTTGTTGCCTTTCTGGCCTTTATACAGAGAGCGGTACTAAGAGCAAATAATGGGGATATCTGAACCCTGTTACTTGCCATAACCAGTTTATTGCTTCTAGGCTATGAGGTTTAACTCCCTACCCTAGGTGACATAAGCATCAGAGGGTTCAGTTGCTATCTTGTCTCTTGCTTGTCAGTATCAGCTTGTGATCAGTGGGTGAAAATGATTCTCTGCAACTGCTCTTGCTGTTAGGGAACACCAAAGTCTAGATTAATTACATTTCTCTTATCTGTTTCATTGCTGAAGCCACACTGTCTCTAGACAAGTTGTATGCTGATGTCTCCTTATCACAGCAATAAAATACTTGCAAATTTTCGCCAAAACCTAGACATTGCAACTGCAGCTAGAAAAATTTTTTAAAAATCAGTGTTTAAATTGTGAAAACACACAGATGAGCAGTGCCTTATTAACTGTACAGACAGCTTTTACTTGAAGAATGTGGGTTTCTTGGTTTGGTTTTAAATGAACAGTGACAGTCTCCTACTTACTCTTGAAGGCAGCTCCCACCTGCCATGTGAAGTGAGTTGGCATGTGCTGGGCTGTGTGGACCAGCACCCTTGTTTGCATGGAGTCTCGCAGTCAGCAGTAACGGTCCCAGGGAAGGAAGTTAACCTACTTCTCAAAGTACCATCTTACTGCATTGAATTTGCCAGAATTTTCTTCTGTCCTCTGCAATATTCTAATTGCCATATTATCAAAAGGAGTGAAATTCCTATAGCCTAACATGTTATTCAGGTCCTAGTAATAGGTGAAAGATGAGAAAGGTTGTTGGAAATTGAGCTCTGTCCCCAGTGCAGTGTATGGTTGTGTATGCTGTATTCCTCCAACTTTAGCATCCCCCTGAAAGCATTTTAGGTTTAAGCTCAGTTTCTTGTAGTAATATGAAGCAGCAGTTCTGTTATAGCTATTAAAAATCTGAAAATTTTAAATCATGAGTAATCTGGTCTAATCAGAAACTAACCCAGTGTGGTTGTAACCACTGTAATTACTTGTTTAAAAAATGGAAGTTTGGACTTAGGGCGGATGTTAACCTCTTCTTGTGGTAATGATAGATTTTTCTGTGTCTTGTCTTTCCTCCCTCTGTTTTTCTTTCCCCCTGATACTTATGTTCATCATCACGTGGTGTTTTGTAAAATACTAGTTAGCTATTAAAAGAATTAATCATAAGCTTGTTTCGGGTTGAAAAGATGGGAGATGTCTGCAAGTAGCTTTAGTCTGACTTCAGTTCTCCTTTGGTTTTAAAATCTGCTGTCAGTCTGCCGGAAGGATGGTGTATTTCCTAATTTTAAGGCTTTGTTTCAGTGAAGTTCTTATTTGATACTCTCAAAATATTAGCTGATAAATTAAATAGGATAGGTTCTTTTAAACTAGACAAGAACTCAAATATCTCTGTCTTTCTTGCGTGATGCTCTCATCACTTGGGATATTCTTTCACTGCAGAATGGGGCTGTATTCTAATGCTGATGATGTGCATTGATGGTTCTCTGTGTCCTGAAATATCATGGCTCAGGGTTGATGTTGCCCTAAATGTAGGCTGGCATATTACTGAGGATGTATCCAAATACATAGGCTGAGTCATGACTTCAGTGTAGTCAAGCTGAGAAACTCCTCCATTTTTCTGTGGGAAAGCAGGATACATCAAGTCTGGGTGCTGATACCTAAGCATAGTTTCCCCTAAAATGTATTTTTCTGTGTACTTCTTCAGCATTGCTGAGATGTGGAATAGCTTGGGTCCTGGCAGTCACAGCCAGGCTTCCCCTGCAGCAGTGGCAGAGCCAAGTTCTGTGCCCACTTTAATTTCTGTCTGAGATAAAGCTGTTTTCATTATCTTTTTAAGTATTTGACATGTGCAGTTGTAGGAATCTTGCTAGGGTGAAGCATGATTCCTGAGTTGCCAAGTGCTGAAGTGTCCATCTTTCAATGGAGTGGAGGTGTGAATATATAAAACTGTAAAAGGTTATCATGATACGGAAGTGAGGCAGAAGGGGTAGGTTCTGGGGGAAATTAAAATGAAGCTCTGGTCAAAGCATTAGCTGTGGAAATTACAGACCTTCAAGGAGCAGGAGCAGAATGTAATTCACTCACACTAAATGCAGGAAATGAGCATTGTCAGATTTACTGCAGAAGACATCCTACAGGGGCTGGATTTGGGTAGGTTTTGGTAGTTTAAACCATAACACTTGAATTTTTCCTGTCTTTGGATTCAAAGCTCATGTCTTCTTGCTTTCTAGACTGTAAGTATTGGAGGAAGCCAGATGCTGCTTTGGCTAACACACAGTGTGTATTGCTCTTCTCTTCCTTTCTTCTTCCTTCTAACCTTGATGACCTGCTGTTGGACTCTTACCAGGTTGTTCTCCAGACCCATGAAACTTAACTGTTTTGAATGCAAATATCTTCTGAAGACTCACCTTCCATCATAAGAGCTCATTTGCTTCTCAGGCAAAGATCCTAGCAAAGGAAAGTGAGTGATCAGGTATGGCCTATGCACAATAACAAGTTTACAGAGGTATTTTTAATTTTAATAAACTAGTGTTGCAGAAGTGATTTTCATGAGGTATCTGGAAGGCTACTCACAATGGGAAAACCCAAAGGTATTCCTTTGGGGTTTTGTCCTCCTCCTGGGCCCTGTAAAGTAAAAGGGACACTTACAGTGCTTACTTCGATTTTGGGGGTTTTTCCACTTCTGCTTTTACTTACAATTTAAGGTTGAGTGGGAGAGGATTTCTTTTTGCCTGTGTATTTTAGTAGCCCAAAGGTATGCCACTACTAAATTCTCAAATTTTGCAGATCATAGATTCTAAATAAGACCCACCCCACCTGGGAGGTGCAGAAGGTATTTAAGTCTTACTGAGCAAAGCTGTGATCAACCAGTCACGTTGCCTGGTACCATTTTCTTCCCCTTTGAGTCCAGGCCACTGACATAAAGAAACTGTAGCAGCCTTGCTGTGTTTAAGCCATATATTGCTAGTGACCTACAGCTTTGACCTAGTATTCAGTTTCACTGTTTCCCATGCATTTACTGTAATTATTTGATTTAAGAAAATATATCATATGTCTACTGCTTAGACCTTTGGGAACTGGCATAGGAGGGATCAGCAGGAGCTGCTGTTCTTCAGTAGCCTCTGTACAATCCTTCAGCTTCAGCTGTTTGCTTAAAACTTGTTCCTCTTATGTGTTGTCATCCTTTCAGCCCTGGTGATCTTAGGGAACAATTATTTACTAAGGTGAATTTCCATGAAGCAGGAAGCAAAATGAGCTGAAAATTGGAAATGATTAGGGTAGCCAGGTGCAGACTTTTAGTTCTTTCTCCTTTTTTAGTGAAGAAAGCAATTTCCAAGGCTTGATTAAATCTCTTAAATCACAGTTTAGCCCAGCATAAGAAAAATAAGCTCAAATACTAGATCTGAACCAAGTGACTAAGCCATGTCCTGTTGTGTTGGAATTGAATTAGTTGTAGTGCACAATAATCTACTTTATTGTCATCATGGCCTTAACTGTAGCATATGATTACACTGAATGTGTATAATAATAAGACTTACACTTTGTATATACTGCTTTAAATATTTTGGCAGACCATAGAAAGAACCTTTACATGCAAGGCTTGATTAATCCTTTTCCTCTGTGTATAGAACAAGTAGCTGCCAGAGCTCAAGGGTAAAACCTATTAATAACGTCTCTGGCAGTCCCCGCCCTCCTTCACAGTGTATTCTCTTCTGTTCACACCAAACTCTGCACTTATTATCATTTTGGTCTCTCTTTTGCTTTCCCAGTTTCTACATAGCAACTGGGGTATTCTAGCAAATCTGAATGTAGTATAAAAGTGTCTAGTATAATATATTTGCATGAAATCTGTTTTTCCAGTGACAGGAAAAAAGAAAAGGGGCAGGGGTGTTGTGAGGAGCCTGACCCCTGTGTTATTTCCTACAGCTGTTAGCACTCAGTATGGCAGAGAAGACCTTTAGAACCAAGTTTAGGGAAATGCTCTCCCCAGCAGATGTTTGGTGTTATCCCATGGGGATGCACATGTATCCAGTGACATGGCAGTGCATACCCAGGGAGTGCTCTTTGGACTTGGGATGGATAAGGAATTAGTGTTGTCCTCATTTTCATATGGGGAAGCTGAAGCAGGGTGAAGAAAAACATTTTATATAAGGTGATGGGATGTATTGGCTGTGCAGCCATCAGCAGCCTTGCTATTCAGTGTTGAAGTCAAGAGAGGTGTTAATGTTAAAGCATGGGTGTTGGTGCCAAGATAATGACTGTTTCTGTGGGAGGTCACACCAGCTTATAGTAAGACATCACGGCCCTTGAACAATCACTAATCCTGAGTTCTGACTGCTAACCTGTACTCTTTATAGTAGAGAAAATGATTTAAACTTTGGCTTTCTATGAAAGTTGGTTCCTTTACCAAAAAGTTTTCAGCATGTTTTTGTCAGAATTAGGTTCATAATTTGTATTACAGTCTCATGGGTGTATTAATAATAATATAATACAACAAAGAAAAATGGCATGCGGTGAAGGTTTGAAATGAAAATATTTATTATTCGGAAGGCTTTCAAGCAACTTAGGTCACTAGATCAATAAAACATTTTCATTTGGAAAATACTCCCCATTGCTGACAGTGTCTCTTCAGAAGCAGCAACTGTAAGGATGAATTGGTGGGTAGTTACAGGAGGTTGTTCAGCTGCAAATGTGACGTGTGTCCCCTTGCCAGGCCCTCAGGGGGACCAAAGTGTGTCTTACTCTCCTGTCTTTGTCACTGAGACTGTTACAAAACTGGAGGAAGGGAAGTAGTGAGGGGGTACTTCTGAGCTGGGAAACAGAGGTCAGGGTCACCCAGGGGTTGTAATGCACCTCATAGTAGCCTACCGTCTTGAAATCTTGAGTGATTGCTTTTCTGTGCCCCTTTTCTCCCCAAGCCAGCTCTCTCATATCATCCTCATAGCCAGAACTGAATCACTCTGTAATTAAGCTCTGCTCCCCCTCCTCTGCAGCCTGGCAGCAGAGGGACGCTGGGCAGAGGGATGCCAGAGGCCTCGCAGGCAGAGTCTGAGGGGTCCCAGTCTGTGCCGCTCTGGCTGCTGCGGTTCAGCCCGGAGGTGGCAGCATTTCACTGGTGGGCAAAGGAGCCTGGGACACAGTGGGGACATTCATCTGGCTAAGTGCTTTGGGATCTTTTTGGCCAAAAGCACTGTGTAAAAAAAAAAAAAAAAAAAAAAAAAAAAAAAAAAAAGGTCATAGGGTGTCTGGGATTTTTGAAAAGCCAACATAACAGTGGTCTTTTATTATTAGTGAGTTTACAGCCGAGAGATGTCCTGTAAATGAGCAACGTGATTTAGGGATTTTTTTTTTTTTCCTTTAAAAGTAGAAATTCTTGAGACATTAAAGGTGGTCTGGCAGCTTCTGCAGTGAGACTTCGTGTTGATCTGTGCACTGGCTTTGTACAAACACGAGAGCACCATCTCCATGCAGACAGTCCAGGGTCAGCAGTGTGTGTTTGAATTGGATGCCACACTTCTTCACACAAGAATCCAGTACATAGTGTGGGGGATAGGAAGAATGCGGTAGACTGTTTGGCTACGTGGACTATGAGAGCTACATGCAATTAATTAGAAAAGAAATGAGTGTGGAATGCATAGTTTGTACTTAGCGTGCTGTTATTTATTTACTTGGAAAAATGGGGGAATGGGGAGAGGGATGAACCCCATAAGCTCATGGTGGATGTAATTCAGATATTGGTTCAGGAACCAGGTTAATATAAGGTATGTTTGGATTTTTATTATGTCATTGCTCAGATTAGTGTTAGAGTATGGACAGCCTCAGGTCCTTGAGCTTATTTCAAGACCTTCATATTTTCCATCAACAGCTGTATGAAGTTAAAGGGAAAGAGGCCATGGGATTTCTCTTTCTCAGCTAGTTTATTTGTGAGGTGGTGAGGTTAATGTGGCAATATCCCATGCTTAGTAGAGAGGCTTTTTGGCTTTAAGCATTGTGTGTGTGCTCCCTTCAGATTTATGATTTTGACCCCAGCCTGGCATTATCACACTGTCAGTAGGAGTGCAGGGCTGGTTTGAACCTCCAGCTCTTGGTGGTAATCTCTCTTAATTGGTTTACAGTTGAAACAATTGTCCGTCTTTTTGCCTTTAAACAAGGGAAGTTTGCTCTATCAGTGGCTGATTTCCCTGAGGGAGGAAATCCTGAGGGAGGTTATCAGGCAGAGAAAAGCCCTGGGCTCCACTTTCAAAGCAGTGCCATGTGCTAAGCATGCATCAATCCTGTTAGTACTGCTTATTATTTCACAATGGCGTGTCAGGAATTACGGGCACAGACCTTTCTAAGGACTCTTGCAGACCTTCCTGCGTCTCATCCCAAGTCAGGATTTTGTGGAATTATGTGCTAATAAAAGCTAATTTTACACATTAGATTGCATTCTTTGAAATTGTTCTTTTAATTACTGATCTTTCCCTGACTTCTGCACAGATCTCTCTGTACCTCCTTATCGTCAACTTTCTGCCAGGGAGCCATGCCTCATCATTAGGGCTAAAATCTGCCATCACTTAACATAACACACAGAGCTTACAATGGGGAGCAGCACCCTCCCTTGCATGGGAGCACAGACAATAATGGACACTATAGTGGCAGTGGCAATGGGAGTTTTACCATGTATTTTAATGACTTGTGCTTGATTACATTTGCTAGATTGAACCGAAGTTTATTTAGTAATTGGTATGATTCTTAGAGGGCCCACATTTGACATTCTTCACTCATTAAAGAGCTTCAACAGTGGCCGTTACAACTTTCATCTCAAGGTTGACCCTCTAAGATATATATCCAGCTTTTTTTCTTTTGATAAACCAACCAGCCTGGCATTCATTAACACTTAACCATCTGCAGTCAACTCCTCCTAGTACCTTCTCCTTTGCTTTGATGATATTAAAAAGCCTTCTTTATTATCTCCCTCAGAGTGATAAGTCTAGGTGTGTCAGCTCTCCGCACATGCATTGTTTGTTATTCGATGCTTTCTGTATCAGCTGTTCCTCACGACAGGCTCACTTTTCATATGTTGTAAAGATTAGCTGATGGAGTGGGAGATCAGAGGCATGAGAAGGGAGTGTGGCTTTCGATATTAGTAACCAGATGCTCATTTGTAATGGTGATGGAGTTTGCTGTTATCTGTTAGATTTTTTTGCTCCTTTGCTTTTACCTGAAGATAAACTGTTTTGAGCACTAGTCAATGAAAATTAGCATCATTTGTAGTGGCTTGTTATGACAGAGTGCTCTTATCAGTCTGGTTCAGTGTGGCTATTCTCTCCTTGAGTCTGGTTTACAGAAATCGCAGCTTTGTTTATGCATGTGCCCAAACTTCCCTGTTTGACCTTTGAAACTGTGATTATAATATTAATCTATGGGACTATTCTATTGCAAATCACTTAGGTGGTCTGTATTTCAGAGGATTTTCATTGTGGGACCTCCCTCTTGTCCAGCATGATGTTCTGTTATTGTTAGTATATTCTACATTGAAAGCTAACTCAGAGTGGCGTTTCAGTACATCATGTTGTCTGACTGGCTTTTGTGGGGGGTTTTTTGTGTGTGTTGGAGCTGCTGCTATGATAGCACTGTGCTGATCTGTCTACTTGCACTAATTTTTTATAACTTTGTTATAAAGTTGCTTAGCTACAGGAGAAACTTAGTACAAAACTTTTGTGCAGATACAAACTTAAGTCCGCAAATCCTCAGTGTCCTGCCGTGTAGCTAAATAGTGTTACTTCAGTTTGCAGGTGGGGAGATTGTATGTGTGGAAGCCACACAGACACTGGCAACAAAACCAGCATTTATTGAGGAGTTCCTGTTTTACACTCTTCTGCTTGATATCTAGCCCTTGCAGCCTTCCCCTATCTTGTGCTTAAGGGATGTTGTGATAGATCTCGAATAAAGAGAGAAGAACCTGGCATTCTGGCACTAATGAAACTGTGTCCTGTTTATCATCTTCATGTTAGGAATTGGATTTTTTTCCTCCTATCTTTCCATCTTCTTCCTCTGTTGCATTTTTTTAAACATGTTTATTCCCTTATTCCATTGTTTTGTTAATTTTCCCAGCTTTCCTCTCTTCTCTATTTCTTTCCATTTGTCTCTTTTACCCATTTCAATTTTCTCAATAGTTATTATATAAATAAAAGGGGACCCTTTTTCTCAGAGAAGATAAGAAAATTCTCCCTCTCATAAATACACAAAAACTGGAAACCATCCTCAGGATGCAGACCAGGAGGGAGTCTGCTGACTTCCAACTGCAAGACATCATTAAAATTAGTGGATTCCCTATCCTCTTTGCATAAGGAACATTGCTATCTGGGCTGACTTCCACAGCAACATCTGGGCCACTGATAACATCAGTACTGGAGCATTGCTAGGTGAGCTCATGTTTTGTTAATGAAGTAATCTACTGAAAGTGCATATATCATTTTTTTTTGTACTGCATACTTTACTGCAAAGTGTTGCCCTATTATAGGAGCTTTACTTTGCAAGTGGGACTTAAAGAATTTTGTTAATAATATGCTTAACTTAAATTGAATGGCATGCTTGAGAAATGCCACCTAAATTATAAAGTTTTAAGACTTAAATACTTTGATAGTTCAATACATTAATTGAGAAATGCACTGAAAATGGCTTACTAGAACACCTGATGTTCTTGGTAGCAAGCTTTGGTGTTATTGCATATTCAGTGTGCTGGTGTTGGTTTACTGCATATATATGCATGCCCAAGTTATGATTGATCCCTCTGCTGAGCTGACTAAATAATAAAAGTGAACACGATCACAAACATCTGACTTTAGCATGTTCTGGAAATAAGCAAAGAGAGGTTGGCTGAAATATGCTGGTAAGATATGCTCATTCAAATTTCATTATGAAATCCAGGCATCAAAGGATGAAAAATTGAAACAGAGAGTATTTCAGGTATGGGTTGAAATTTCTCTCCTTGATAGTCTCTGACTGTGAGTGCAGTTACAGATGTCTTGAGCAGCTCAGTGCAGTCCCTGACTATGGCTGTGTTTTGTCTTTTCCAATTTGCAAGCTTAGTATTCTTCTGGGTTTTCTTTCCTGAGATCTAGTGGCAACTGTTCAGCCAGCCAGAACACTCTCAAATAAGGCTACAGGTGTGTGGAAGGGAAAGTAATATTGGCATGAAGTATCTAGCTGCTTTGAGACAGGTTCTATAAAGGCTCTTCACTCTCTAAAAGGAGAGAATGCATAAAGCGAAGTTATAGAAGTAATTGATGAGTCTTTATGATTTAAAATTTTGTTCTTAAAATGTTGAAGTTATTGGATAGTTCAGAGTTTCAGAAATATTGACCTGCTACTGGTCTGAAAGCGAAGATTTCTCTGTTTGCCATTGTTTGGTTAATGATGAGCAGGAGTTTTACTGATCTTTTCCACCTTGCCGGGCTGTTACAAACAAAGTAAACACTTTGTAATTGAGCTGTGGCAGTCATTTGTAATGTGCAGTGTAGGAAAGGTGAGTAGACACCGTCTCCTTCTCCTGTTCCCCTCCAGGAAGTGTTGGGAAAAATACAGTAGTGGTGTTGTGTTTGCTAGCAGAACATGCACAGCCTTGCATATTAAGGCAGGCACTTAGCCAGCAGCTTTGAATTATTGTACCCTGACATTACCCACTGTAACTTTTAGCACTCTGGGCCCATTACTTTGGCTTCCTGCCCAGTAATGTGCAATTTCCACTTACATAAGAAGATGTAGCAGGAGTAATGACTCCTTGGAGGAGATGTTTTCTTTTGCAGCAAATCAGCCCAGGGCCAGCAGGTGTAAGTTTACAGACACAGTCCAATAATGGCACCCTGCACTGTTCTCTGTTAATCTGGCAGTAGATGGAAAGGAACAGATCTGCCTTTGCACACTTTTCACTGTCCATTGACTTAATTGCAAAGTCAAGCTCATGTAAATGTCTGTGCAAAGCTCCATTATTTTTCTTATTTTCTTTTCCAGGCACCCCAGAATGCATATCAGAACAGGGCTAATGGATGCCCATCTCTACTGTCTGAAGAAATACGTGGTAGACTTCCTTGTAGAAAACAGGTAAGAAATCAAGCAATGCACCAGGTAGTAGCAAGTGTTTTCATTGACATGGTTTGTACCAGGGCTTTAAAAGAAGATTTGTTTCATTAAATTGGCTAGCATAAAATATAAATGTAAAAGAGAGCAGTTTTCAAAATGCTTTAACTGTACTAAGAGGAATGCCAAGCAGTATGTCTGAGTTTCTTACTCAGATCTTTAAAAAAATAAAAAATAAAAAAAAAGAAGAAAGAAAAGAGAAGAAAAAACCAAACAAGCAAACAAAAAAGATACGTAATAACAGCATAAGTGAAAGTTTTGCCTCTTTTCCTCATCTCTTGTTTTCATAATGTATCTGTGCTTTTTTTGGCTGCTCATTTCACCAGGACTCCCCCATGGTTAGGGCTGCAAATACATTTCTGGCCTTTGATTTTCCCCACCACAGTCTGTTTTGGCCTTTGCAATCACCTTTTCTCTCCGCCTTCACATCAACCACCACTGCAGGTGGGCTATCTCTGTAGCATCATATGGTTTTAGCTTGTGATTTTCCTCTGTCAAAATGCTGAGACCACCCACTGAGTAAGCAAAACATCCATTTATGGAAGTGGAGAAGGATCTTAGCTATAATATTTCATGAAACAGACAAAAAAACCCACCCTGTTTATCTTTAAAAAACAAACAAATGAGCAACCTCCCTCATAGTAACTAGTTCAGTTTTGGAATGATGTCCTGTTCCTAGACTTTTTGGGGTGCTCTCGTGCTCATTACATATATTGAATGCTCACTGAGTTCTCAGGAATTCTTCTCCTGTTTTAAGTAATATGAAAGATAAATTTGCTGACTAAGTGTTGTGTTCATAGTGTTTTTCCTTAGCAAATAAACAAATGTGAAAAAATGTTGCGGGGTGGGGTGATTTGTGATAGTCTCAGCCATATACAAATCTGGTGATTCAGTTGGATACGTGATTGAAGAAAGTTTTCCAGGATAAGGTTCTGTGAGTGAGTTACAAAAGTGGAAAATCTGTCTTAACCACCGGGACAGTTTCTTGCCATGCATAAGGATAAAGCTTTTCTGATATCATGACTGGTATCTGGGGGTATTGTACAAGTTGTTTTTGTTCCCATTTGTGTATGGGAACTTGTTTGAAGGGTGAGAAAGCTTCAGGAGCAGCAGGTGATTTAAATCTGGAAGAAGTTGTTCCTTCAGCATATTTTAGAAAGTCAGTGACAGTTTGGAGTTCTTGTATTTCCTGTGGTAGCAGGAAGCAGGGTTTGTGCCTTTCTTTTGACATAATACAACATTTAGAATTCATTTCTTGAAATCCTAGTGGTCCAGTTTTGCTGGGATTAGACAGTTCTGCAATATTAGATATTTTCATACATTTGGTTCTTCCCTGGTATTTCATGCAGTTTTGAATTTAGATTATTAGGGACAAGGACAGTCTTTGTTAGACATGCCGCATTGCATGCTTGACATGATGAGACCTCTGAGCAAAAAGAGTGATAACTTTAGATTTTATGCTGTTTCCATTGAAACTGGTAAGATCTTTGGCTTTGTCAGTGACAGGATTTTACCTTGTATTAATCAAAGCCAGCAGAGTGAAATCCTGCTCCAAACTCTTCCAGTCACCCTCAGATTGTGCTAGAACAAGTCTGGCTTTTTGCAAGTAAGACCAATTGTTTTTTTATTTTGTAGAGAGAGGACATTCTCTGTCTTCACTATTTTGTGAGGGTGTATATCTTTTCTGTGACATTTCCATAGCAAATACCTAATTACAGCACCCAGACAGCATTTCTAAGACTCGATAGCAACATCTGGCTTACTAGTGGCAGATAGTTGCTTCATTCTGTTCATTACGCACATGCTGGTTATTGAGTTAGTTGAGAAAGAGAGAGAGTCAATTGCAAGTAATGTGCTTAATTGGCAAATCTGGGAAATGGGACTTTTGCCATGAGGAATAACTTGGGCTTTCAGGCTTCTGGCACCAGTGGGCATTTATTTGCAGCTTGTTTTTCTTCTCTGAGGAAGGAGAGGACAGTGTATACTCAAAGATCTTTCCATGTTTGGCAGCAATACACCAGGACTTTTTAAAGACCCTGTGGAATACTTTTGCCTCAGAAGTACTCGCATCTACATAATTGTTTGGGTTTAAGAATTCTTTCTACTATTTTTTTTTTTGGTCTAGAGAGAATCCATAGTAAGATTTTGCCTCTCCGCAATTCCACACCAGGGCTGGAGAAGCTCAGATGCCTTGTTTAAGTTGTATGTGTTTAAAACTAACAGCAGGGACTGAAGTGAACAGTGAAACGTTTGTATGGTGCCAGGAAGTACTGACATAGTGTACTTCCTCAATATTACAATATTTACATTGTGTTAATATTTTAACAGTGTGGTTTGATGGCAGGCAGAACACCTTTTGTCATTGTTTGTAGCTCAGTGAAGCAATACATTTTTTACCAAATTTTATTTTGACTTACAAGAGCAGAAAAGATTTTGCCCAACAGTAAAAATTTCAGATCCTGAAACTAGCTGTAGCTCACCCTTTTGCAGAGGAAAATTATGATTACTTCCAGGTCAAGGAATTACATGAAAACTAATGTGGTTATGTATGTGGGATCTGTTGCTCCAAATGGGATAAAAGCCCCAGTGTAGTCCCATCTTAGCTGCAAAGATGTGGCAAGAAAAAGCTCTCCCCAAGTGAGCTTGAGCAGCAACTTTGTTACTTTGAGGGTGGTGGAGCACTGGACTGGGCTGCCCAAGGGGGTGGTTGAGTCTCCATCTCTGGTGATATTTAAAACCCAACTTAGACACCATCCTGTGCAGCCTGCTCTAGGTTTTCCTGCTCTGGCAGGGGGGTTGGACTAGATAACCTCCAGAGGTCCCTTCCAACCCCTAACATTCTATGATTCTGTGAGCATAGTTTGTATGTAGCTGCACCTGTAAGGGTAAATTGCATTCCTCCCCATCAATCAGATTAATGTGTGTCACATGTAAACACTAGCATCTAATATGAAACAGGGGTGGGGTCGGGGGGCTAAAGAATGTGAAATGGCTAAACCTTTGTTTTGTCCAAGTATATGAATCTTGCTTTAGGATTTGGGACAGCTTTGTTACATGACACCTATGGAAAAGGGCTGAATTTATTGTTCAGCTCCAAAACGAAGTTTTGATACTAAGATTTTAGCATCAGCTTGGCTGCTGCCTTGCTTTGTGGTACTAGACAGATCTCTATTTTTTCCTGTGCATATGTTCTCTCTTCTGGGTGGTATCATTTGGAGAGTAATCAGTATTTGTTCGGCAGCAGTGAGATTCTGCTACAGGGGATGTTAGGAGAGGTCAAAATACTGTTTGGTAGTCTGTAACTCAATTCATAGTCCTTTAACCAGAGGTCCCTTACTATTTTGAAAGGACTGAATAGTAGATTTGCCTGCCTAAAGTTTTATTGCACTATAGCAAACCAAACAAATACGATCTTAAGTTTTAAAAAGCAGAGATTGTTCATGCCTTTCAGTAAAAGTCAGAAGAAATGGCATTTATTAGAACTCCCTCAAATACATATGCCCAGACAAAAAAATACCACACCCCACTGTTGTTTAAATCAGGGAAATTTATTTTGGGGAGAATTAAACTTTCTCTTTCCTCTCCTAGGAGGAAAAAATGTATTTTGGGTGGTCAGGTCCCCACCTCCATCTAGCTCTCATCCACTACTTCAGCACTGTATCCTGATGAAATTGAGCCTTCAAGGGTATGACAGTCCCACCCTGTCTGAATCACCCAAGGTCAGATGTTCATGGTTCCACAGTGGCTTGGGGAACAGCTGTGGAAGTTCTGGCCCTTGGCATTTTGTTACTCCCTTCAGCTGGACTTTATTCCTTCCCTTCTCTCTCTGTGCTCCTGCATCACTGGGGCAGGTTATTTATCTGAGTGCTCCTTAATCAGTTCCAGTGCACTGGCAGCCTCTGTCCAGGGATGCCAGCAGGAGCACTGAGTAATGCCCTGTGATGGACATCTTCATCGCTGAATCTGCAGTAGATAACCAGCACTGATGACTTCTGGGTCTGTTCCCACTAGATTCACAAGAGGTCATGGACCATACCCATAAACCAGATTTATCCTGTCTGAACAGGGACTGTGACCTCAATGTGAACAAGCAGCAGCTTGTTTGGGCTGAATTTTCTGCTGAGTATAACTGTCACTGGTTTTACAGAGACCTTTGGTTCTTCCCCAGGTTCCTTTCAGCATCAATGAAGTTAGAGTTGCTGCGGTTGGTCTTGGTTTGGCAGATGTACAGTCTGCTGAATTGTATCACATCTTTGCGAGGGAGGAAGTTCAGTTAAAAATTTGATCTCCCTGTATTAAGGCAAGAGCTTTTCTTTCCTAAACTTTCCTTTCCTTTTTCAGAATAAAGCTAACCTGAGGATGTTGTAGGTGCTGTGCTTTGTGGTGCGGGGAGGACAGGCGAGTGCAGGCTGTGTGTGTTGCAGGAGCTGCTCTGCCAGTGCAGGGCAGGGACAGTTGAAGGTGAACACCTGCACCGGCAACATGAAGTGCACAATATTGCTTTTCTTTAAAACGATCATTACGCGAGCAGAGCTAGCAGGCTAGACAGAAGCAGAGGCTGTAGCTGGCTAGGGGCATGGCTCCACCCCACAGCTGGTGGGCCTCACACCCCCGGGGCCCTGGGGTGGCAGCCAGCACAGTAGCCAGTCCCTTTTTTTGGCACTCTCCTGAGTGCTAGGTTGGAATCTTGCCTCACTGCTGCATTTCAGGGCAGATGGAAGAAGAGAGTCCTTATTCCCTTTCCCCTGTGAACTTCATCTGTAGCAGAGGGCAGGATCTAAGCCTGTGCTTTGTGAGCTCAGCATGTCATACCAACATGCATTGATATTTCTTTACTGTGTACTGATAGTTTGCTTGCTAACAATCACAGCAAAGCTGCTAGCAGAAGAAATATGATCAAAGTGAAATTGCATGATAGTTTGTATTCTGTTTTTCCAGAATATTTCTAAAGCTCTAGCCTGGTGAAATAAGATACCTCATCTGGGGGAGGGCTAGTTGGGAGATAAAAAGCAGCTCCTTCCCCTGTAAAGTTCTAACATGGAAAATTGAAATGAAAAATAAAAATGTAAGTGTTGAAGATCTGTGTCTCTATATAGCTAATGTGTATGCTTAAAAGTGTATGTAATGTGCATTTATAGTATATATGTAAACATGGATGGCATTGTGCCCACAGTTGTGTAGGTACAGGTGACAACATTTGTAATGTGTAAGAGATTTCACCTTGTTCACAGGTGAGACCTGTAGACATGTGGAGGCTGCCATTTTTGTCTTTTATTGAGGTAGATGAGAAAATCTGAAGGCAGATCAAGGCTGCCTAAAACAGAGCAGTATGTGGTCCTACTTAGTAAGTTACCTGCCAAAAATCACTTTTTTCAAATTTCATCAGGACAAAGCATGTCATGAATATGCTAATCAAACCTTTGTTACAGGTGGGGCCCGCAAAAAGCTACATCTAAAAATACTAACTTTGCAAAGTTAAACACCTGGCAGTTAGGAAGTGTGTAACCCTTTGCTTCTGTATGTGCCACGTTTTGATTCAGTCTTTAGTTACATGACTCTGGGTTTTTCCCATCAGTGACCATTGTTTAATTTGTTCACTGAGATGCACACTGAAGGAGATACTGTTCAATATTGTGTGTAACTTCTGTAGTTCAGGTGAAGGCCACCAGCCTTACATGGTGCTTGCTTTTTAAACCCCCTTCTGAAGATAAGGGAAATACTTTCCTTTTGGATTCTTGGTGCTTATCCCTGATACTATAATACTCTGCACACACTTCATTAACTATGTTTACAGCACCCCTACTAATGAAGCAACGGTCTTTCCCTATTCTGAAAGGGGAAACTAAGGCACAAAGGAGCTGAAGTTTGACTCATCTTTGTCTTATGTATGTCATGAATGTTATATAGAGAGCTCTTAATGTTGAAAGAATCTTTTCCATTGATGATAACTGTCACAGGGTTAAAACTTACCAAATCAAAAGCATACAGTTACAACCTGCAGAACTTATATTTACATTCTGGATTCAGCAGTATCTGTAAACTGCTCTGACAGAAGAGAATTAAAAAAAATTAAACCCCAGTTCTTCAAGCATCATTCATTTGCCTTAATATTAGCAGTTCTTTTCTTCTCTCACAGCCTTCTGCTTTGTATATTTAACACACATGTTCTAACAAATGAGGCAGGCATTCTTCTGCCTCATTACACAACCTTGATTCATCCTCAGGGCATAGTCCATCTTTACACTCAATGAAGAAGAGATTGAGACTGGGGAGAGAGGAAAAGTGTTTTTAAGGATTGTGTCACAATATGTACACACAGTGTCTTAATTAAGGTTGTATAAGCAACATAGTTCTAGCTTTTCTTAATTTGAGTGCCCAAACTGTTACCCTGATGTTCTTTTAAGTGTGTGTATATATATCTATATACATGACACTTCTAGAATTAATCAGTAAGGCTACTGTCACTCTTGCTAATGGAGTAGCTGTTATCAACACAGATTTATCACCTTTCAGGTCAACTACCAGAAGATGGGATGCTTTAAACTTCAAAGAATATCCACCGCAGCCTGTGTAACCTTGGCCTGGCATGTACTCTGTTACTCCATTGAGTAGTGCATGAGTAGTTCAGTTACCTTGCAGAAAGAGAGAGAGAGAATGGAGCCTGCCCAACGTGAAGGACTCAAAAAACTTAGCTGCAAAACAGGTCTCTTCCAAGCATGTGCAAACAGTGGTTTCTCAGACTTAGCTTGATATAGTATGGGCGCTTTTTGTGTTTACAAATGTAATGCCCTGATGAAAAGGCAATCTTGTGCCAAATTGCAAGCATGGCAGTGCAAGTGCTTTTCAGTGGAGCAATTGAAATATTTTTAACGTGGACAAAACAAAGGTTTTTTCCGTAATTTTGTTCTTGGAAGTAGCTGAGACATTTGTGATGGAGCTAGCAAAAAAAAAAATCAGCTTGAGGCAAACACCTGGCATGGGTAATTTCAGCCAAAACAGTTAAACTTAGACCAAGTTTACAAACAGATGAAGTCAAACACTTAAAATAGGAAATGCTGGGCTGTTTGTCTATAGGCACCCCAGTTGCACCACCTCTGAAAGGTAGTTATCTCAGTTTTTATGAAGGCAGATGCCACTGTGTGCTTGCTCAGATGTCTTCTCTGTTGTGCACCAGAGTGGCAGTTTCATTTTCTAACATAAGGAGATCTTTGGACTTCGTTTTAAAAGGCTATGTCTGTATACCTAAAACAAAGTTGATAGCACACATGTCCTTCCCCCTTTTATCCCCCTGTTCCTCCTAAAAGCAAGGTTAATTTTTTATTGTGTTTAGTAATGTGTTTTGCAAAGTAGCATTTTGTCCTCAATCAAGTACTTCTGTTGAAGAAGCCACCATTTCCCTTGTACAGTCACCTGGGAAGTGGGCAGCTTTGTTCATGGCACGAAGGAGTGATGTATGATACTGAAAAGGCAAGAATGATAAACAGCAGTGCTCTGGTCACTTTGAAAGGTCTTGAGTAAGCATTCACAGTGCCTTTTCCCTGGGAACACTGAGTGCTTACATCTTGCTTGCCACTAGGGAATCCACTTCTACCAGGGAGCCCTCCTCTTGGGGCGCACCCTGTGAGAGGCTGAGCTGGAGCTAAGGAAACAAATCAGCTCTTCTGCAGTTCTTCCAGCACTGGAGAGCTGCCTGCCAGAAATCCCCAATAAGGAAACTCTTCTCTGAACTGAGAAAATTTGCAGTAAGCTTTGTAGCCAAAGTCAGTATGATTTGTTTGTGAAGTTAAACATTGGGTTTGGGTTTGGGGTTTGAGTTTTTTTGTTGGTTGGTTGGTTGGTTTTTTTAAACTGCTGAAATAAATAAGAGCAAATTGTGTGAGGTCATAGTGCTCTGACTTTCCAAACTGCTTCAGCTGCAATCCCAGAGCAAGCTGCTCTTCTGGACTCTCCTCTGCTCTGTGCAGAAAGCCTCTGCTGGGCCAGCACTTGGAGAGGAAGGATTGCTGTTTCGGTGCTGTGTTCTGAGATCTGTGGGCGTGAGGAGAGCTGCAGCAGAGCCACCCTTCTCTTCCCCAATAAATGGCAGGGGCAGTTTCAGATCTTTGAAAACTGGAGGTGTGAGTGACTGGCACTGAAGCTCCTGCTTGGATGGCTGTGTGCTATGCTGTACACAAAGGCCCCTGCAGGTTTATATTAAGGTGCTGCCCAGACTAAACCAGTGCATTTTTTCTTTTTCCCCTCTAAATGCCTTTTTATCATTCAGGCTGTCACCTGTGTTTCCTGGCAAGGGCTGCTGGCTGGGGGAGGTCTGGCAGAGCTGAACACCCAGCTTTGGTGGTCTTTGTGTGACTGCCTGAAAGATGGTTTAAAACAGAACCTGCTCTGTGAATACCTGCAAGTTAACATGTGTCAACCGTGTGGCTGGAAGGTTTCTCCTTTACTGTAAAGTGAGATTTTATAATGAATACTTTCCTTGTGATTAAAATGGGTAAATAAATAGCTCCTACAGGAAGTATACGGTGTGAAGACAGGGTGAATAGATTGTAGCTTTCCAAACAAGGAAAAGGGAAAAAAAAAAACCAACAAAAACCAACCAAACCCAGGCTTCTCCTTAGTGCATTTAATCTATTAGAATGTGAAATGGCAATTTATCTTTCCCATTTCCTTTCCTTGTCAAACATATGCAGCTGTTGGAGCTTTTGCTGCTCCCTACTAGAAATGCCAAGACTTGAAATTTATTGATGTCCTCCTACTCCAGAGTATCATTACTGTTATCATCTTTCCATGGTACCAATCAAGCTCACTCCTGAAACCTCAAGGGAAAAACCCTAATGATTCAAATGAGATTTAAACAAATTAATGATTTTCAGCAAATCACTTCTGTAATAATTGCAAGTTGTGTTCCTGTTAGACTACCTGGGAGCAGACATGTCTTTGGACATGCTGAATTGCATCTTATTAACTTTATAATAACTGCAAATCTTTCTGTGAGACTTATGATATGCCATAGTGGCTATGTGCCTGAGATACCCAAAGCACTCTTGGTCACAGCGCAGTATTCTCTGCATGTAAGCTGCTCCTAATGCAACTAAAAGTTAAAAAAATTTAATTCTGTCCTCTAACTGTGATTTACAGCATCAAATAACGATGCTTTGGATTCCCTATGAAAAATGAATGTAGGGAGGACATGAAAAAGGTCACTCAAATGTCAAGGCAAATATAGAATCATAGAAAAAACGAGGTTGAGGAGGGACCTTTAGCAGTCTCTAGTCCAACCTTCTGCTCAAGTAAGTGTAACTTTTGTGTTGCTCAGGGGGGATTTTGCAGTTGAGTTTTGAAAGTTTCCAAGGATGAAGGCTGGGCCTTGTCCCAGGACTGTACCACTCACTGAAAAGTTTTCTTTATATCCCAACTGAAATTTCCCTCATTGCAGCTTGCGTCCTTTGTCTTCCCCCTTTACTGTGCACCTCTTGGGAAAAGTCCGGCTGTCTTCTGTATCACTTCAGTTTTTGTAGAGGAAAACTGTAATCAGATCCCCCTGCAGCCTTGTCCAGGCTGAACAAACCCAGCTCCCCCAGCGTTTCCTCCTGCATCATGTGCTTCTGGCCCTCTTGGTGGCCTCAGCTGGACTTGCTCTGATCTGATAATAGATGTTAAAAATTGTGAACTATGTTTTCCACTCTTTCATGCAGTTGCAGTTTCCTTGGGAAGCTGTCAGTCAGATTGACTTTTGTGTTAGTATGAGATGTGGATTTTGAACCAAGGAGTGGTGATTCTTTTATCCATTTATGTGCATTTTTTTTCCTTTTCCTTTCCTTAAATCATTGTCACTTGGACAGTATCACCCTAAGCATTCTTTTATCAGTCCAGTACATTTTCTTCCACATAGCAGTACTTGCATGTAAGATAATACTTGAGGTAAATTTTCTTACCTTGCTGGACATTTTCCTATGAGGATACAATGCTTGTGTGTGATATCACAGTATATTTCTCTGGCAGTGGAAAACATCATTCACCTGTATTTTCTGTTCAGATGGTCTGATTGTTCAAATCTGAAGAATTTTCAAAGTAATGTTCTCTTTTCTTCCCCTCTCCTGATTTGCTTCTAAATCTACACCGTGTCAGACTACTCCTTCTGAAATGCTGAGCCTGCTTTTACTCACGAGACGAATTTTTGGAACAGGAAGAAAATAGTAATGGTTTTCCTACAATTCCACTTCTCATGGTTTTTGTATTTTAGGTGTTAGTTCAATATCAAATTTCATTGTGCCTTAGCCAGTCAAGTGAAACATGAACAATAACAAAGTTGTCTATGACACCATTGCTGATTTTACTGCATTGAATTCTTGAGTTGAGAGACTTCTTACTTCCTGCATATGGAAGGGAGAATAATGCTACTAATGATGATAGGGCACACGTGCCTGAATAGAGTAGCTAAGAGATATCTATCTTTAAGTCAATGAATCATCCATCAATATCAATATTCTAAGTTCCATTTTGAATGCAATAAGTAACTACAGTATGAGGTAAGGACTGATCTTAGAATACACAGGGCAGTGTATTGCTGAGTGCTGTCTAGTTAAGTTAACAATCTTGAAGAAGTCAAAATACCTGAATGAGGAGGAGGAGTGACATTTACCTAAATCAAAGATGCAGAGATGAGCTGTAGCACATACAGCATTTTACACCAAACTTTTCAATGAATAAAAGTAGGATCATGAAGAACAGGATATGGGATTCATTGGTCAAAAGGATAAAGTGGCCAATAAAAGAAATGTAGTCTTATCACAGGACAGAAGATCATGTTGCAAATGCCCCAGTAAAAAGCACAGAAGACTTGTCATACAGGGAGAGGTGGAGCAAGGATTAGTAATCAATTGAGGATAGGAATTAATTACGGTAGAATGATTGCTGAGGAGAAGGTTGTTTGAGATTTTTCTAGATGGAAGCAGGACTGAACTACACACTAGAACTTCCAGATTACCTCCAGAGTGCTGAAAGAATGGATATGTTGTTAAGTTAAACCAAGAATGGGTCTATTCAGTTGCAGACCACTGAACACAGCGTCTGCATGGAGAAACAGAGCAAAGTGATGTACCTTTAATGCAGCCTCAGTGGAGCAGGGTGAAAGCTTACCCATCTTAAGCTACAACCATGTCTGCATTTTTTTTGACATGTTTTCTACAGATAAGTCTGAAGTGTTTAAATCTGTGTTCCAGAATGTATACTTATGTGTCTTAAGCTCAACAGTTTGTCAATTTTATGGATACATGTTGACTTTATCAAAAGTGCATGTGTTTGTTTAGGCATATTGTCAGGACGCCTCTGTTCAGTGCACTTTTCAGAAAAGGAGCCTAATTTCAAAGGCATTTAGAAAAAAGTTAGTGACTCAGACAGATGGCTGCAAGGGCGGAGGTGGGAGAGAATGGGGAAAGATGAGTTCTGGCAAGGAATCACGTTTGGTGCAGGTGCGCTTGTTTTAGAAGAATGGGATGCTGTCTGGGAATGAATGAGATCCATTCCTCAGGAGCATGCACAACCTGCCAAACGCCCTGGGTGGCCTCCGACGGCCTCAGAGACTTTCGGTCAGAGAAAAGTTCTAAAAATGTCTAAACTTGCTGGCATTCCCGTGCAAAAGCTGTATTAGTCAGGAGCTGCGGGGTGTTCCTGGCTGTTTGGTGAGTGGGCAGAGTTAAGGTTAAGTAGATGACCCAAGCTGAGTGCGTGCACGCTTTCAAAGGATTTGAGTATGTAATTGAGGGGTTTTAATTTCTGTGGTCAATTTTTCAGAAAGCTGCCTTGTTTCCCAAAGAGTTTTTTTGGCAGAAGTGGAAGTTAGATCCCTGCTCCTTTAAGTGCATCCAGACTTGGTGGAACTTGAGAGCAGCTTTTCATGTGGTTTGCATCCATACCATCTCTTCCATTCTTTGATCTGGGTCTTCTCTACATTATGGTGTCTGTGACTGTTGCTTGCGTGTCATCTTCTGCTTTCCCTCCACCATCCAGAATGCAGGGATCTGCATGGTGGTGGTGCTGCCATTTTGGGAAGTCATCCATAAATTTGAGCCTGCAAAGCAAAGCTGTGCAGTTACCTCAGCTTGCTTTGCAGTGGCTTTTCAAATACCGTCACGCATGCTCTTAAGAACACTGGGAGTAGGCTGCTGTCAGACGTGAAGGCTTGTGGTTAGAAAACAGTATGGAAAGACAAATGAAGCGCAAATGCAGTCATGTGGAATTACCTTTTAGTAGAGTATTTCTCAAAGTTTCCTTGCTTTATTCTTAGACTTACGTCCAAAAATAATGAGACACTAACAAAAAAGTAATTAATATGAAAATGGGGGGGTTGAGAAGTTTATTTACTCTTTTTGTGGTAGAAATTTTGGGAACGGAACAGGACAAATAGAACATAGCAAGAAATCTGTTTGATGCTGTGATTGGTGTTGCAGGTTATTGGGTTAGGAACAAGTAGTTGCCTGGTAGTTTACTTGCTTGCCTGGTTGCTTTGGAATTTTCCTTTCATAGAATCAGTCTTAGGTACACCAAACAAAGGCAAAAAAGAGTATTGCAAAATATAAGGTGAGAATTAGCCTTCTGCAGGGATGTGGCACACCCTATGAATTTATCATTTGATATTTTTTCCTTTTATACTTAGCCCTTCTCTGCTTTCTCCACATTCTTAGCATGTCTCAGAAATTCCAGCGTGTTTAGCAGTGAATCGGTGAGAAGAAGGGGAAAAGGCCTGTAATTGCTTTTTCCATTGTGCTTGTTAAAACCACATTGTCGGAAATGGACCCAAACACTGTCTTTTAAGTGGTGTTGAGTCTGAAGCAGGTGGTATTAACTCAGGACTGCATTAACTCTTTTCAAATCTCTTTCCTGTTTCCTTGAGGAAACATGCCTGGTGTATATATGTGGCAAGGGTAGTTTGCCTGCCTCTTGCATTGACATTTTAATTTGGTCCATGATATAAATATCATTTCCCTAATCCCCCTTGCCCTGACCCTGTTTTGTCTTTTCTTCAAAGTGAGTTGACTTTTTTTTTTTCTTTAAGGAGGGGAGAAGAGATGGGAATGGTGGCTGGTTGCTCTAGTTTGGAGCATTAAATGCTCAGGGAAAAAATCTCAGAGTAACTGTTGTTTCTTTCTTTGTATTCACATGGAAATTTTTAATCTCCATCAAAGGATCAGGAGAAAATAACGTTGAGATTCAACAAGAGAGCTCCCAGCTTACACGGAATTTTTAAATGTTATTTGGCTTTATCCTTTAAGCGATGAGAACCATGAACTATGTACCTACAGGATTCAGAATTAACTTTTCTCTTTCTTCAAACACACCCTTTTTTTTTTTTAATTCTACCTCCCTGCCTTTCTCTTACATCTTTATTGTTCTGCATAAACATGCAACTTCTTTTTGGCCAAAACTGTAAGTGCCTTAGGATTTGTTTAGTTGTATTTATGTATACATTTCTAACATTAATTATAAGCACCAGTCTGAAATACAGCCTCATACTCTTCTTTTGATGTGATCTGAAGAATCTCTGTTGAAAGCCATGGAGCTAAGATCAGAACCCAACCCACTGTGTGCTTGCATAGTTGTGCAAGAGCTAGCATTAAAATTAAAGAAAGGGAACAAAAATAAGGAGAGGAAAAAAAAAGATAAAAAGAAAAAGTAGGTATAAAAGGGCTAATAATCTACTTGTTTGCAGTAGGGAATCATGACCACTATCTGCACCTGTAGATGTAGCCGATTGTGCTAATAATGATAGCAAGGGAGACCCCCCTACAATCAGCCTGTGGAGAGTAACAGCAGATTTCACAGGTGGGTGCTGACAGCAGTGGTACATTTCATGCTTCATCACAGATTAATAAAACAGAGAGGATATTAAAATGCTAATACTCATTAATACTGTTTTATGGTGTTTAACATTAAACATGGAAAATGAAAATGAATGACAGCCGGTAAATGGAACTGACAGTTGTGTTCAGGGTGTCTTGGAGCTGGTGAGAACTAGCTACAGGAAATAAAAGCTGTGGATGCTTCCATCCCTGCTGTGAGTCAAGTCAAACAGCACCTCGTGGTACCTAAATTTTTGCAAGGTCACCTAAATTAGACTTAAACAGCCTCTTCTATTATTATAAAATTTTTGATAAGATTTTTTTTTCTTTACCAGCATTGGGCAGAGCCATTGTTTTCTGTGCTGTATGAAAGACAGAGTCTCCAGCAATACTTATGACTAAGAGCAGTAATCACACCCCATTGAAGCATAATTGTGAAATATGCTATTTTTTTTAAGTGGTCAGCATTTGGGAGTTTCCCCCAAAACTCTTCCTGTATTTCAGTTGGCTCCATTGTTCTCCATTTCTTGCTAAAGTTTTANAGACAACATCCACAGCCTTCCCCCCATCCAAAAGGCGAGTCACATGGTCATAGAAAGAGATCAGGTCGGTTAAGCAAGACCTCCCTTTCATAAACCCATGCTGGCTGGCCCTGATGCCTTGGCTGCCCTGCAATTGCTGTGAGGGCTCACTCAAGATGATCCTCTCCGTGTTCCTTCACATTTGCCACCCTCCAGTCATCTGGTACCTCTCCTGTTGACCAGGACTGTTGAAAAATAATGGAGAGAGGCTTGGTGAGCTCCTTTGCCAGCTCCTTAAGTACTCTTGGGTGAATGCCATCTGGCCCCATAGACTTAGGAGTGTCCAGGTGCAGAAGCTCGTTTGGACACTGGACACTCGTTTCTTTTCTCTTTAGTCTAGGTTACAGGCTAGTTGTTTCTTCCAAACTCCTCCTAATTTTTTTTTCTCTCTTGATGAAGGGTCTTCAGTCCTGTTCCTTCTTTGATTTAAGTTCCTTTCCTAGGCCCAGCCAGATGTTTGGTTTCCCTCACTGTTGACAGTCAGATAATATTCTCACGCCATCACTCTGTATATCCATATTTGCAAGACCTGTCACAAAAAATTCCCAAATTTTTGTCAGTGAGTGCCTTACTGTGTTGTTTTTTTTTTTAGTATTTTCCAAAGGCAAATTCCTTTAATGTCACATACAAATTACTTAAACAGCAAGCAAAGGGAAACCTTCCTGGTTTTCCTTTTCCAGTAAGAAGGCTGTGTTTCTGAGCCACATCTTATGGATGACCTAGAGATTTACACCACCTTTGCTGAAGGAATGTGGCTAACACTTCAGAGAACTGCAGGAAAGCTTCAGGAGTTTGGCCAAGAAAGAATAAACCATCAAAAACCAGGCAAAACTTCGTCTTTCTCCCTTTCCACTGCTTTCATTTCCTACCATGTTGTGTTGTCCTCTGCATCAGACTATTTAAGACTGCCAAATACTTGGATATTTTATAGGTAATATATCTTATAAATGCCATAGCCAGCCTCTGAGGGAAACACAGGATTGTCGGTTTTGGATGCAGTATAAAACCCAAGCAGGAAATCATTGCTGAATGGCACAGCTGCAGGCAAACACTGTAAGCTAGTAAACTGCCCATCTGCACAGCCACACGTGTGTCAGAGCATGGGGCCAGGGTGGCCGTGGCAGAGTGTGCCTGTAAGTGGTTAGCAGGGAGAAATTCAGTGATTAAAGAATGAAGTGTTTTGATTCATTAGTTCCTGAAATACAGTTATCTGAAGGTGATTATAAGCTTATTTTCAAGAAGGAGGAGAAACTGAAGACTAGAGCTTTTCCTCTTCTGTAATAAAAAAATAAAAGCAGAATTTCAGATCTAGGATGGGTTAGATCATCCTGCTGCAGGTCGAAGGATGTGAAACAACCTACAGTTGAGGACTGAAGGAAAGGTTTGTCAAGAAAACTGAAAACACTCTATTTGTTTATAGGGCTGAACTGGAAGTCACATCTAAATCTTCCCATCAAAGCTAGAGACAGGAAGGACTCTTTCAGTCCTTAGGACTGCTTCACTGTCACTGACCTGAACAGGGGCCTGGGTGGGTCATGAGCTGCATGCTTCTTAACATTTGAACTGTTTAAGATCTCCCTTTGCTGGAGACTTTGCCAACCAAAATCACTTTCAGGACACTTATTCTAGTACTTTCCTCCTTTAATTTAACCTATAGTTACTTCCTAGCTTTACTGTCTTCTGTTCTAAATAACTTGTCTTTCTTTGTGGATTATCATTTGTTAGTTCCTCTAGCCATGCTCACTGTCTTAGTTCTCACAGTTCTTCCTCTGAAGTTTAGCACTTCCTCTTCTACATGCCAAGTTTGAGTTCATTTTCTGCCTGATTTTCCCAAGCACTACTTTAAATAATCCACAATTTGGTAACTAAATGCAGATTGTTAAAATAATGAAACAACAACAATTAAGCTCTTTTAAGACTGCATCTCATGAACTTCAACTGGAAAAACTATTGATTTGGGATTTTTTTTCCAAATACTTTATTGAAAAATAAAATTATCTTCTAATAGTCAGTATTAAATTACCAGTGCTATAATCCCATTGTACAGTAGACTTTATATACTGATATTGTCTATTGGGGAGAGAATTTTCTTGATTCATTGTAATGTATAAATCAATGCAAAAGGAAAGATAATCTAGTGATCAGGGTCCTTGTTTAAGGCATAGACAGCTTGGGTTCAAGTCGCTACTTTATCACAAACCCTTCACATGATTCTTTGCCTCCTAGTATTGGGGTGTAATAATGCATATAATAAGAGCTGAAATCTGTACGCAGAGAAGATGGGTATATTGCCAGCTGAAGGCTTTGGAAGCTTTCTGTTCACTGATGTGGTTTTGGATCTGAATACCTAAAGAGCATGAAACTCTTGGGACCTGAACTTGTTAAAATGCACTGATTACTTTTGGTTAAAGTACTGAGTCTTTAAAGTGTTCTTGATGTTTCATGTGAGCAGGAGGACATCATTAATATCTGTGTCATAAATATTTTCATTTAAAGATCTAATATTTAATATATCCTTGAGCATTTCCGTATTTTTATCACAAAGAAAAGGAGGTGCTTTGGGTTTTCCTCTATAGGCACTTCATTATCTCTTTTCCTGTCAATTGATGCCAAGAGTGGATTGCTGTTGTCATTACAGTGTTGGTACTTTCTGCATTCCATCTGCACACAAGCATGAATTGCAGGGTGATGCCATCTTAAATTATAGGCATCTTTGTGAAAGTATAGGGGAAATCATTCTGCAAATGAAGCTTTTGTTTTTCTTATTTTGAATCTTCCTTTATATTTTAACGTTTTAAGGAAACATGTTACATGTTTAAGGAGACATGTGGACATTGTCTTAGTGTCAGATGTCTTGGAGTACCTGGCATTTTGATTCATCCTTATGAGAAATGTACAAAATGTCTCATGATGTTATGCAAACAAAGTGATGACATGCAAGTTTTAGCATTCATGGACTTCATATGTGTGTTGTCTTCCCCAGGACAATCACATCTCTCCGGAGTGAACTGATTCCACATCTGGTTAGGAGACAGTTCTCTTCTCCTGCATCATTGCAGCAAGGACTAGACAACAAAGAAGAGGACAAAAAGAAAAAAGAACAAGCATCCCTAGGTCAGTACAAGTATCAAAGATTTGATGCAGGTTTTGAGGCCCATGTGCTATAGCTGAATTATTGAGTAGAGTACAAAATTAGTCCGAAACACTAGTTTTTGAGGTTTGAGTTTGTTTCTCTTAAAATTCATGGTAGCAAACATTTTAGTACATTCATTTTTCAAACAGTATTGTGCATTATGTAAGTATTTTTATCCTCCCTTGTTGAGTGTAAATCAGCTAGATGCTCTGTATTTTTTCTTCTGGAATACAGTATAGGTAAATGCACTTTTGAAAATGTAATTTTAGGAAGGAGTTCCTAAAATTGCTTAGGGCAGCAGACTAAGCCTTAACTACCCTGCACTGGGAACTGGACAGGATCTCAGCTGTTGGAATTTATTTTTAGCATTTCCACTTTCTCCTTGTGTGACCTTGGGCAAAACACTGCATCTGTCCTGATCCCTTGATTCCCACCTGCAGAATAAAAATAAGCACTTGCTCACTACATGTGATAAAATCTCTTGATGATTGCTAAGCATCTAGCCATTCAGATCATGTGAGGCAAAGATTTCCCTTCACCAACAGTGTTTTAATAGTATTCCTCTTCAGAAAGCATTTCATTAAATCCTGTCTAACTTCATGCATGTGTGTGTTCTCCAGACATTTACAGTTTCATAAAGGAAGATAATAGCTTGCTGAAACCTGCTCCGGATAACTCTTGTTGGAATGATCATAGAGGAGATATGAATGAAACTCTCCATGAAGGAAAAGTGCGCTGCTACGTCCATATAATGAAAGAAGGGCTGTGCTACCGAGTGAATACTCTTGGGTTGTATATTGAAGCTAACCGACAGGTGAGAAAAATACAGAACTGCCACATGGATATGCAGCAGTAGTGTATGGGGACATTGTAGTCTCCAGGAGTGGCTCCCTGCCATACAAATGAGCAGTGTGTGAGAGTTGAATCAATGCCATGTTATCTAGGCACATCACTTACTGATTGCTGGATAGGGACATGAGACCAGGAAACAGTTTTGTTGCTAATTTACTCCATAGCTTTGATTTAACTAAGAAAACTCCTACCCCACACACTCTTCTTTTTTTTGAAGATGGCAAGACCTGCAGCCAAAGAGTCAAGAAGTGTGGAAGATAAGACTAAAGTAGCTTTGATAGCTCATGTAATCAGTATCCTCTATGTCTTAAATCGGTTCTGACTGGACTCTTCCTAATAGATGCCTATCTAAGTGATAATGAGGAAGGTTATTAATGATTTTCAGGAAGACTTAAAATACCCATACATTCAAATTGCCTAATGCTTTCCATTATGAAAGAATTCTTTTATGAACAGGTTTCACTATGGTGGCACTCCAGGTAAACACAGGAGTGAAATGTTGATCTGTTTCAGCTTTCACTCTCACAGTACTAAGAGTTCATAAAATAAAAGATCACAGGGAGGATTAGAGAAATCTTATACTAACTAATGAGCTGATTATTAAAAGCTTTTAATATAATATTTCTTTTTTACCTATACTGGCTGATGTACAAGTTCTCACTTCACTCTGCTAGTGATGAACTTCCATTACTATCAGGAGTGGACACTTTCCTCTAGTCTTGAAAGATCAATAGGGAGCATAGTAGGGGAAGACTCAAAATTTCTGGAAGAGGGGCTGGGAGAGCAATAAAATGATAAAGTTATATTGGGAATCCTGGAGCATAGTAGGGGAAGACTCAAAATTTCTGGAAGAGGGGTTGGGAGAGCAATAAAATAAGAAAATTATATTGGGAATCCTGGAAATGGTCACTGCCTTGCCTTAGCTCTCAGAATGAGTTGATTTCTTTTTAATAAAATGAATGGATTAATTTATGCAAATTAGAGTTGCAGCATGGCAGAGTGAGTTCACATACTGGAGCTCTTTCTCCTCGGTGCCTGTAGAGGAGCACAGAAATAAAATTGTTTTGCAGTTAGGGACATGAGGAAATGAGAAGGGAGGCAGCAGTGCTGTCAGAAAGGGAGAACTTTCCCCAACAGTATCTGGAGCAAGTGTGCCCAAAGGGTTAAGGGAGAACACCACTTGCTAAGGGAAGTGTGTGTGTACATTTGGCAACAGCCACTACAGTAAAAAGTTACAGAGTTAAGCCAGTCAGACTCCATATGTTGGGTTTTGGGTTTTTTGTTTTGTATTGGTTTTTGTTTTGTTTAACCTAAATATTCAGTTCAGGAAATATGTTTGCTCCTGGGTAGTGCATGGAATTAGTGTTTTGAAATCACATTGGGCACTTCAACATTGGAAAAGATTTTCTTCGAATTTTTAATTTTTCCAGAACGGTAAAATTTCTAAGGAAACTATGTAGAGGTAAAACATCAAATGGAGCTTAATGAAGGGTTGTGAGAAAGGAGTTCCTTTCTTCAATGCCAACGCATTTTGTTTCTCTTGCTAATCCTCGTAAAAGATACACATTTAATTTTATCAAATGTTTTTGCCTCTCTTCTTGGTCTCTAAGGAGGACTTTTGGTGTCTTGTTTGCTCCTATCTTGGTTTTCACAAACCACATTCTGATTCCCTGGCTGCAAAGCTGGGACCTTTGACTTTGCTGTCCAAGAGGACAGACTCCTAGAGCAGTAACAGTTCGCTCCAGTAGCCGTGAGAAGGAATGGCATCCTAACCCATTGCCCTTCTGGTGAGGAAACACTTTACTCACATCATTTCACTTCCAGCTGGCTTTCTGGATGCCTGCAGCCTGTGTGTGGGCAGGTGGGTTCAGAAGGGAGTTATCTTCAATAGCAGGAAATAGTTTCTTTGTAAGATGAATTAAATCCAAACACATCTTAAACCTTCCCTTGACCCAGGCACTCCCTCTGACTCCTGCCCCCTATCTAACCTTCCTTTTTAGAGCAAAATGCTTCAGCTGGTAGCTTTCTTGGGTCACCCCTCAGGCTGCACTACTATTGACTGATTCTAATAAGGGCTTTGCTCTGGCCGGTAAAATCCTCTATTTATTTCACCACACCACCTTTCCACTGAGGAGGGCAAGAGCCTTTTCTTGTTTCTTTCCCTTCCCACAGAGCGATATTGGATAGTAGGAATCTTTCCAACCTATGCTGTAGGTATGCTTTGGTGTGTGTGTTCCTCTTTTGGATCTATCTGTTGTGACTGCCCAGCTATGTGTCAGGTGAGGACATCATCCCTTCACCAAGCCAGCATCATCCAGGTGGATTGGCCTACTTTGTGATGTTCTGATAAGCTCGTGTTTTTCTGTAGTGCCTACACCTTAGAATGAAGGATCTAGCCTGTTCTTGGTGGGTTTTTTTTTAAAAAAAAAAGCAAGCACAAGTCTTGTGGGAAGAACTATCTTGAAGATATAAACAGCTACAAATGTGGAAATACCTACTGGTGACAACAGGCAGCCCAAAATGATATCTCAGAGGTGTGAGCTCATCTCACTCATCTGAATGAAGCATGAACTGTGAAAATTTGTCATATGAAAAGCAGTGCTCTTTATCCATCCTTTCATGCTGGAAGGGAAACAGGCTGGTCATAGTATGAATATCCAAACAATTTCCTGCAAGTATCATCTCATTTGAGATCTTGAGATATTTTTTCTGATCTGATCCCAACTTCTTCAGATCTGTGAGATCTACTTCTTGAGTTTCACTCCCAAGCCATCAGCTCTTGTTATCCCAGTTTCCTAAGGAAGTCATTTTACACAATTGTACTGCATGGCAGCTCCTTCATAACAGCTTTGGAAATGGCTGGCAGCTATCAGCCAAATTTAACAGAGCAATAGAGATGTCAAAGACAAACTTTCCAAAGAGTTTTGTAAAAATAGATGCTTGGGTAGAGAAAAGACAGACTTAATGAGTGCCACTTCTTCCCCTCAGGCAAACCTCACTGTGCTGAGGCTCTAGGTGACCTCCCAGAAGGACAGTAAGTGCATGCATCCTGGCTGGCAAAACAGCATGTGCAGAACTCTGCACAAGCCCCAGCACCTGCTGCCTCTCACTCACACGATTTGCTGTGACACAGACCTCTTGGCCCTCATGCATCACTTTGCTGCCTTCTCTATCTCCCATGTTTCTTCAACTCCATCCTACCAAGATGCGTCATACGTTGCATCACCACTGCAAGTAACTGTTCAGTGCTGTGTCTGTGCATTGCTGTGAGACTTCCACCTCCACTGAAATCCCCATCTGTGCTGTCATCACCTCTTCTGTGGTGTGTGACCTTGGCCCCAGCCTGACGCCAGGAGATGCAGAATGCCTCAGGCTGCTCTTTCACCCAGAAACGGAGGAATGATGGAGTGATAGCCCATTCTCCTACAATGCTGGCTCCCCTTTCTTTTCAGGAGCCAATTCAGAATTGCTCTCCATGGATTTGTTCTTGGCTATCTTATGGGTGGTGTCTCTCTCTATTACCATCGCTGCTTTGTGTGCTTATCTAACACCTGCCTCCTCTCTGTCAAGATACTTTTCTTCTGCAGCTTTCTACCATCTGGAATAGCCACTTGATCAACTTCAGTTTCTTTCTCCTTAAACATCTGTGATACTTTTGTGTTGCCTATACCTCAGGGTGCTACTTTATTGAGTGGGCTGAATATAGTCATCTTTTTATGCCGGTTTACTCATTTATATTTGATATTGCTTCCCTCTCTTGCATTACTGCATGGTGTAAAACACATTGAAATGCATCTGAAATGGAAGATGCTGGACACTGTAGTAATGTACACAATGTCACTATGTTCATTCAGCTGGGGCCAGCCTAATTGCTGCTGATGATCCACTGCTTCTCCACAAGTGGGAAGCTGAGTTGAGAGGTCACGTACAGTGCACTGCAGTGGAAGTGTACCTGTCTCCTTTACATAAGGGGAACATGATAAAGCACACATATCTGGTTGCAGATTGAAAAAGCAGGAACCTGTGTTTTCCTTTTGACTTAAAATCTTTATGGTAGATGCGCTAGTGCAATGGAAACCAAAGTCATCTTTGAGCTATTTCTGTAACACATGAGTACAGCACTTGTGATGTGGGTTTTTTCCATCCAGGTTCCCAAGCTATTGCTTAATCTGGGTGTGGAAGAACCACTGGTTCATGGATCTGCACAAATCACTGACAGAGGCATGGTAAGTGTTCCCTTTCCCTGTCTCTGCCCTTTCAATACAGTCTGCATACCCTTTGCTTCAACTGTTTCCTAAAATTCAGTCCCGTCATTGGCAGTAAAACTGATTTCTGAAATGTGGAATTACAATGTGAGTGATACCGCCTACAATCTCTTCATAGGCTTGCCCATGGGTTCCTGCCTTTCACTCCGTCTTTAAAACTGTTTGGTAAAAATTCTAACTTACTCCCAAGTCAGACACTGCAATCTCTTGTTGCCTAGTGGCAACTCATGGTAGTTGAGCCCATGTCCCAAAGGACACCAAACTCAGAAGGGGTCAGTATTGTAGCTCTACTTCTTGCTATTTAGTTGAATACTGGCTTCAAATCTCCTTTTCACAGATCTCACTGGGCTAACCAGTGGATACCAGCAGGACTGTTCTTACCATGCTTACCTTACTGTGTTAGGCCTATAGAGCTGGACCAGGTAATGGACCTTAACCAGGCTAATAGACTGTAGGAAGACTGTCCAATTGTCTGCCTATGGGCTGGGCCACTCTTGGGGATCTTTGCTCTGTCAAGGATCCGTTAGAGTAGAACATGGCACACTTTGATGGTAAGTGCTTGAGATGTGCTGTTTGGAAGAAGTGTATGGAGAACACATATCAGAGAGCTCCTGGTACTTTTGCCAATTTCTGTTCTTTTCTTCCCTAGGTGGGATCAGACAGCATCATTGGGTCATCCACACAAGTCGGGGAGAAGACATCCATTAAACACTCCATCATTGGCAGCATGTGTACCATAAAAGAAAAAGTTAAGATAACAAACTGCATCATCATGAATTCTGTAACAATTGAGGAAGGGTATGTCACCTCTTTGTATGTTGGTCCGCTAAATTTGCAGTTTCTTTTTCTAGATAGATTGTGAGTCAGTAATTTTTGTCCTATAAGGAACCCTCAGCCAAAGCAGTTGATACCAGGGGGTGTTTTCCTAAAGACAAGGTCAGAAATCAGTCTCTGTAAACCAGCTACAAATGCACATGTGAAGTGAACTAATGAGAAGGCTGCAGTCTTGGAACATAAATTTCTTATTTTTAGAGGAGGTCATATCACCTACAGAATGTAAGTAAGTAAGTTAAGTGGATGCATGAGTCTGTATGAGCTTGTGTGTCATCCTTCCAAGCTTTATTTTAGTGGCTGGGTCTAAGAGTATGCCTAGAATATTTGAGACACAAAGCATATTTTAAAGTAGTACACTTTAAACTAGAAATGTTCTTAACACCTTTGAACATCAGAGCTTCACCTAAAAAGTAATTTTCTTTGGCCCTTTTTGTCATTGTGCAGCTTTACATTGCCATTGCATATGCTGAGTAATACAATAAATGAATAAACTTTTCAAAGAGAAAATCTACCAGCTAGTAGAGGTTTCCCATGCATTAAAGACACTAACTAAATAGGTAGCCTTGAGCTGTACATTTCTAAATGTGGGAAAAGTGGCTTATCTGTAATTGTTGGTGTCTGCGTGCCCCCATCTTTCCATACATGCTGGCTTCCTGTGAATGTCAGTGGAAAGGAAACTGCTGATTGAGTCTGTGCAGGCCTGTATAAATTCCTTCTACTTCATGGCTTGAGGTTTGCTTAGGGCCTCAGGAAAAAGGCCAAATTCTTAAAAAATGCCAAGTTGGCTCTGAAAGTTGCATATCTGAAAAACAAAAAACCCCAAAGGATGTGGGGTCTATGGAGGATACTGCTGTTACATAACTAAATTACAGGTAAATGTGGTACCTTACTGCCAAGTGTTTGTCTTTAATAGAAATCCACAGTAATTTCAAGCACATCGTAAATCAGAATTCTGTTGAATATAGAAAATAGCTGGTTTCTATTTCAACCATAAGTGGATCCAGTATGGCTGTATGACAAGCACTGCTATCATAAGTACCAGAACCTCTCTCATTTGATCATGAGACCCTCTGTCATTTTGATTAATGACATTGATGCCACTGTCGTAATGGTATGGTTTTGCATATAAGGTGAGCAGCTTTACCATCAAATCACAGAGGCAGCTAAGAGTATAAATAGTGCAGTTTTCGTGAAGACTCCCAAATCAGCTTGTGTTTGTCTGCACTGGTATATAGTATTACTCTCTTCTAAATCCTAAATCACGTTCATAGTTGTTATCTTAAGCCTTCCACAAAAATCAGCAAGCATCATAATATATATTTTTATAATACATAAAAAATAATATTAAGTGGGTTTTTTTAAGAGGGATAAACTCATTTGTGGGTTAACATTTTTGTGAGTTTCTGGAAAACAATGTCATTCTTACTCACTTCAATGAAAACAATGTAGCCACCACTGAGAGAAAAAAATCATAGTCCCAGGGGTTTAGCCCCTTTAGCTGCTCTATGGTTACTGCACACTGATGTGCCAGAGTCAAATCTGTTAATTATTCCTTTCCAGCTGTAATTAGGACTACAGACAGTGGAGCTTTATTTCAAAGCATACAGTAATTCATATTGTGTAGATTTGCAGAGGTACTGAGCTGATGAAGTGTTTCTTATTGCATCATGGTAAGTCTTAAGAGGAGAGGGGTATGAAGCTGTGCATACACAGCTAGTGAGATACAGAAGTATTCTAGCTGCTGAGTTTTGTTGAGGGTCTTGGATATAACTTAGTGAAGAACTTCCTTGTGTTTTGACCTTCTTTCATGGCTTTGATTAAAACTGATAGATTTTTCTTAAAGTTCTCAGGATTTTTACATGTGTTGATGCATCCATTTACAACAGGTGGATAAATTATACATGGTTTTTGCTTTAAACTGCCCACAATGGACAACTTCTCTTTACAAATATTTCTTCTCCCAAATGTCTCTGAAATAACTCAGGCTTTATCGAATCATCAACTTCAGAAAACATCTTGGACTTCAGTTGGAAAGTCAGAATATTTTGGCTGATATGGGTCAAAATGAGCATAATAAAGTACCTCAACAGATCTAATTCATTCTTTGTTGCATAGCAAATGTCCAACAAATAAGCCAATCTTAACACTGTCTAAGGTACTGTATATTAGAAACTTCTGGAATGACATTGAAAAGTGGACTAAAACTTTGTCATTTAAAGAATAAACTTTTTAATGATGATGCAAACAGCTTCACCAAACTAATGGACTAGTACATTAATGCCCTCATCAAATGAGAGTGGTAACTGAAGGCTAGTCCCTACAGTGCTCATTGCAGTAACACCAACTTGAAGCAGGAGGCTGAGAAGATTACAGTAGGACATATATTATGGAAAAGAAAAATCTGTTTAGATAACCCAGAGAAGAAAGATTGGGTAAATAATTTCTGAAAGTTGGGAGACTGGTAACAATCCAGATGCAAATATTTTTCCAATGTCCAAATTTATTTATCAGGAGCTATGATTATACATGGCACTGCATCGGTAATTCCCTTTCTGCTTCCATCACCTCTAGCTTCTCTGGGTTGAATCATACCTTTCTTTTTTGTTGTTGTTGTTTCCTGTCTCAGCTGTAAAAATGATCATCAGCTTCAGTTCACTATGTCAATATAGAAAAACAAATAAACAAACAAAACCCAAAAAGAAAAAACAGGTTAAAAAGTTTTATCTCTTGATGGTTTTCCTGTAATGTGATTTGAGGATCCTGTGCTGTAGTTCCTGGAGCTTCAAGGTCCATGTGTTACATCTTCAAACCAGAAAAATGGTTTGGATTCTGAATAGCCTCACTACATTTGATGCTAGCTTCTGAAATAGATAAATAGATTCTTTCTGGGCAAATAAGAACACCACAAGGTGCTTAGAACAAAACTAGGTTCTATTGTTAGGCTGTGGTTGGATCGTTATTGGAGAAACAGAGGTTATTTTCTAGAGGATGATCACTCTCCGAACTGAATGGATAAAGGAACTGGGGTTAGCTTGGGCAGTGCCATTGCATACTGTTTGCAAGTTATGATATGTTCTTCAGTAATGGCTGGTGCGTTTGATACTTGGGAGGACCAGTATCAGGGTTTTTTGTTTCCCCTGGTGTGTAGGGCTTCTGTTATGTTATGTACGTCTTCTGTGAAGTGATTTGAGTATATATGAATCCCCTCTTAGAAGAGATTACAGGGGATTAAAGTTAGTAACACAGGCAAAATAATTGGTAGCCCTTTCTTAATGTATTTCCCACTGTGCAGCTAATTCTTCCATCAATGAGACAATAAAATAGCGAAGATTACATATGTGCTGAGTGATGGACATACTTGACCAAGCCAGGAGGGATGTAATTTATACAATAGCACAAGTGCTGAGAGATGCTGACTGCCCAGGTGACAGGCTGCAGCAGAGAAACGCTTCTTGTTTCCCTCTGGACGGCTCCCCAGAGCTCAGTGACAAATGGCAGCACTGAGTTACATAGCTGTAGAAAATATACTAATCAAGCTGAAATTATAGGTCACTTGAAAACTTTGTGTATCTGAATGCTCCTGCAGTAGCTGTATGTGTCCTCAGTCTCGCTTGGGGCTGCCCCTTCTGTTTGCATGAGAGGTGGTGCAGTACAAGAGAGTCTCTGGATTGCTGTGCCTTTGGTGCAGGGGTCCCCTCATAGCTCAATTGCAAAGGAGCAATCTGTAATGCTGGCAGACTGACTGAAACTGATTATGTAGGGAGATTGTGCCATTTGCAAGTGAAAAGTGATGTCTCTGATAGATTTCCCCTCACTCATGAGAAAGACTGGCAAACTGATAACAGATGAGGAGAAGGCTGAGGTACTCAACAACTTTTTTGCCTGTCTTCACTGGCAATCTCTCTTTCTGCACCTCTCGAGACAGAAGATGGGGACTGAAGGAGCAAGGCCCCTCCCACTGGAAGAGATCAGGTTCCTGAAGGTTTTTTACCACCTGAGGAACCTGAACATAAATAAGTCTGTGGAGTCTGATGAGATGCATCCCAGAGTCCTGAGGGAACTGACTGATGTAGTTGCCAAACCAGTCTCCATGATATTTGAAAAGTCACAGCAATCAGGTGAAGTCCCTGGAAACTAGATAAAGGGAAATATTGCACTCATTTTTTAAAAGGGTAGAAAGGAGGTCCCTGAGAACTAGCAGCCTGTCACCCTCACCTCTGTGCCTATGAAGATCGTGGAAGAGATAATCCTAAAAGCTATGCTAAGGCACGTGGAGGACAGAGATGTGATTTGAGACAGCCAGCATGGCTTCACCAAGGGTAAGACCCACCTTCTATGATGGAGTGACTGCATCAGTAGACAAGGAAAGATCTACAGATATCATCTATCTGGACTTCTGTAAGGCCTTTGATACAGTCCCCCACAACATCCTTCTCTCTGAATTGTAGAGAGATGGATTTAATGGGTGGGCTGTACAGTGGATGAGGAATTGATTGGATGGTCACATCCAGAGGGTAGTGGCCAGCAGCTCAGTGTCCAGATGGAGACTGGTGATAAGTGGTGTCCCTCAGGGGTTCGTATTGGGACTGGTACTGTTTAATATCTTTGTCAGTGACATAGCAGGATCAAGCGCACCTCAGGAATTTTGCAGATGACACCAATCTGAGTGGTGTGGTTGACATGCCTGAGGGACAGAATGCCATCCAGAGGGACATGGACAAGCTCACGAAGTAGACCTCTGTGAACCTCGTGAGGTTCGACAAGGCCAAGTACAAGGTCCTGTACCTGGGTTGGGGCCGCCCCTGGTATCAATATGTTCTAGGGGATGAAGAGATTGAGACAGCGCTGCAGAGAAGGACTTGGAGGATGAAAAGCTGGACATGAACTGGCGATGTATGCTCACAGCCCAGAATGCCAACCATATCCTGAGCTGCATCAAAAGGAGTGTGTCCAGCAGGTCAAGGGAGGTAATTCTGCTGCTCTATCCTGCTCTAGTGAGACCCAAACCTGTAGTACTGTCTTCAGCTCTGAAGCCCTAAATACAGGAAAGACATGGACCTGCTGGAGCAGGTCCACAAGAGGGGCACAAAAATGATCAGAGGGCTGGAACACCTCTCCTATGAAGAAAGACTGAGATGGGGTTGTTCAGCCTGAAGAAGAAAAGGCTCTGGGGAGATCGTATTGCAGCCTTGCAGAACTTAGAGGACCTATAAGAAAGATGGGGACAACCTTTTTATCAAGGTCTGTTGTGACAGGACAAGGAATAATGGTTTTAAACCATTAAAAGAGGGTAGGCTTAGGCTGGATGTAAGGAAGAAAGTCTTGACAGGTTGCCCAGAAAGGAAGAGTAGATCCCCCATCCCTGGAAACATTCAAGGTCAGGTTGGACTAGATGACCTTTAAAGGTTCCTTCCAACCTTAACTATTCTATGTTTCTTATTCCACCCTGAATAAAATTACCAAAATTACTGCTCATGGGGCTTGCAGACAATCTCACAAAGAATTATGCTGTGATGATGATGTGTTCCATCATGACAGCTGTGTTTCACTTAGTATACTTAGGCATACTTAGTTTCCTTGAAATAAGACCTAAATATGAATGGAATAATTTAGTTTCAGGTTCCTGTTTTGGCTTTTATTTTGGCATTCAGTGCTTAGTTTGCTGGTGGGTTTGGTTTTTGTTCATTTGTCTTTTTTTTTTTTTTTCAAACATTGGCTTTATTTTTACCAGTCTTTAGTCGTACTTAGTTTGTTAACTTCTGGCAGCACCAATGTCTAATTGCTCTGGTCATACAGGACGTTGTGCTGAAGTGCTCTGAGCATTACAAATAATATTAACAGGAAAAAGCATGCTGAGTCTTTTTTCCATCCCTGCAGATAAAGATTTCGAAATCTCATGTTACTATCCCAGTGTATACATTTTCTGAAAGGAGCTTGGCCATTTTGTCATGTGTGCAGTACATCCTTCTTCCTTGGTTGTGGAAAATGAATGTTTCCCTGGGAAAGATTCAAGAGATGGGACTACAGTAGGGAAAAAAAAACCCTGATCTGTGGGCTACTTAGAGGTTAGTTGAGGAGACAAGCATGGAAAGCTCAGATAAATATTAAGTCCACAGTAAGCCATGTTTTGAAATGGTCTTGTTGACCTGCTGGTAGTCAGCACCATAGGTTTCTGTGGCAGACTTTGTCTCTGAAATGAAGTATTTTGCTGCTTTTCTTTTTTCAAGGAGCTAGGAATAGCAGTGGGAGAAGGAGAGGGTTCCTCCAGAAAGGAATTTGCAGCAAACAGTTGCAGGTAGCCTGATGCAGTGGGCAGCCTTGGTTCAGAAACTGCAAGACTGGGATTGCAGATGTGATTCAGGTTATTATGTATGTGTGTGCAGGAACTATTGAACAATAACCTTGTCTCCTTGTTGTGTTTGTAAAACTTACAGCATGCTGTTGGAGCTATATAAAAACATAGTACTCGATAAAACCTGCTGAAAATCCCCATATGACACACTGCTAAAGTTACCTTTGGGGAAGGGAAGGGATTGGAAAGTCAGCCAGGTATGTTTTGGGTCAAGCTGCCCATGACAGCATCGAAATTCAGAACCTTGCAGCATGAGAGAACTTGGGATGCAAGGGAGATGACAGCGTTTTGGGTTACAAAACCTGCAGGGAGATGATGTGATTATTGAGGAAAGAGGTAAAGTTAGATGAGTCTTACAGGGAGATGTGGTAAACGCTGGGGAGTTCTGACTCCTGAGCAGAAAGAATAGGCTACATTAAAAATTTGTATGAAGGATTAAAGTACCTAGATTTGTGGAGGAACGACTGGCACCAAAAATGTTATGTTAGCCAAAACTAGCATCTTCCTTGTTCAGTCATTTGAAGATGATATATTATGTGTTGGATTTTCTTAAATGTGTTCTGACTACCTGTGTGAAAGCAGATGGCACAGATGCTGTAGTGTTAATCAGTGAGGGGACTGAGAGAGAGAGAGAGAGACCACATTTGACTGGTTAAAAGCTCCTCTAGTTTACCATGTTTCCAATTTATTGCTACTTTCTATGAGAAAATGCACAAAGGAAGAAAACAACAAGCAAGCTGAGATAGATTGACTACTAGCTGCAGATTGATTGTGAAGTTTATTGGTTGTTTCCTCAATAGTGCCAAATCAGCATCTGATGTGGAAACAGTCAGCAATTTGAAGAAAGTTCTAATTAAAACCAGGATGGAATTGAGCATTTATAGGGGTTAAGTGTGTAAATAGTCTTTTTTCCTCTTGGATAATGGCAGCACAAAGGAATGATCCTATTGCCAAGGCAACATTTGTTGAAATTGTAAAATATATTTTACAGTACATTCCCTCATGAAGAATGAGGACATGAAGGTATTTCCAGCACCATAGCTTGAAAAGCTGGAAATGAAGATCTGCTTATGTTGAGATTCCCAAACATTCTATGTCTTGAACCATTTTTTTAAGATGGCCATTGTCTTCTGGCCACTTTGTCTCACACCACCAATTGTTGCCCTGCCCTATGCGTGTCCTAGAAAGACGAGTTTAAATTGGATGCCACAGACAGCACATGAAAAGTGATAACTTGTTTCAGACAAAGCGCATGCTCAGCTCAAGTATATGGATAAAGTGTATATATGGATAAAGTATATCATGTATATGGATAAACATGAATGTATGAAGAAAGCTAAGCATAGTCCTTACCTATAAAAAAGACTCTTATTTCGTTTGATTATGTATCAGTTATGTTATGTCCTTTCTATCACACTTCCTTGCTTTGAACTGTAAATATTTTTGGTCAGGAACCATAATTTTCATTCTACTATTTCATTCAATGCGCATAATGTATGAGATGCTGAACAGAGGCAACCTCTGGCTAGCTGAGTTTGCTTTCAGGAAGATAAATTGAAGAATAGAGGGTAAACTAGGAGACCAGAGCAGGAAGAATTTAACTACTTGCAGGGCTAGTTTTCAGTTACTTTCAACTGAAATCAAATTCTACTGTACCTAATGTATGTAGAGTATTTCTCATATAGTACTTGTTATCTTGTGAATGTCTGAACCGTAGCTCCTCCAAAAAAAAAAAGTTTTCTTCTGGCTAGCTTCCTGATACATCAATCTAGCTTAAATAAATCACCTGTTCTTTAATCTCAGATGCAGATGTTTCCCTGATAGTGCAGGGAGCTCTTCCCAATCTTCCAAACATCTTGTACATCAAATGTTGAACTTAGAGCACAGTTCAGCTCTGAAAAGTGGTGTTTTAAAACATCTCTTATTCTGCTGATCTGCTTCTTCAGGTGCCCAGGGGTTTGTCTGACTTGAGAGCTATAAATAAGCTGGCTCCTGCTAGCCACCAGGATCTAATCAAAGAGATTTTTCACAAGCAGCTGATCATTGTTGAGTTTTGGCTTGAGTGTCTGTGGTAGTCTTGAAAATTTTCCCCAACCAGAGTGTGGAAAATGAAGAAATTACAACATTGTGCTAGAATCATACCTGTGAGTTCCTAAGGGGACTGTGGGGTTGAACAAGTTCAGCCTGGCTCTAAGAAGCAAGGCTCAGTTGTAAGGGTGACATTTAGAAAAATCCTTTTGTCAGCCTAGCCCCTATGACATGGAAGCTGATGTAACCAGTAATGTCCTTTGGAGGGCTACAGCTCTCAACCCAGAATTGCCCTTGAAAAACCTGAGACAAAGTGTCTTTCTACTGTGTGTGCCAGTTAACTCTCTCAGTCTGACTATGCCAGCTAGTGAGAAAGTAAAGTAAACCCAGAGATGGAAATGAACATATAATTTTTCTGCTTTATTATCTTCACATAGACATCAATAACTTTTTCTGGGCATCAGCTGAGTGTCTGTTAATTCCTGCAGGACATGGTCCTCCCACTCTGCCAAAGGCTGCTTTTCCTGCATGTGGTGTTTCCTGGTGTGAAACTCCTTACAGCATACTTCTGCTGAAGTGTGCAAAACCAAGCTTGCAGTTACATAAAAGGCCACCAATTTGTTTGTTCCAAGATCAGCTGGATTTAACTGAAGTTTCAGAGGTGAGGTGCAACCTTCCAGGCGACCTCCTCCAGCAGCCTAAGTTTCACTTAATAAAACACATTATGGTAGGTTTGAGGCAATCCTTTAAGGTCAGTTGAACTTTCACTGGAAAATACGAGTGCTGGCAAGTATATGCAATATGTAATGCAAAATGTTTAGGGTGTGGGGAAGAAGTGTAAAGGAGCCATACCACAGTGATGAGCTTGGCTAGAAAAGAGACATGAAACAAGTTCTTCAGTAAAAACACCCTCAGAGATGGGTGAAGAATTTAGGGGGGTTGGTAGAATGGTTTTGTTACCCCCAAGGGGAAAAACAGGAGATCAAAGCCTGAATTCATTTAAGAATGCTTGCTTTGAAATGTATCTATAAATTATAGCATGTACTGCTGGCATCTATTGTAGTCTTTGGTATTTACTTGAGTGTTTAATGTGAGATTCACAGTGCCCTGAGTTTGCTTTTGTGTGTGTGTTCGTGTAAAAATGTATGAGTGTGTGAAACGTGTTGGTGAAAGGAACATTTAGGGTTCTCAAGTTTCCTGGTAGTGTTTTCACCTCTTCCTTGTTTTCCCATGGTTTTTGCACCTCACTCCTGTGATCATCTGTCCCAACCACCAACTCACTAGCTAACAGGGCCTTCCTTGAGGGGTTGCTGGTAGGTTTTAGAGCTCTGCCTGCCTCCTTGCCACCTCTCAGTGTTATTAAGATGCCTGTTGTGGCTGTTATCTTCTTGGTCATGGCAGAATGGGATGTTGCTCCCAGGGGAATCCACAGCTGTTACCCCTCAGTCAGCAAAGTAGCTGCCGAGGCATGTCACTATTTACTTTTAACTCCTCAATCAGTTTCACCATTTCGTAGCTCATCTGGAGGAGCAAGAGACCCAAATTCTTGGCATGGCAGAGCAGTACCAACAGGGTGTCCCGAGCTTTGTGCTGCAGGCTTTTTCTTCCTCGTGAGTGTGTAGTGTTAAGCATTGCATTTTAGACACCTCATTTGCTTTGCTGCCCAACAGAGATTATGTCGGGGTTTTGGCACAATTGGATTAAACTAGCAGACCTGGATAACTTCCATTGGCATTTCAAGAGATTTGCTGTAAGGCAAACCTGTGACATTCATACCTTCCTAAGCTTGCACAACTAGGGCAAGAGCTGCCGTTGAGGTCTTGACCTCAGTTACTTAAGCCCCTTTCTCCCAGGAGCGTTCATCACTTTAATCACAGAGTCCTAAATAATCAGTGGGTAGCCTGTAATTAGGGGGTTGTGTTTTGGACTCCTTGCAGCCTGCTCCCGGTGTGCTGAGCAGTGCGGATTTTGATTTCCCGTTTCCCCAAAGGATTTTTGATCTCAGATTTACACTTTAGAAAATTAAGAAGGCTATGGCACCTCAGTCCCATGGCAATCTTCCTGCTTTCAGTGGTAGGTGCCTTGCTTTTCCGAAGTATTGCAGTGCTGCAGCAATTGACACACTTGATTTAAGAGTTTGATTTATAGACTGATACTCAGGCTGAAAGTCAGCAGTTCCAGGGCTGAGTAAATCACCCTGTCTCTGGGACTAATACTTCCTTATTTATAATTTCGACAGGAGATGGAATTCTTTCTCAATTCTTTACATTTCTTTCAGATGTAATCGACCACCCTGTCCTTTGGTTTAAAGCTATGTGACTTTGCCACAAATAGAGGGAGGGGAAAGTAAGCTGAGTCCAGGAATTGCTGTGCTATAAAAGCTCCATATTGTATGCTCTTGGACTTTGCTTTCTCCCAGCTTCCTTCAAGCCCACACAAGAGATGGACTTGAGGTTTTCTGGCTTTCTTCCCCTCCCCCTTCCCTCCATACATATGCTGACCTTTTAGAAAAATAAATAAAAGATAAAGAAGGACCTGGAATGTTGCAGAATGTGTGTACATTTTGCTCTCTGTTGTTTTCTGCTGGGATTAGTTGTTTACAATGGGGGAGAGAGGGAGGGCAGAGGAAGGGAGGTCTGTGGCCTTAACAGAAATTAGTGGCATTTCGGAGTGATCTTGTTAGGTGGTCTGCAGTTTAAAGACCTAAATCCTTGTAATCCCCCCATGCCTCCTTGGCCACTACTCCTTTTGCTCTTGTTCTCTAACTTTCAAAAAAAAAACCACCCCAAAGTCAGCCTCTCTGTCTGTCGGATACAGGGACATAACATACACGCGTGCACAGACACAGATGTACACGCACACTTGCTCTCATATGCTTCCATTCGCACGTTGTACCTGTATAACAAATTAGTGTCTTAGCTACATCTGTTCCCACTACAGGACTGGGCTTGTAAAAAGTTCTCTCTAGAATGCAGACACACACTGAATATTTTTATTTATTTTCTGAAAAACACCCAGCTGCCAGACTTTCAGTTTGTGATTACACTTAAAACAAATTCAAATTGAAATTTCAGCCATAAATCAAATGCCCCAAATTAGTTCCTCTTGTGGGTTTGAACATGCTCTTTGGATTTTAAGGTCAGAAGGTATCCATTTTCACTCTGCTGAAAAGTTTAAAAATACACTACATTTTCAACAAAAAAAATAAATATGGTTTGCATTATAAAGCAGTACATCAAATGTGCACATATGTGCATACACAATAGCGTGGATGAAGCTGGATGTTGTTGGAGCACCTTTAAGGACTAATAGCAACTAATTGTTAAACAAGGCAGGAACATAGGTGGCTGTTTACCCAAGGAGAACACAGCAGAGTGCCCTGAGATGTGTTACTTATCCTGTAAAAGAATAAAAGTTTATTCCTTATTCTTTAATTTAAAAAATAGTAAAAATTAAATAAACACACAAAATACTTCTCTTGGCAGGCTTTATAACATCCTTTTTAAAAAAAAAAAGGCATTTACAAGTGGTTTCAAAATAGCTGTGTTACATCTGTCAGCGAGTGAAGGGAACACCCACAAATTGTGTTTTTATCTCTTGAAGTTTTGTTCCACTTGAGCAATAAAAGCCAGATTCGATGCTGGTTTGTGTGATTGGGGTAATCTGAGCATTAAGTATGGTTTTAAAACTTCTGCAGTTTGTTGGGTTTATAAGTTTTAAGAAACTCCTGGGGTGGCGGAGTTCTTGGGTTTTGTTTTACCTTGGCACCGGGGAAGGGTTGGTTTGTGAGCACCTGGCACAGACAAGTTCATCTTGGTTCCCTGGCCTGTCCCTTCCAGCAAATGGTTTGGCAGGAGCCTCGCTTATCTTTGATGTTAATGTCATCAGCAGTTTCTTGGTTACAGTGCTATTCTTCCTCCAGGAGTTGAAAAACTATCCCCAGGAAGGCTCTGAACACACATCCAGTATTCTCCAACCTGAACTCCAGACCCACAGCTTAAATCCCCTTTGTGCTGGGGAATGTCCTTCCTCCTGTGTGAGGATAATGATGAGAGGTGTGGTGTACACATGGCTACTCTCGTGCTCAGAAGAAATGATAGATGGTGGGAACCTAGAAGTTTGCAGGGGAAGGCTCTCATCTGACAGGCTTGAAGCGATGGAGGAGGTATTTTGGGAGTGTGCATTTTGGATGGGAGCCATTTCAGTGGGAAATGAGCAACCTCTCCCATCGCCTTTGCTAGTCCTTTTGAAAGCCAAGTCAGGATGGCAGTGGTGGGCAGTCCTTACTCCACCGATTCATTCCCTAGCCTGGCTGCAAATGCAGAGTTGCTGTCGGTCTCAGCAACTGCTGTTGCACAAGACAATGGCCTGAGCTGCTGCACAGGCACACAAAGCCATTGGAAAGGAAGCAGATCGTGACAGTGCAAGAGCAAAGGCAGGCAGGGGTCTGCTGTGTATCTTTGCCACTTTTTATCTTATTAACATGTTACTAAAAACCTTGCCAAGGCAACCTGAGCTGGTTACTTGTAGCATAATTGCTCATATTGCCTCCTTATAGGTCAGAGGAGGGGGAGTTTTAAGCAAGTTAAAAGAATAATTGTTCAGAGGGGACAGTCTGTTCAAGGGGGGTCGTAACTGCTAACCACTGCGGCTGAGGTCCAGTTTTACTGCTTTTACTCCTGCAGAATTAATGCTGGTTTTGTGGGCAGATGTTTTCTGCTCTGACTCACTCAAGCAACAGAACTGTAATATGTTTAATGGCAAATTCTGTATACTAGATAATAGGGATGTGCGAGCAGGAAAATAGTAGGAATTAATTTTAGGATCAGCAGTCTAAAGTGAGGATTGATGTTTCTCTCTCCTCCTGAGGGCCACTGCTGGCTAGCTTTCCATTCAATACAGAATTGAGGTTCAGGCCTTTGACCTGACACCAAAACTCCTCAGTGCTGTTACTCCAGGGTAACAATTCTGTCCACAGTACAGCCTGATGGTATACTGCAGCTGTGTTTCACTAGTGCAAGGAGTAGATGCCTGTGACCAAGGTGGAGAATGGCTGCAGGTTGTTAAACTGAAGTCAAAAACTTGAGACAGATATCAGCTGTTTGATGATAGCAAGAATATCCACAATTGTTGTAATTAACATTAGCAGAAATACTGGGGGGAAGATACTAAATGCCATGGTTCACAGTAGGATTAATATGGGGGAGCAGATTACCTGCATCTCTCTGGGATTATATATCTCACTTATATCTTCCTCCCAATCAGCTGGTTTTTGTGTACATTAGACTTAGTATTTTTAGACACTTCTTAGCTGGGTGCCTTCAATTTTTCTGTCCTTCAATGACTTCTACCTGTACTTGAACATGTTAAAATGCAGGAACAAATCACTTGCATTGTAGTTATTTTTTTTCTCTGTAGCTTTTAAAGAAATTACATTTAATACTACTCATGATGCTGAGTGAGCAGTATTTCAGGACATATCATGGATACTAATAAAGAATCCATTTTACTGCATGGAGGGGCTCACACCAGTGCAATGACTTACTCAGCATCTCTCAGCAGAGGAGTTACAAAGCCAGCACTTGGACTCTGAACTTCTTTCCATTTAGAACTATCAGATCAGCAGATTTGAAAGCTGGTTATCACACATTCAAATACATTTTGGAAGAAGGTGATTTTTGCTGATCCTACGTAGCATTTCAGGCTTTGTGGTTTCAAAGGCTATGTGAGGATGAAGGTATATATCCAAGGCAGGTAGAGCAGATCCAGTGTGAGTTTCATTGGTTTCGTACTGCACAGTAGTCATGTTTGGGTGCTTGAACATAAGATGAACAAAGGAGCTGAGTTATTGATCAGCCCCTTCACACCATCCTTTCTTAGTGCCTGGTAAGCTGGAATGTATGAAACTTCTCAGCAAAATTCAGGAAGGACTGGGTGGCTGCTCCTCTTTTTAACTGAGGAGCTGAGCAAAGAAGCCACTGCTGCAGTTACCCAAACTGTCTATGGAAAATACAAGACTTGATCCAGTTTCCAAGTCCCGGGCCAGTGTACTGTCTATGAAATCCTCTGGCATTTTTTCTTCTGTTAAGGAAAGCTGTTCTAGAAGGAGATATAACTGGAAATACCTTTTAAATACCTTTTTGTCTTGAGAAAATAGAAGAACTGAACCTACTTATAGGATCATGTCAGGCTCATTGTCCAGTCCAGTGAATACCTTTGTTTTGTACCTATCGTTTTAAATTATCTTCTTGCTTTACTTCCTATTGTAGGTGCTGTCTTCAGGGCAGTGTTATTTGTCATAACGCTGTGATAGAGAAGGGTGCAGACATCAAAGACTGTCTGATTGGAAGTGATCAGAGGCTGGAAACCAAAGGTAAGTAGAGGAACTGTATTTGCAGTGCATTTGTAATCCTTTTCAGAGATTTTTCCTTGAGATTTTACTCCTGCTTCTTCATGAAATGCCAGAAAATAGTGGCAATTCTACAGTGTGGTTGTCCTATCATATTAGGATTTGGTTTTAATGGAAAGTATGGCTTCTTGGCATAAGAATAGTCCAGGAACTTCCTTCTCCGAAGTTGGCAGAAAGGCTCTGTTGTTGCTGTAAAGAACAACATTGGGTGTTCAGACAGTCTTTTTCCAGTAACCACAATTAGATCAGCCTGAAATTGTCCTCAGCAGAAGGAGCCGTTGCTTTTGACTAGTAATCTTTGTTAGTGTCAAGGGCAATGCAGTCAAATCGCTGATTGCACAGACATCCATACATAGCTGCTCCCAGCCCTTGGTTCCAATGTGCTCCCATTCACCTTGCTCCAAACAAAAGCTTGAGATGGAATATTGTAGTTGGAGCTGCTGTGCTCTGTACTAAAGACAAGGGCAGCTGCATTCAGATCTACTTTACTTTACTTTACGAAATGCTATTTTGGGGCTTCAGAGAGGTTACAACTGCACGGCCCTCATTTGGGCACAGTTAAACCATCCAGTGGAATAGTGCGTAGCAAGGGCTTGGTGGTAACTGCCTGAGTAGAACTGTTGATTTGCTGCCCTAAGAGATAATGGGCAGGAAATGGCTGTCTCAGTGACTGCATCCCAAGCAGAGGGTTTTTTAATGAATATTTATAGTTGGGGTTTGGCAGATCCCTGCTCTAGGGTGTAGGTTGAGGACAAAAGTGAGTTCCTCAGCAGGATCCATGTGAAGTTAGTTAGTCAGATCAGGATTTGTTTGCTCGCTTTGTCTTTATGGGTGGATTCCTATTTGTAAGTGCAGAGTAGTAGAGTAGAGTTTGCACTTAATGCAATATAACATAACCTGTTGTCAGCTATGTGTGTGATAAATTTTCCTTTAAATTGAAAATAAAAGTAAAAAGCATTGATCTTGCAGTTGCAAGTCTCAGATGCTGTAGGAAGCACTCAGTGAGTGTTCTGAGCACTGTATGCCAGAGTCTGTGCTGATGGCTTTGCCCATCACGAGTCTATATTTGTGGCCCTCGTGAGGTTCATTGCCACCCTACCACTGATGATTTGCACTGTTCATGATGCTCCATCTGTGTCCTTCTCTAAGCATAGAATCATTTTGGTTGGAAATTACCTTTTAAGATCATTGAGTGCAACTGTAAATCTAACATTACCAAGTCCACCACTAAACCGTGTCCTTAAGTGCCACATCTACACATCTGCATGAAACACTAGGAGAGCTGAATCAGATCACACTTGCTTGTTAACCTGCAGCATGAACATTGGTCAGTCAGTCCTAACCAATAGGCGAACACCATTCCAAAAGGGTGAGCGATGGCCTCCGTTGCCCTCAGCCAATTGAAAGGGAGTTGACTTCAGATCCCCAAGGAGATGGAGTGTAGAGTTAGGTAGTGTTTTAGTAAATAGGAACATGTTTCATTTGTTTAGCAGATTATATCAAATAGAAATATCACCCTTTGACCTCACTCAACATATGCTTCAGTAGTCTCTTCCAGGGTGTAGACCCTAGTCTAGTTGATTTTAGTATGGAAACTGTTATTATAAATTGCCCTTGCCATTCTTCTCTGAAAATTTTTCGGGATCTGTAGAAGTACTTGTAGAGAGAGTAAGCGATGTAACCCATGGTTCATTTGCCTATTCTTGTAAAGTTTACTGTTCACCTCTCCAAAGTGTAAACCTACTTCTTAATGAATCTGTAGGCCCCCTAGTTGAACTGTTCAGAAATGTATGATTGACGTTTGCAAGACACATTCAGGTAGATTATGAATACACCATTATGCTGAGCAAGAAAAAATAATAAAGCCTCAGTTCGTTTCCCTGCCTCAGTTTCCTAACCATTATGGAATTTCTTTGGGCTGGGGGTGAGGTTCTCCTTGGTGGTCTGGGATCTGTCTGCAAAGTTCATGACTTACTTCCTGAACTGTGGAGTCTTTCCAGCCCAGCATGTCACTTCTGACCTTGGCTGGTCCCATAGTAAGCTGGGCCCTCTCTTTTTTGCTGTTAAGGCATGCCATGACTTCCTTTCCCCTGCCCAAGACTTCCTGTATCTCGTGCCAAGCTTTTGGTGTGGCCCTGTAAGTCTGTTTCCATATTCTCCCTTTCATCAAGACTTTGGCTGTGTTGTTCTGTTTGGTAACTTTTCCTTCTTCAAACGCAAGCCTCCGTAGCCAGGTTAGAAAAAAAATAGTTCTCTTGGGTTAGAGCCACCTTTTGTTGCAAGCTGATCACACTTCAGCAGATGTAAGCGGTAGCAGCTGGCTGTTGACCCTAGTCTGGGAGTTACATGCTAGAAACCTCTTCAGCAAAGCTGCATACACCTTCCCAGAAAAATAAAAAAGTAAAAAGACAGCAGTCTCTTATTCCAGAGCATCAGCCAGGGTTCATCAAAGGTAGAAATACCCCCGAATCATCCTACATAGCCCCAGGCAAATCCCACAGTTGACTTTGCTGCAGAGCTGGCTGTGTGCTTCCTCCTTTACTATACGAGTCCTGGCCACACTGCCCAAGCAACTCGAGGTACAAGAGCTCTTTGAGCCAGTGGTGCACTGATCTCCTTTCATGGAATGAACTCCAGTCCCCTGCAAGGAGGATGGCAGGAGAACAGCTACCACAAATGATAGGCAAACGTAACTCAAACCAGCTCTGATGCTTTTCCTTCTGTGGAAGAATCTGGGCATATTTAGGGTGGTCCAAATGGTACAGCTGGGAGTAATGGGACTGAATTAAAGACAATTTATGTTGGCTATCTGGAATATTTTACTAATGATGTGGTCAGCTAGGTTGTGAGATTATCTCCCTGGGGACATAGTGGGAGACCTCATCACTTAATAAAGGGCTTGGCAAAGCTCTGGACACCTAAATAAAGAGAACACTACAACACTGGTTACTGGGGTATATCAGATGCAGCTTATTACTTTGAAAGTTAGAGACACAGAGAGCATACATAACTGTCAGTAGTGACATCCCAATCCTGCATTGACTTCAGCCCTGTCACAGCACTGACCAGAGATGGTACTTTTAAGTGCCTCTTAATGTCAAAGTGTGGATTTTTATTAAACTTCTGGATTTGCAAGCCATGCCTCCTGAGAGCCATACTATTCTCTTCCTACTGCTTTTATTACCATGCTTAGGAAGCATCCACTTTCCTTCCTCTTTAATACTTTAAATTAAGGAATTTGCTAGCAGAGAATTAACAGATGGGCTTTGTGAATGCTACTTCAGGCAGGTAGCAGTTTGAAAAACATGTTGGTACCTAAGAAAAAGGAAGTAATTATTAAAGGGATAGGAAATGGCAGGCAGCAGTTCTGGAAGAACTTAATTGCAGAGTATTCAATCACTGTTTCAAAGACAGTTATTAGGATCACGCTCCAGCCTTTTTGATGAACCTGTTTTTAAAGAGGAGCTCAAAAGCAGCATGTACTCATTGAAGCACGACTAGAGAGAGGGACTGCTGGTGACAGGCCAGTTGAGGAGTCACATGAGTCCCAGAGTCAGTGAGTAGAGTTCCCAAAGGAGTTTCTAAGCCGGATTCATCAGAGAATGTTATACATCTGGTATAGGTTAGCCAGGAAGAGTCATATACAGTAAAGTGGCCTAACCTTTCTTCAAAGCAACACCAAGAACAGAGATGGTAAAAGCACACAAACAGAGGACAGAACTAGCAAAACTGACATGAAACTCACCACCAGATCCCTCTCCTTCATCTCTATTGTTGAGGCGGGAATGTTTTACTTGCATTGGATATTAGGGAGCCAATGTCATTTGGACACAGCTTGAGTCACTGCACACCCAAAAAAGTGCATTACAGCAGTGTTGTTGCCACAAAGCATATGTTCAGAAAGGGAAAAAATACCAGTGGCCAGGATGCTGATGTAATCTTAGTTTGGTGTCCTGGTGCATGCTTTGTAGTAGCATTATCTCTGTGACCAGGCTGACACTAAGGTTTCACTGTGCTTGTTCCTGTGTAGTCTTTATGCTACCATATAGTTTTGGTTTCTTTGGTGTCCTGGCACAGTCAACACCCAGAATGAGTAGTGTTTGCTGAATGCAGGGGGTTTCCATATACCTCATATACTGTCTGTTTTCAGTTTGCATCTGAAACCTTAATTACTGTGCACTACGCAAGAGAGGGGATCCTACCTTTCTGTGTATTCTTTCCGTGGCATTCCTGCAACATTTGTCATCTTAATGCTTCACAAATGTTAACCTCATTTGCACCTCCTCAGTATGAACAGAATTGGGTTTTCCTGGTATTTTACAGACATGAGAGACAGAGATTCTCATCATCTGCCCATTCATTTGGACTGGCCAGTTTAAGTGCTGAAGTTGCATGCTGCATGTGGCATTGCCTAGCTATTAATTTGGCATTTTAGCCTTAGCATTTTCTTTGTAAATGTTGGGAAGAAAGGTTCAATCCACTGAAGAAAACACAACCAAATTGTATTACACAGGATGATGTTGACCCTTGCATGGATCATTAGCAGTGTCAGAAACTTGAACTCCATTGTACAGCTTTCTGGTGCTTCAGCTGATGGGAACTGATAGTACTGGGTCATCTTCCTTAACGGGAACTGAATCTGCAATGGAACAAGAGAAATTCTTTGCCAGGAGGTTTCATGGATGCCCATGGGCATCAGCAGCCCTGAGCTCCACTCCTGGTGCTGAGAGAAGACTGTAGTTACTGTAGGCTTATACTGCTCCTGGCCTAGTATCCACCATTGGGCCCCAACTACATCACCTGTGTTCTACCTGATCCTGCCTCCTGCTTCACAGCTCCCCATTATGGCTTTGTCCCAGGACCAGACTCATTCCATTCCCAGCCTTTTGTTTTTAGTCTTATTTTTCTCCCATAGAGATCTTTGTTTTTCTCCCTTACTTAGTTATTCCCAGACAGCTACCTGACTCCTGTGGTCTGACTGTAGCTGCTATTTCCAGTCGCCTTGCCTAACAGCCTCATGCTCTATTTGCCACCTGGCACTCACCCCCTGACTGCTTTGAGTCAGGCTGTGTCCCTTTCTGTACTGCTATTGTGCCCAGGCAGGATCATTCTGGGCAGAGGAGGGAAGCAGTTCTGTGTGGAGTACTGCACTGGAACACAGAGCATGATGCAAGTGTGGAGGAAGCCTTGCCTCCCTCCTGCACTTTCATGGTTGAGAGTGCTCACTGCAAGCTGGAGTCTCTGGAGCTTTTTAGCTGCTCTCCTGAGAACATGTGCAAACTGAGATTTTTTTTTTTCCAGAGGCTTATCACATAGCCAAAACTGTGTGGTTTCTCCAAGAACAGAAAAAGGCACATATCCAGTAAGGACTGGCTCACATTTCCAATCATTTTCCAAGTCTTATTCCAAGCTTGGAGTGCTAGGACTTCTCAATGAAACAGAGTAAGATTGTTTTGTTTTAATGAGGGCCAAAGAGCACATTTTTCTCTAATGTCATCCTCTGAAAGCAGGTACAGTTTATGAAACCTCTCCATATGAATGGGTGAGTGCCTGTGAGCATGCTTCACTCTAGCCAAGATTTATCAGAAGAGGGACAGGAAGGAACTGAGGGACTTTCTGATGCTCTCACTGCGTTCAAGTAGGGGTGAGCATCTGCTCTTGCAAGATGCTGAGTACCTCCTGGTGAAATCTTCAGGAACTGAAAACACTTAGCACAACACAAGGTTGGGATCAGAAAGCGTGCTGCAGTGCAGATGGGAGCTGTGAAAGCTCACAAAGAACAGACACAGACTAAACAGTCCGCACATGAATATTGTGCGCTGGAGTGCAAGATTTGCTGGAGATGGTGTAGGAATGATGTAGATTCATAGCAAAACTGAGAGGTCCATATGATTTCTTCCCTGAAGTAGTTTAACTACTGAGTATTCCTGACAAAGATATTAGTATGCAGTTAAAAGAGGCGTCTTTTAAACAGTTGTCATTTCTGTTTTAGTGACTATACAGTGACTACATTTTTAACTGATCCTAATAAGCTGCTTTTCCAAGTTGTATAAAAATGTTTTACGAGTTTTGGCTTCAGCAATGGCATAAAACTTCCTTAGAATATCCATTTAGCAGTGCTTTGTCCTCCCCTCTGCTGCTGGGGACTGTCATACTTGTGCATACTGTCATTCCCAGCCAGGGAAGTTCAGGCTTCCTCAGTGAGTGGGTTAAATGAGCTGCCACATTCACAGCATGTTGATTGTGAAGTCTACCCATAATGCAGCAGTTCATAACCTTGTGGAAATATTTTTACATGCTTTGCACAGAGAAAATAACCACTTGTGCTCTGCTAGAGCTCAGAGCATGAAAGAGCCAGGAAGAACACCCCAATGGATGCTGAGAAAGGAAAGGGACCTCTACTTGCATCCAGTGCAGCAGGCAGCAGTGTCCAAGCAAGTATGGCATCTTTGCCATCTTATTGGGAATTGTGGATAGAGTCTTTCAGACTGACATTTCTCAGATACCTGCTGGCGTTTGCTGTGAAGTAGGATATCCCGTGGGAGCACATTGATTGGTACAATCTGGTCCCTTTCTTAATCACTTTACTAGGACTCTGCCCCAATACTAGGATTCCAAGTGTGTCCCCCTCCCCAAGGAGCTTGCTACGTTAGACACATCCCCCAGCTCTTGGTCTTCATTTCCCTTGACTAACCTTCTCCTGATACCCTGCCTGATAATTTTCCCATACACCTCTCTTTCCATTTCCTTCACTCTCCCCATTCATCTCCTCCAATCCACAGTAAATTCATCTCTCTTTGGGCACTGAATTCAGTGTTGCCTTTATCTTTACACTCCTAAGACACATCTATTCCCCAGATGGGTTGGAGGATGAAGGAGTTAATACTCATTGAGAAGCCTCAGCTGAACAAGGTGAGCCATCAGACTTCACACTGATGCTTCCTGGGGCTGAGTGTAAGGCAGGAGTGAGGTCTCTACTGCCCACCTGTTCCATTGGCTGTGAGCCAGAGCTAATATGGCTGAAGCTACCACCAGGCCCGTTCCCAATGCCCCCAGGGTGAGTTGTACTTCCCACCCCTGGAAGCAGCTAGGGCACCCAGCTCATGGGGAGCATTGCTCTTAGAGACTCAGGGGCTCCGCAGTGGGGCTGATGTGGTGCTTGGGAGAAATCTGCAAGACACTCCTGGCCTTTGGGGCCACAGCCTGGTCACCCCTGATCTCCATGATCATGTAAGTAAAGTGTGGCTGGGGAGAGAGCAGGCCTTAACTGGAAAGCCCCACTGTTCTGTAAACACAAACAAATCAGCCCCCATCACCTGCTTCCCTTCTTTATCTGTATATGTAATTTAAAACACCCTCCAGCCTCCTAAAGTCAAGCCTCAGCTGCTTCCCGTCCCTTTAAGCCCCTTTAGTTCCCCTCCAACCCCCCCAACCCCCCCAATCTGGCTGCTTTTCCAGGGCCAACCATCACTGCAGAGACAAGTTGCTCTTCTCTCCCACTCTCTGATCCTTTCTGTCCTGGGTGAATGTGGTAGGAACCACCCACAGCGTGTTTTCGTGCATGCGTTTCTGCAGCCACCCCTCCCCCCTGGTTTTTTAAGTTAAACTATCTCTTGCTTTAAAGAGAGCAAATACACAGCAGTGGCTTTCATCACTGCTGTATAATAGAGCAGTAATTCTGTGCCAGGGACTGTTTTCTATTTTATTTTAAAGGGTTTATAAAACAGTGTATGTAATTGAGTGAGTAAACTGAACGTTTTCTGGAGCCCCTGAGGGCTGGAACTTCGTGGTGGTCCTGGGCCTAGGCCCTAACCCTTTTTTTTCTCTCTCTCTTTTTTTTTTTCCCTCCGTTTCCCCTCCTTCCCCTCCTCCTTTACAACCCAGCGTTGCCACCAGCAGCAGCAACAGCAATCTGTCTGAGGCTAATTGAGCAAACAACAAGGAGATGCTTTCACATGGCTTTTAAAGGAATGCTCCAGCATCCCCTTTCTGTGAGCAGCTTGGCAGGAGGAACCTGCCAGGAAGGCTGGGGAGCGCTGGGTCCCCGGCCCGCTGGTGGGGTGGGTTTGTGCTGGGCTGCACAGTCATTTCCGCCCCTCTGTTTATTTGCATTGCAATTTGTTTTTAGCTAAGCACCAAAAAGCTGAGCTGCTCCCGAGCTCTCTAGCTCTCCTTGCCTTGTGCGTATGTTTTTAAGGGGCTAGTGTACAGTATGTGTAAACAAATGTCTTCCAAAGCAGGAATGCATATATAACGAGTGACAGGTTTTTGATTTACGCTCAGGAAAATCTCTGTGGACACTCAGTTCAAGCACCCAGGCTGACTTCAGGCTGGGCTGCGTCAGCAAGTTGAAGCAAAGTGCTAATCAGGAGGTTGAATGTGTTGATCAGCTCTGGGTTTGCTTAGCACCAGATGCTCCCAATCTGAGATGATCTAGTTGAACATGATTTAAGGTTGCACAGTCCAACTTTAAGGCTTTCTGAAAGTCCTTTCTCTAATCCTGCTTCTTTTTCTATGGGCTGAATGCATCTGTAACCCTGCCAGTGTCAGATAAAAGGCAGCCTGGTAAGAAATCCCTTATGAGGAGCTGGGGAAGGAGAAGGGAGCTGAACTGCGAAGCATATGAGGTACTTCTCCCTCCTCCCCCAGAGTTTCAGGCAGAGTTTCTGCATGAACAGAGCTTGCTGGCACCAGCCAGAGCCACTGGCAACTGGCAGCCACGGCTGATAATGAAATGCTATCCACAGCTCGGCTCTCTGGCACAGGCAGTGGAGTCTGAATTCCCTTCCCTCTGTAAGGAAAGCTTTGGGAAGGGAAGAGGGAAGCAGGGTGAATCCTTATCGGCCTATCGCATCCCCTCGGGGTGCGGAATCGGGCTTTGTTTCTAGCAAAGCCATTCCCTTTATCGTTTAAAAACTTTCTCGCGGATTTGAGGCAGGCGTGGATTTGAGGCAGGCACGTTCATGTGTTTTCTCTTAGCCTGTACAAGGAGAAATGAATGTAGTGATTTCATGCCTCAGTCTCTGAGGTAGCAGTGACATACAGGGCAGGCCATTCGTGCCCACTTTGGGGAATGTGGGCCATACAGATCACATCAGAGATGGAACAGGCAGAGGGAAGGGAGATGAGGAGATGCATGCTCTGGTTTCCTATGTGGCTTTGGCTACTTAAACTTCTTAAACTCACTGCTACCTCATTTTTCCCCTCTGTAAAATGGGAATGCTGCTATTTGCTCACTCTTGAAAAGCATTTTGCACTCATCAGGTGTAAAAGGCAAGATTTCATAAGGCAGCTACAAGCATGTCAGTGCAAAATACAAGTAGCTGATACCACTTCTGCAACAAAATATGTTATAGGACCCATCCCAGCTCTGCACTTTTAGGACAGTGCAGAATGCTGTCTGAAATGAAGCAAGAAGTTCCTTATTAAAAACTGTTGCTACAGATAACCTATATATAGAACCACAAATTGACATGGCTCTTCATAAGCCTAGATGAAGGCATGTTTTATCTGCAGAGGCATAACGTAATTACTCTCACTGGATGGTAGCCAGGGTCTTATTCACATCACAGAAGTCAACATGATAGGTAGTCTGCTTGGAGGAGGTTCAGGAATGGAGTCACAGGAGTTGCTACAGGGCCTGTTTGAGATATATTGGGAAAGTTGTTGGGGATAAGGAATGTTATAGCAAGAAGTGCTGCAGGTTGGATTTGAGGTACCTTGGCAGAGCTGTGTGGGGTCCGGGACGGGAGGAGAGAGATGCTAAAGGCTGGACTTGGGGCTATTGGCAGAGTTGCGCTGGAGAGGTTGTGTGGTGCTACCTACATCACACTTGCACCTGGCACTTGTACAGTCAGTCCCTCATTTTTGTGAGCACTGCATCCACCTCTGCTCATCCTGCCCAAAGTGCTGGAGATTGGGCTCCACATTCCAGCTTCAAGCTCCAAAATGTTAGCATGAGAATTATCAGTTGTCACTAACTGCCCTGTGCAAAGAACTGAATGACTCGATCTGATGCTGAAGGTGAGAAACAGCTTCTTAATCTCATTTTTGCCTTCACAAAGGGTGTCTGAAAGGCAGCCTTGTGGCTGACCCAACTCTGTCCTCCAGGCTGAGGAGACAGCAGGTTCCATATGATTGTGGGGTCGGGATTGTAGTTGGAAATCGTCTTACCACAGTCAAAGACTCACTGAAGTTTATAGAACAGATTTTGATCAAACCATTTCTGAAGCAGTGGTTTGCATGTTGCGAAGGTTATGTCTTGAGTTCTAAATTAGCCAAGAAGAAGAAGAAACATTGGCCTGGCCAGTTTAGGGGTTGCCAGAAATTTCTTAATTTAGCCAAAGATGGCATGTTTGTTATTTTGCAGAAGTCTTGCAAAATCCACTCCCCTGAGGGGAGGAGTTTTAGGTGAGTAAATAAAACATAACTTGTTATTTCCATCATCCTTGGCTATTCACCCCCATTGCTGTGTAAGGTGTAGTAGACAACACAGCCTCTATGAGTGTGTCCCAACACCTCACAGGCCTTGATGCTTTATCCCAGGCTGCAGAGCCAATTGTTATTCCTAATGTGCAGTGAGGGAGATGGAGAGCCTAGGGGCACGGGTCAAATCACCTGAGCTCCACCTGAATAGGTGTCCAGCTCCCAGAGCCAATTTAGATTCGCCACCTCCCCCCCCAGTACCCCAGGACACCCACTTTGAATACGCTGGCTTTGTGTCCTGCTCTGAGGCCACAGGCTTGAGTTTTCTAGGCACTGGGCTTTCAGTTGCGTGGTTTTATTATTTTGGCTTTAGATCCCTTATTTGCAGTCCTTCCCTGACAAGCTGTTTTTGCATTTTAAAGGGAAGGCTTTTTCAGTACAGTGCATTAACAGTGCTGGGGCAGGGACTGGCACATTCATGTGTCCACTGGGGCTGTGCAGAGCTCCTGGGAACAGGCAAAGAAGTGACCTTGTAGAAATTGCCCCACCAACAAATTCACTCTAGAGGAGTCTTAAGAAGGGCTGTCCACCATTACCCTCAGAGATGATAACTGTGCTCAGAGACCTACCTTCACATGGATGCTTTTGGAGAGGCTCCATCCAGAGCTCAATCCAAGAAGGAAAAGTCAGGTTTAAGTTAAAAAAAAAAAGCATTCTTTTTTTTCTTGAGTTGCCAGGAGGTTGAGTTGAGATTGCTGAGAGGATCTCATGCTGCTGCAGTAGTGGCCTTCTGATGCTGAACAGCCCCTCTCCTCTCCAGCATCTGTACATTTTTAGGGCACACAGCAGTCTTCAGGGCCTGGGTGGATTACTGGTCTTTAATTTTGTCAGATCTCCATTTTGGATGTCAATGGTTCTTTGCCTCGTCTTTGCCTAGGTGTACACCTGTCAGCAGCAGCTGTGACTTCCATTGAGCCTCTCTTGTTTAGTAGTAACACATACATGTGAAAATTCTCATTAGAGAAATCTCCTGATGTTTAGTCAGTTGTTTAGGCTTTTGCCTGTGTAGGGGATACTGTCAGAGAGATGCTGGAGACCAAAGAATGTCAGCAAATCCATGTTTGAGTTCCCCAGAAACTGCTTTTCTCATTTGTTTTAAAGTTGCAGATTTGAAAAATTCCAAGTCTGAAACACTGCTGCAAAACTCAATTCCTCTTCTTTTCCTCCCTCTCTCTTTTCAGCCAAACATGTTAATGAAGTCATTGTGGGCACCGAACAGCTGATGGAGATATAACTCAAGTAGGTTTTAAAGATGATTTTATGGAAGCCAGCAGCAGAACCAGATGTTCGAGCATCCTAAGATCATTCATACAGATCAGTACTGGCACGGTTTACCCTGTCATTGCTCCTTTCCTGTTCAGCTTTATATTTATATCTTAATAAAGAAGTATTTACAGAGCGGTATGTCTGTCAGCCCCTCCCCCCTCATTGGGATGCACGCGGGTTTGTGCTGGGTAATATCGGTTCCTGCACGCCCGGCGAACGCACTGTACTTTTCCAGCAGAAGGGAGAGCAGGGACCACACAGACTGTGCCCACTCCAAAGAATGACTTAGCCTCCCTCCCTGCGGTGTAAACCACGTCCCTGCAGTCCTGCACCACCATCCCTGAGCCTGGGAGAAACCGCTCGGGATGCTGCTTGTGCATCTCATCAACACAGCAGGCAGGCAGTGAAACACAGCTGTAATAGGGGCTGCTCTTTCTAGCCCAGCAGCTTCACCAGCCTCCTCCTCCTCCTCTCACTCATGATGCTGTCCCATAGCACAGAAGTGTTTTAAGCTGTGCCTCTTCTGTAATGCTGTTGAGGAGTTTGGCACCCATTTCCGTCAGAGCTGAGTTTGGTCCGTTACTTTGAAATGCTGCCCAAGATCAGGCTGGAGACTGGGAGAGTGCGGGGGGGAAGTGGGACGTAAGCAGTGGGTACTGCCTGCCTTATTTTGGTGGCTCTTTCACTTGATCATCTAGATGGTTGGTGAGATGAGTCAAGTGCACTGAGGTGAAATGCACAGCTTTTTGGTCAGGGGCTGTGCCAGGATTGTAAAGCACCTGGACTGGATTGAAACCCAAACTGTTCTTTTATACTTATGAATTGGGCACAAGTTCCTACCTAGAAGCTGTTTATTAGAATCTAATAGGATTCAACAGGACATTTATCTGCCCCTGGCAGTTTGACATCCAGAGGTGCTTACAGCAGCTGGCTGAGATGATATTTCATTAACTGAAGTGATAAACTTTAAATGTGAGTTTCATGGGCAGTGGTGTCCCCTGAGGAAAATTACCATTTCCTAGCCAATTTGACAGGAGAGGGATTATAATCCAGATGTTCTCTGAGTTTTATAAACAAAATCCCTCCTGTAAAGGACCAGATTGGAATGGAAAGTATGGGTAAGGATGAGCTTCAAGGCCTTTGACAAGCTGCAGAAAGAAGCTGCAGTTCAGCTCTGGCTTTGTACTAGAGGTTTTGCCTTGCATATGTGTGCAAACACGTTCCTAAGGTACAAAGCCTTTTTCATCCAAGGATCGCAGAGGCTTTACAAAGGTTAATTAAAGAGAGTTCTTGTCTCTGTGTGAGGCAAGGGAGCGAGGCATCCATTTTGGGTGTGTAGAAACAGAAGCAGAGCAGATTGTAATTACCTGGCTTTTGATTTTACCAGAAGGCTGTGGCAAACCTGAGAGGTCTGCAGGGACTTCGACTCACGGTCCTTTTGCTTAAACACAAAGTCTTCTCCCTCTCTGTTTTTAGAATACATCTTAACTTCTGAGAGTCCACATCCCCTTACTTAGCAGCTACAGCTTTATCTCCTTGTGCCGTAATTGTGTGTTAAAGTTTCAGCCCTTTTGTTTAGCCAAGTTAAGAAGAGGGTGGGGGGCTCTTTACTGTGTAGGTTAGAATTTAGCATTAATTTAGTGTTCTCTGACATTTGAAAACCTGGCCGGGATTTGAGGTGTTTTCTTTCCCTTTTTGCCTTTTACGACCTGCAGGTGTTTGGTGTGAGATAAAAGTAGATCCCAAAGTGAGATTTCACAGCACAAATTATCAAAGTGAAGATTCACTCTTGATGTAGTCTACGTGTGTGGCAGTAATTATGAAAAATAATTCAGGATAATAGGGCCTTCAGGAATCCCAAGGCGGGCACTGGGAGGTTAACCCTTCCTCATCTAACCTGATCTCCACACCATTATCATCATCAGGTAAGCAGATGATGGGTTGAGTCAGGCAACTTTACAAACCAAGCAATAAACATTACAATATTCAAGAAAACCAGGAAGGTGACTGAGGAAATGAAGTTCTGTTCCCAGGTAGTTTCAGATGTGACTGTTTCATCCTGTGTCATACAGACCTTCGGGAAGGTGGTACTGGTACAGGCTGCTCACCAGCTTTGAGGAAACAGGTCACCTCTCACACAGCAAGGAATTCTCCTCACTGCTGCTCTGTCACACTGAGGCAGCTGAGCATGTCAGCCCCTGCCCATCATGGTACTGTTAGCACCAAGGTGTTGCTTTGTAGACTGTTTCTCTGGAAAACTGGAACTCCCCAGCTCTGTAGATGCTGATGCTTTCTAGACAGGCTTTCTGAACACTTCCTTGGCAGATGTACAGCTGGGGTTGATGTGAGAAGGTTCTTGCAGTGGCATGTCACATGCTGCATCTGCACGCAGTAAAGCAAGGCCTTGCCGTGATACCCAGTGAGGTGTCCCCTCTGGCAGCACCTCTGGTTCCTGGGTTTCACTGAGCAGTGTCCTGCCAGCAGCTCCTAAAGGCTTTTTCTGTGACCGGGGCAGCAAGTTGGCATGGGTGCAGAGCCCAGCGGCAGTGTGTGTGTGCACACCTGGCCCATGCCTCTTCCTGTGGCTCCTACATCCCTAACGCATTCAAGGGCATCTGACTGAAGCCCTAGCCCTTGACCTGGCTACTGTGAGAGGTGGGCACCGCTCACAGCTGCTCTGCAGCGAGATCCTTCTGAGGATGTTTGCAGCCAAGCCCATTTGCAAGAAACAGATTTGGGAAAAGTATTTGCTGGGCAATTACAGATACCCAGAGCTGTGGCTGTCCTCCTTCAGCAGTTCATGTTTGCTTTCGTAGGTGACTGTTGTGATTTTCCAGGAAACAGCAGCTCATCTGAGCCCTTTTGCAGTCAAACTGAATGGAATGGCTCCCATCTTCCTGGCAGCCTTGGAGTGGAGCCACATGAGGGGGAGGCGAGCAGCCAACCATTCCCAGGTACAGCGGGCATTCCACTCTGCCTGTGTTCAAAGGGACGCAAACCTTTCTTCGCACCAGGCTTTGATCTCAGTTTTGGGACACTTTTTGGCTTGTGCGCAGGAAGGGGAGAGGAGTGCTAGACTCAGTGGTCATATGGCCTGAGGTTCTCAGGTCTGGCTCCCCTGTCACCTATCAAGTTAATGCTGTGTGCAGCCCTAGCAGTAGCACTCCCCTAATCCTCTTGTAGCTGCACTTCATGAGGACTCACCAGTCTTTTACTGCCTCTGCTCTCCAAGGTTTATCATGCAGAGCTGTCTTGCTCCTGCTGGTTTCCTTGCTGGCTTCTGCACCCCAGTTTCCTTCCTCTGGCTGCCTGGAAAGAGTGTTTTTCACTATGCTCCACTCATCCTTTGGACTTTGCTGGTGGGACCTTCTTGTCTTTGGAGAACAGAATTTTCCTTATAAAACCCTGCAGGTCTGGGGGACACAAGTGATTCAGGAGGTATCTTGCTGCCTCCACACTGGCCTAAATCTGCAGCAAGGGCCGGTGGCTACTCTGGTCCCTGCCCTGGTAGTGTACTTGGGGCAGGGTTAGATCAAGCCCCAGATGGGGCTCGCAGAGGAATTGCCAGTGACAGCATGATGACTGCGTGTTGCACAGTGCATGGTGTAACCCACTCGTTAGGTACCACCAGTCCTGAGACAGCACAGTGGCCATCATTGCTGCCTTCCTGTCACACGCAACCATTCCTGTGGCCTTTGGTCAACTGTTTTAAAGGACTGAAGACTGCAATGGGCAATTGAGGATGTGTTCCTTCACATTACAGGTAGCCCGCCATGCCCTGTCCCAGCCTCTCTGGTGCCATGGAAGGAGTGCAGGGCATGTGGGCCTTCTCACTAGGTAACCTGCAAGCTTAATTCAGGGACATGGAGGTTCTCTCGCTGGGGTCCATCACCCAGCAAACCCCTAGAGCACCCCTGCAACAGCCAGCCTGCAGAGGCTTGCTTACTCTCAGCCAGGCAGCTGATTTCTGGGTCCTGTTGGTTTTCACTCCATCTCCTGGGAACCAAGGCCCACAGCCGTGCCTGTGCCTCCCAGACAGGCCGGCAGACAAGAACTTCCTTCCAGGCCCTATAGACAGACATTTTATATACGTTAAAATAGGTGTGTATATAAATACAGAAAGCAAGAGCTTGGGAGAGCTTGAGTCTAAATAAACTTGTATGTTTAAGGCTTTTAAAATGCTAATGTTAAATTTTGGGGGAAGAGTCACAAGGGGGTTGTTGGACTGAGCACCAAGACAGCTGATGAGCTTGGATTGGTGCCTATACAATTCAAGGAAAAATGGGATAGTTTGGGAAGGAAAAAAGGGATTTTCTTGTTTTTGTTTTTAGTAGAAAATAAAAGAAGCTGCCTTCTTACTTGCCTCCCTCCCCCAGCGCCAGAGCAGTGAACGACTGGTGTTGTATGCATAAGCTATTCCTTTGTGCAACATCTAAATGGTTAATTGTGTTTGAGGAAGATGTACGGGCGAATGGAGGGACCACCCAGCAAGAGACAGACAAGAAAGAGCGATCTCTGAAATGTTTAACCAGAGAGAGAGCAAAGTTGTTTAAAAATATTTAATTTACAACATTCCACACTGCTGATTATAAATTGGCCGTCCAAAAACACTGCTGCGTGCAGGGAGGGATCCAGGCAGCATGAAACAAATTCTTGTGATTGTTTTTCCTATCTTCTTCCTTTCCTTGGGGAGTTTAACCCCATGGCAGAATGTGGGTCGCCCCAGGCAGGGAAGGCATGACCACTGTCCACTGAGACCACAGGCTTCCGTCTTGGTGCTAACACCTGCACCTGGGGCACAGCTGCCTGCTAGCACTGGGAGAACTGGAAGGGATGGTGAGGAATGACTGGCAATGCTGGCAGCAGTGATAAGCACATTTGAGATGGCAGGTGGGTAAAAGTCCCACAGCCCCTTCCCTCTGATTTTCACCTCAGCACTGGGATTCCTCCAAAGCATCCAGGTGTCCTCCCAGGCAAGGAAAGCCAGGAATTCCCTGACAATGGCTTGGGAGACTTGAGGAGCCAAACCCAGCCCAGCTGTGCTGCCCAAGAGAGGACCCTCACCACCATGATGGTGCCCACTTTTCAGGTCAGTGGCACTTGGCTGCATTGCCATTCCCAGCAGTGCCAGGAAGGAGCTGGGACCTGGGCCCTCACAGGGTCATTGAGCAACAGCAGTATCTCCCCCAGCTCGGGCCTTTCTGCAAAGGCAGTGGTTGGTGCTGGATGCTGGGAAGAAGGGATTTGGCCACACTCTGCTCACAGCTGATCCACAACTGGCTTTGACACACCCAGCCACCCCCGGCTCTGCTCCCTCCTGCACAAACAGCTGGGGCTGCTCTGTGACAAGAGACACTTCGCTCTTGGTGGCAGTCAGGCTGTCTGCCCCATCACCTGGGGATGGCTCCTACTCCCACCATGACATCCTTTCCAACCTTCATAGCCCTTGTTCCCCACATGGTGAGGGAGGTCTGGGAGAGGAAGCTACTGGATTCCCTATCGCACTGTCCCCAGGAGACTGGGCAGGCAAAGGATGCATGTGGTGGGGCTCGTCCCCTTCTTCCCCAGCTGGCACCAACCCTGCCACTGTCCACCCACATGGATGTCACCTGAGGGGTTGGAGAGCCACTATGCCCAAAGGGAGCAGACACAAAATCCCCCATCCAGTGACCCTGCACTGCAGAAAGGATCGGAGCATAGCTGAGGGACAGGGCATGCAAGAGGAGCCAGGATCCAAAAGCAGTGGCTAATTTTACTGCAGATCCCTCCTTGTGTCTCCTTGCAGATCTTACTTTGGAGAACAACAGCCCGGGTGCTTTCACACCCTTATTCCCTAGGACATCAGCTGTGCAGCCAGCCCTGGGGTGCTCTGACCAACGGGGAGGGCAGGGGTCTTGCCTGCTTCCACTGGCTCTCCTGGCAAGAAGGGGGCACAGGAAGGGCTGCAGGCTCTTCACCAGGGATTGCCACAAATTTCCTAATCCCTAATCAACCGAGAAGCCTCACTGGCCACCTGGGCACTTCCTCGCGTGCAGTGAAGGCCTGTGACAGCCCGAGGAGCCGTGGTGGGTTTGGCTGCCTACCCTGGTGGCGAGCTCAGCTCTCGGTGGCTGAACCACTCTGGGCCCTGCCAGCCCCAGCCAGTGCTGGGAGCGAGAACAGAGACAAAAGAGCTTGTGTCCGCCTGCCAGCAGCCAGCCCCACCGAGCGACCGCCTGCCCAATTAAACCGTGCCCACTTCCCATGTGGCAGGGGCGCCCGGCAGGCTCGCTGGCCCCCTCCTACCACCCACCAGCCCGGGGGGACCCCCACCCTCTGGGTCCTCCCCTGCCTGCCCTCAGGCGCCAGCACTTTGGTGGCCCTCGCTGGGCACTAATATGCTCCCTCAGTCTGCTAGTGAGGGCATCTCCAATGACTCATGCTAGGGATGAGGGGCCCCATCCCCAAGCATCTCCATTTCCCCCAGTTTCCTTGCACTCCAGGGCTCACAGGACCCACCAGCAAAGGCAGCAGGGTGCTGAGCATCCCTCCCTGCTGCTTCCAAGGGCTGCATCAGGATGAGATCTAGCAGCAGCCACCACTACAGCAGCAGGAGCATCCCCATGTCCCATCCCAACCCACGGAGCTGGTGTCACATCCATTTAGCTGGCTCCGAAAATCCCTCGCCCTGACACCTTGTTAAATACCCACCAGGGGTCACAGTTCCTGGGTTTTTTTTTCCTGCTTTTCCTTTACCCTGCTGAGACGTTTCGGTTGGCAGGAGCTCCCCCCTGCTATTAGGTATCTTTAGGGGAACAAGAAACCTAGATCACTTACAAATTAATTTGAAGTTAAACCTACAGAAAATGAGAAACATGCTGCTTTGCAGGAGAGAGCGCTTGGCCAGCGATCAAGAAAAATACATCCAAACCACCCGATGCAGCATGCTCGGAGCGGCTGGAAATGGGGGTGTGTGCACGTAAGGTAGCCACTGGCTGCACTTGGATGGGTTTTAGTGGGGCTGCAGCCTTTCCTCCCAATTAAAACCACAGCAAACAAACAAAAGGAAGAACCTGCTCCACAGCAAGTGAGGGGATGTATGACAGGATACAGGGTAGGCCAGGGTGTGGAAGGAGGAGGTGTGAGGTGCAGTGCTTTGCCTGCGCAGATGGGGACCAGCTGTGGGCACTGCTTGCCCCATGGTGTATGGATGCCTTCACACCAGCATTTCCCCATTGCCATGTTTCCAGGGCTGCAGCAGCTTGTACCAGCGCTGGTCCCCAAGGACACTCTGTCCCCTTGCCCCACGGCTGTAAGGCAAGGAGATGGGAGCAACCCAAGCCCCCTGGAAGGCAGGTGAGTGGGTGGAGGTGGGTGGGAGCAGCCCCCATGCCAGGTGCTCCCAGAGGGTTACAGGCACAGAGTTGGCCACCACTGTGCATTGTGTCTGCAGCGCTAGAGGCTGTGTCAGGAGGGGGCCGCATGTTGGAGGCCGGGGCGGCGGAAGAGCAGTGATAAGATAAAAGGTCTGCTTTCCCATGCTGAGGAGTTGGGGGGGGGCGCGGGGCAAGCGCCGAGGCCACCCAGGTTTCAAGCACTCGGCCTCAGCGCCTGACCCCAGCACATTCAGAGAGCACTTCCTAAATTTGTCTCCTGTGTTCCTGACTCACAAGCAATTTCCTCACCCATAAAACGACATCAGCATGAAAGGACTGGCCAGGACACCAATTACTTGTCACTGTTTTACCACCCCACTGCTCACCAGTTCGCAGCCCCTGGCAATGCCCAGCCAGGATCTGCCCCCTCCCCACAGATTCCCTTTGCCCTGTGCTCATATGGGGCTGTCAGGGTCCCCTGTGCTGTGGGGAAGGTACTGTGAAGCAGAGGGATCCCGGCTCTCAGCACTTCGCGATACCCCCAGGCAGAACTATCCCAGTCTCATGTGCTCCGGGATGTCATGAAGGCATCTCCCAGTCTAGCCTGCAATTAGGGAGAGGTCAACCATCCCCAGGTCCCTCAGTCCCACACTGGTGTTATCCCTGTGCTGACATTGTCATGGATTTAAAGATACTCCTGTATGGCTGCATGGGAGGGAGCAAGGCTTCATCATCACTGCTGTGATGGCACCAGGCTCATTGCTGAGCGTGGCCAATGGCCCTGCCATGAGGTGCATAGACCCAAGCTGGCACAGGGCATTGCCATCCAGGTGCCTCAGTGCTCTGCTTTGTCCCTGTTCCCTGTGCCTTCTTAGCTGTGCTCCTAGTCCCTAGTGCTGTCTACATCACTGGCATATCTCCAACTGCTCCTATACCCAGAGGATGCAGATGGGGACAAGCTGGCACAGAGAGACAGGGAGTCATGGCAGTCTCAGAAGGGTCTGAGCACAGCCAGGACACCTGGGAAGCCCCCATCCACCTCCCAGGAGTATGGAGGTGCTGTGCAGCTCCGACCTTCCCCAGCAGCAAATCACTCCCAGCTTTGTGCTGGCAGCGGGTGAGGTTTGCTCAGCACCACAGCGGTTGCTAAACAGGTTTTATGGTGGGATTTAGGGACTTTTCTGCCGGGTAATTGATTTGCCCAGGCAGTAAAAGATCAAGGCATGGGCTCAGACAGTGGCTCCTGGCATCTGCCCACCAAGTGGGCCAGGGCATGGACAGCCTAGGGCATGGCCAGGGCCTGTGGTCCCCAATGCCATGATGCACGATGTGGGGTGTCACAGCCCCACAGCAATGGGGCAAACGTTATGGTTCTGTCCAGAAGCCCCCTTGCAGCACCCCCCTCCCCTGCATCCTTGCATCCCCCTCCCCAACCCCACCACAAAACAGCCCCCAAAGGAGACAAAAGGGGCTGTTTGGGGACCTGCCACCTGCTAGTCCCCATCCTACAATACCGCAGTAAAGAGGCACCAAACAAAGGCCTTAAAATCCTAAAGGGGCCCATTCATTAGGGTGACAAAGGGGGAAAGAACTACATTATCATAATTAATCCCGGTGCTGGCGGTGGGTGGCAGGGCCCTCTGTCTTCCAAGGTGGTGTGGGGACGGCTGGTGTCACCACATCCACACACTATTGTGCGCCGTGGCCTTGCGGGGCTTAGGCAGGTTTTAAGCTCTGTAAACACCGCGGGACCCCCCTATCGTTGCTGGGGATGTCATCTTCCCCTCGAGCCCCTCCCCAGCCCTGCTTGCTCCAGACCCCCCCAAAATCCCACAACTGGGATGGGTCCATCAGCCATGGCCCCTCAGTGCACCTGCCCCCAGGACTGCCAGGGGCTGGGGAAGAGCCCAGCTCCTGGGTCCTGCTGGCAGTTCCGGGATGGGTTTTCACTGGCCATGTCCACTGTGCTGTGTCCCGTGGAGAACTACCTCAGGTGGGATGTAGTAGGAAACCCTCTGCTCCTTCCCATGGACTTTCCCTGGCCTTGGAGATGGGGCTTTATCCCTTCCCTGCTGTCTGGGTGAACCAGGTGGACTCTGACTTGATGATCAGCTTTTCTACCCCCCTTCAGCCTCCTGCCATTGGGGAGGTGCAGGGAAACTGAGGCACAGTGAGGCACACAGGGTTGTGTGGAGGTTTTGAGGGATGTCAATGCCCCATCTGTAATCCCCTCTGGTGGATTCTGCCTCCCTTCTCCCTCCTTTTGGGACACAGCATCCCTTGTGACAAACCTGGTATTCATCAGGGGAAGCAAAGGGACAGGACACCCTGACACTGTCTGTCCACCTGGGGGGCCCTCCCTGCACCCCCAGCTCTCCGGCCACCCCAATGGAGCTCCAGTGCTGGGCGTTGCACAACTCTGGGGTCCCTGGGAGCCTGCAGCTTGCTCGGGGCCACGGCTGGGCGGGCTGTGCCGCTGGTGCTTGGGAGAGCACCATCTGGTTTCCGACTAACAAACGCCCGACGCTGGCTCCCGGCAGAGGAGTTGCTGCTGCGGTGGCGGCTGTTTACAGCGTGCCGAGGCTCTGGCCTGTCCCTGCCAAGTCCCCTCTGCTTTTCCCTCTGGGCGCAGGGCTTTGGGGCTGCATCGTGGCCGTGCAAAGCTTGGCTCCACACCCCAGCCTCTGCCCAGCCTCTACTTGCCCGAAGGATGTCACTGCCCACCGAGGCTGTTGTCCTAGGCTGCCCGTCCCCAAGGAGTGCCCACTGCGGTGTGGCTTCTGCCCGCAGGGATTTTCCCATTCCTTTTGCTCGACGGGGTGGGACGTGCAGTACAAGAACAGGGGACAGGGTGAACTCTCCGGCCACGCCATCCCCTCTCCGTGTGCTCGGTGGGTGCGGTGCCCTGCACTCCCTGGCTCCTACTGCATCCTGTCAGCTCACCCTGGCATTTCCCCGGGGCAGGGGCGAGAGGCAAAGAATGAGGGTGGGTAGGGGATGGGTAGGACTCCTGGGCTTCTGCCTTGCACCCATAGCTCTCACAGCCACCAGTGCCGCAGAGACACTGCACAGGGTGGGGGCTGCACGGAGCCATTTGCCTTTAATTGAATTTATTTGTTACAACCCCAAACAATGTAAAGCAGGCTTCTCCCAGCCTCCAGCTGCCTGCCCATTAAAATACCATCTAGAACAGCAAATCCCCCCTCCCGCCTTGATATAAAACAGCCGGTCAGCAAGAAGCGGCAAGCGAAGTCTCCCTGCGTACAAGCCAATCCCCCACTTCCCATCCTGCTCCCCCAGGGCTGGTGTCCCGCTGGGCTCCAAGTCCCCTCCCAGGTGGCTCTAGGGGAAACAAGGGATCTGCAGGGAGACCCAAAGCCTCTGGCTCATAGCAGATCCACTCTCCAGGAGCCCATCGCTGTGGCATCAGGGCAGGCGCAGGCTGAGCCACGTCCTGCCCACAGGCGTTTTCCAGCTGAGTTTTCAATCCCTGTCAGTGTGGCACGATCTGGCCTTGGCCCTGGGGTTGTCCCCCACTGCAAAGCCTGGGATCCTCAAACTGGCCACTCTCCTGATGAGCCCTACACCCTCACACTTGGACTGCAAGTCACCATGCCATGATGGTGCTGGCTGCTGCTGGGGCCACATGGGTTCTGGGGACACAGCTGTTCCCTGAGGACCACAGAAGCAGTGAGTGATGAGTGGGACAGGGTTGCATGGCACAGAGCAGGCAGAGTGCCAGGGGTAATCCTGCCCCAGCCAGTCCTGCTCATAGTGCCTGTGTGGCACAGAAGCCCTGTGTTGGCATGGGTGAGCCAGATGGGGTTGGGGAAGCTTGTCCTGCAGCACTAGGAGCCAAGGTCCCAGTGAAATCCCTGGTGCCCCAGGATGGGCCAAACCCAGCTCAGCCCTGGGCCTGGGCATACACTGAGTGGGTCTCCACTGACCATCGTATGATTTGTCCACAAACATTGATGCTAGTTCCCTGTCTGCAGAGCACCAGTGGGAGAGCTCTGGGTGGTAGCCAATGGTGAGAGATAGGAAGCAGATGGAGACGAGGGTCAGGGGAGCTGGCAGTGCTGGAGAGAAGGACAGCAACTTAATTTTTAAGAATTAAGTTCACAAAAAGCACCAGCTGCCCAGCAGTAGTGCGGGTCCACCTAAGAAGAGGAATGGTGGGGCTGCTAATAGCAATCAGGCAGCAGAAATGCTGAACAGCATTTTCCCTTCTGTATTTGGGGACATGCCAGATGCTACAGGCCTATCCCCAGAGGAGGAGAAACCCTTTATATGCCACCAAGGCCCAGGAGAGCTCAGCAGCAGCAGGTCAGGCTGGCAGGGGCTGTGGCTGGGGGATGCGGAGGAACTCAGTTTATTTATTGGGTTTTTCCCCCCATTTTCGGCCGGTAAGAAGACACCAGACTGAACATCATCGTCACCATTGCTCCACGGGACCATGGTGGGCAGTGGACAGATTGGAGATGCACATGTAGTAGGTGTTCCTCCCTATGGGTTTACTGACCCCCCCCTTGGTGCCCTCACCAGCTTCTCGGGGCACAGTTCTCCATGAGAATCTCCATGAGACCAGCCTCAGGTCTGTCCAATAAAGGCCTGAGAAGTCTGTAAAATGAACAGAAAAATAATCCTAATTACTCCACAAATTATTGGTGCCATTTACCCTTTTGCCAGCTCACTCCCCCAAGGATGGGAGTTCTGTGCCCTCCTGCCTCCAACCCTGGTATATGGGACTTGACTTCCTACGGCAGCAGATAGGGCAGCACTTACAGGCATACTCAAAGAGTAAGGTGTCTTCCTGCACCGCCCCTCCATGGTCCTGGGAGAATATCTGGCCCTTGGAGAGGGCAAATGGCATGGGGGGTAGGTGGGAAACCCTGCTCTTAGGGGGTGTTGGTTTGTTCTTGGAAAAAGGCACTGGGGGAGTACCTGGCCCTTTGGGGGAGAACACATGGCCTTGAAAGGGGAGATGCCCGTTCCTAGGGATGGCTAGAGGGGAGTTGCACAGCCTCTGGGAAGGGACTGCCTATCCCTTAGGATAGTCCCCCTAGGAGGGGACTGCCCAGGACTGATGGGGGCTAAGGGGGAATATCTGAACCAACGAAGGTAGCTATGGGGTGATGTCCGTCTTGCGGCAGAGGCTACAGGGGCACAACATGCCCTTGGGAGGATATTCATTCCTTGGGGCAGCTTCCTACCCTTGTTGGGTAGCTGTGGGAGAAGGATGCTCATTCCTGAGGGGGGCTGTGGGGAGGACACCCTGATAATGGAGTGTCCATCCTTGGGGGATAGCTTGAGAGGGCTGCCTACCTTTAAGGGTGTGGTTGCAAGAGGATGCCCATCCTCGAAGGTGGCTGTGGGACAATGCCCTGCTTGTGGGGGTGCTCATCCTTGGGGGATAGCTATCAGGGGTAGCCTACTTTTGGGCATGTGATTACAGAGCAATCCAAAGGATCCTTGGGGGTGGCTGTGGGGAATGCCCTGTAGATGGGATTTGCTATGGAGGGTGCCCATCCCTTGGGGTTTGCTGTGGGGAATGCCAACACCCAGGAATGGTGACCCCCGCGGTGTGGCTGAGGCGAGGGACAGGGGATCAGCCCGTTCCTGAGGTTATCTGAAAGGGGATGGTGGTGGGGTGTTGCCG
>VWZO01005619.1:0-21469 GCA_013396975.1 Bucco capensis | reverse complement strand
CGGCGGCACACAGCTCTCTGCACCGGCACCGGTAACCGCGCTCCATCGCTACCGGCCCCCGCCACCGGTCCCAGCACCGCTTGCGCCGCGCGCATGGGGGCCGCCGCTCTCGGCCCCACATAACGGGGGGGTGCTCAGCCCCGCCACTCGCCACGCCATGCCGGCCGAGCACCCCCGCTCCGCGCCGCAGCCGCCGCTCCGCGCCGCCCGCCGCAAGCCGCTGCCCGAGGTAAGGGACGAGCATCGCCCGCTACCGAGGGGAGCTCTGGGCTTGGGGAGGAAGCGGGGGGAGTGCTCGGATAGCGCGGAGGGAGGGCGGAGGATTCCGGGGCGGGTGTGTGTGTACCCCTGTATCCCACGGCTCGAGGACTCGCTTTCTCCGCGGCATCGCGGGTGCTGGAGGGGTCCCGGCCCTGCAGCCCACGGTGCGTGGCTGCCGCGGGATGTTGCCCCCTTGGGCAAGGGCTTCAGTTATCAGCTCTCAGACTGATTCTCGCCCTCTCCACAGGGCAGGGCCGTGGGCCAAAGGGCCCCGCAGTGGCTGCGGGCCCGCTTTCAGGCGCTCCTCTTCATCCTGGGCTGCCGGATCCAGCGGCACTGCGGGAAGGTACTCTTCGTGGGGCTGCTGGTGTTCGGGGCACTGGCCGTGGGGCTGCGGGTAGCCTCCATCGAGACCGACATCGAGCACCTCTGGGTGGAAGGTAAGCGCGGCCTCACGGAGTCAGCCGCCTGTGGGAACGGTCCCGTTCCCGGCCGCGGCTTTGTAACCCCCCTCCCCGCAAGGGTAGGCGCAGAGGTGCGAGGCCGGCCCGGACACAGGTGACAGCGTGGAAGGAGGAGGAGGGTGCTGCCGGGGTTTCTGCGTGCGGGGCCGTGGATTCCCGGGAGTGGAGGTCCCGTCTGCGCGGGTGCGTGCTGCTGAGTCGCAAAGGGATCCCCCACGCGTGTTCCGGGTGGGGTCTTTGCATAAGGCTGAGGTCGCGTCCCCGCAGGAGCAGACACATGCAGTTGTGGAGGCGTTGGGGGCCGGCTGAGCCCGCCTGTGTTCCCTCACGCTTGCGTACCCCCTTCCCGCGGTGCTGCTCCCTGCCGCCGGGTCCTTTGCCCGCTGGAGGAGTCCCCGAGGCCGGTCGTAGCTCTGTACCCTGGCTCGGAACTCCTGCCTGGAGGGGACGGAGGAGCAGGCAGGGTCAGGCAAATCCCTGTTTCCGAGTGGAAGCGGCTGATCCCCTTCCATTGTTATTAATAACTCCAGCGTGGATTTTTCTCTCTCGTCTCCCTGCAGCTCTGCTCCCCGGTGCTGAGCTTTACTTTCCCTGCGCCTTCTTCCTGCTTTGGGGGTCTTGGAAGTGGGGGTGGGGGCGGGCATTATCTAGCATCGCACCCCCAACTCCCTGCCAGGCCCCGGCCGGGGGGGTCTCCTAGCCTGGAGTCCCCGGCGGGGTGCTGTGCAGGGGCAGATGTTGCTCAGTGGAGGGGTGTCAGCCATCTTTGTGCGGGAGCGCTGCCTCCTCCCCCACGCCCCGCTCCCTGTGTGGTCCTCAGCTACTCTTGGATTTAGTTCAACAATAGAAGCAACTTTGCTCTCCCACCCNTGGTTTAAAAAAAAAAAAAAGGCCCTGTGCTCCCTCGCTGCTCGCACACAGATGCACGCACGCACCCCTGCCCAGGAATGCCCAGCTCTCCCACCTGCTCCCCAATCTTGAGGGGTGTTTTTTCCCCCCTAGATCTCTCTCGTCTCCATCACCCCTCTCCTCTGTAACACGTAGCAGAGAAATCCAGTGATACCTCCCGGTCCGGCTGGCGCCTGAGCGATGGCTGCTGGAGTAGGGACACACTCCCTCCATCGTTCTCTTGCTCCGGGTCGCGGCTCAGGCTCCGTTGGATTTTTGTTGTACTGTTGGAGTTGCAAGGAGTCAGCGTTTTGTGCAACTGTGGCCAGAGCCAGGGAAGTGGCTGTGGTTGTTCCTGTTGGAGGGGAATGAGACTTGTGGAGAGTGAGCAGGATGGAGCCTGAGGAGGCTGGAAGTGCCCAGAAACCTGTTTTCTCTTGCACACACATTCTGCACCCCACTGTGCTCCCCTGCTCGTGTGGGTAGGGCCAGGAGGGACTTAAGCTGCTGGTGGGGGATATTTCCTCCACACTGTAGTTTGGCTGTAACCTGGGTGCTGGTTCTTCCTCATGGCTGGGGCATCTTCTTTAATGTCAAGAGCAGGATTTATTTCTTTTTTGTTTTACTCCACTGTAAAACACTGCAGACCTAGGGTGTTCTGCCCCTTCCTGGGCAATGGGTGTGCTGGGGTCTGCACACAGCACCAGCTCTGGATCTGTAGTGCCTGGAGATGATGTGTAGTGCTGGGGTGCTCTGCAGAGTGTTGCTCAGAGGTCTTCCTGGGAGGTCTTTTCTGCCGGGACTGTGCACTTAGGCAGACTCCTCTGTGCCTTGCTGTTGGGTGGCATGGCTGCAGCACGCCTGAAGAGGCTGTCCTTGGGCGTTGGCACTACCTGCGACCACCAGGGAGGCTGTGACTGGCATGGCTTTAGTCCTGCAGGGACCCGGACAAGCATGTGTGGGTCAGGATGTGGAAGAAACGTTTTCAGTGACTCTTTCAGTCTTATGTATCAGCTGTGGGGCTGCCTTCCTTCCCCATAACCATCTGTGGATTCTTACCTCTTTACTGGTCTATGCTTCTGCATTTTCTGGTGAGAGGAAAGCATCCCCAGATGTCCTCAGGTGTACCACATCTCTGGATCCCATCCTGCTGGTGTGGGGTTATACGTTATTGGGGGAACAGGAAGACCTGGGCTGTACTTGGGCAGCAGGACCCAATTTCCTAGACTGTGTGTGGTTGGATCCTGAGCACCTGAAGCTGCTTCAGGATTTTATCAGTCACTAGTCTCCATGTGTGTGGCAGGGTGGCTGGTGTGACTCTCTGCAGTGAGCCTGGTGCCACCGTACCAGGTTGAGGCATCACAGGTCTTGCTCCTGGGATGGCAAAGCTGGTGCCCCATTAGCCTGGCTCCAAAGTTTTGGGATCCCCAGGATGCCAGGGGACCACAGCTCCTACCCTCACTGGGTATGTGTGAGGAGGTGTTTGCAGGAGCGTGGTCCATCGTGGCTCCAAGGCAGAGTCATGGGGTGTCTAAGAGGCAGGGCATGTGTGCAGGGAGTCCTGATCCCATTGTCCCAGGCCAGTAGGTCCAGGCTCAGAGGCAGGGTGGTTGAGGGTTCCAGGAAGCCTCTGATAACCTGCTGAAGCAGGTCTGTGCCTGAACACTTGCCTCTGCGTAGCCAAGCTGAGGGATGTGGGTTGGTGATGCTCCAGCCCAAACCACCTCACCCAGGTGAGGGCTGTCCCTGCTGCAGGCTGAGCTCAGCCCTCCAGGAGCCGAGGACCAGATGGGCAGGGGAAGGGAAGGAGCTACTTGCCATGGGGGCACTGTGCTGGTGTGTGTCCCTCCCCCCCCCACCCCTGGGGAATATGATGGGCAGCCCTGCTTTAGCCCAGTGGCTGGAGTCACCATTGGAATCATGCTATTGGCAGATCCCCCTCATGGGTCCCCCTGAACTTGGGTTGTGACCCCAGCCACTATGGGGAAGTGCAGGATCCCATGTCTCAGTTCCAGGTATGTCTTCAGCCCCACAGGCTGGGGGATGCTCACAGTGTTCTAGGATTATGCCTGACCCATGTCCCTATTTGGGACATAGAAGGAGGCCATGTCACCCCATAAATTGGACTTGACTGTGGAAATGTTCAATTAGGCTCCTCTGAAGCAATTAGCCACTTGGAGGCTTTGAAATCTCAGCTAGCGGCGAGTGTTGAGTTACCTCTAGACACCTGGCAGCTGTTCTCAGCTCTCCCAGGACGTCTGTAGGGCCAAGGGGCCGGGGTGGTGAGCTCTGGGCAAGCAGAGCCCTGGGTGGTGAATGGGTTTGTCTGATTTATAGTGCTGAGGGCTGGTTCAAAGGAAGGCCGGGTTAATTCCTAACTGGAACAGCTGAGTGCCCTGCACAGCAAAGAGCTGCTGAGTTTCCCCAGAGAAGACCCCATCTCTTTCCTGGAGGGGTCAGGGATACCCCTAATGTGCTTATGGGATGAAATGGGATTCATGTTATGGGGATGAGGGAAATTTGCTGCCTTGTTCCCAGCTTGGAGCATGAAGCAGAGACCCCTATGGCAATAGCTTTTGTCCTTCTTTGACCTCGGCAACAGGATGCACAGGCTTACCCTGCCCAGTACTCTGGGGCTCCCTCAGTGGCAGGGGCAAGCAGGGGAGGAGACGTTCGCTGGCCCCATCTTTGCAGAGGGGCATTGGGGATGGGAAAGCCACAGTGAGAAGCCTTGGCTTGGAGATTGAACACCCTTTTCCCACACTGCATCTGCCTTGGAGAGACCATCCATGTGGTCCTTTTTCCCAGCCCGTCTGACTATGTGCAGTGGGACCCACAGCAGGGTGTGGGGCAGTGGCCATGGATGGGAGCAGGGTGCTGTGGGCATTCTGGGTGGGCACAGGGAATGGTGGGTGGTCTTGTAGCTGCCAGCGGGTGGTTTTTGTGGGGTGAAATGTTGATGCAGGGGCTGAGAAAGGAGTGGGTGAAGCTGGGGGGCTGTATGGGGCTGGTGCCAGCAGCACAGGGTGGGTTCTGATGGCAGCTGGTCCCTGCAGCCAGGGTGATGAGACACCAACCAGAATCTGGCCTGGGCTGGCCTCATGCCTAAGGGGCAGCTCCTGGGCTGCCATGTCCCTGCTCTGGCCCCAGGCAGGCATCCTGTGGGGACAGAGTTCTGCTCCTCTCAGGATGTGGTGACACAGGTATCACCCCATGGAGAGGGAAGGGGCAACCTGAGATCTCCAGCACTGCTCTGGGGACCCCTCTGCCTGACATGGCAGTTTTTTCCTTCAGGACTATGCAATCCTCTTTGTTCACAGAGGCTGGGTGTCCTTGGGGACTCTGTGCCCCCATCCTTGAGGGCTTGGGTTACTGAGGTGTTGCTGCCATAGAGTACTGAGGTCTGCATCATCCCCAAAACCCACCTGCCTGGCTCTGCCCTCTGCTCCAAACCATCTTCTCCCTCACAGCTCCAGCTGGCTCTGAGAGGACCCTTCTTCCTGGGGAGGGGAGGCTCACCCAGCAGCCCCTTGCCTGCCTGAAGATGGGAGTAGGCAGTTCGCCTTATTTATCTTTGGGAGGCAAGCGCAAAACCTTGGTTTTCCTTTTCCCTTCCTTGACAGCTCGGTCAGCTTTTTCGGGATGGAAAATTTTTGCTAATTAACCCAAAGAGACTGGAAGAGTCTTTACAGATGGCTGTGGCTTACCTGCCCTTACCCATTTTGCTTTGCTTTTCAACTTATATATATTTTATTTCCTAGAAAGTGGGGGGGTTTGTTTTGTTGGTTTTTGGGTTTTTTAAACTTAGACACATCCATGGACTTAGGGAGGGGGTTCTTTTTTGCGTTTTAAATGTTATTTGGTGGCTGGGAGGGGGCAGCGCCAGGGCCCAAGAAGAGGGTTTTATTATCTGCCTCTCCCTCGGGCCTGGAAAAGTGGTCTGAGTTCAAAAAATTCATTTCTTGCCTGAATGAAGCCAGCAATGTGGAAAAATTTCACCATTCAGAGGGGGATGAATGTATGTTTCAACCACACATTAAGTGACATTAGCAAGCAGTGGAGTGCCTAATGTGGCCATTTTTCACAGCAGCCAACAGAGGGGGTGATTAGCATAATTAGTACAGGCAGCCCTATACATATGGAAATGGCAAATGCCTAAATGCCAACACCAGTGGAAATTTATGTCAATGCTGACAGGAGTCTTAGCGGTGAATAGTTCCCAACTGAATCCCCTCTCCCCCCTTTTTTCTCCCCCCTCTTTTTCGGGGGGTCATGCCGTCCCCTCAGTGCTGGCTGGGGCGGTGTGAGCTCCTGGCTGCCCCCTCCCCGGGCTGGGAACTGCCACCCCGCGATTTGGGGTAATAAAGACATTAATTTAGCTTTGCCGTTAAACAAAAGGGTTTGGCCGGAGCCAGCGGCTGGGGAGCTGGCCCCAAACGGGCCCTTTCAGCCCCTCTGCCGCTAGCTTTTTGAAGGCATTCCCCCTTCTGCTGCTGCTCTTGACTTAGCCGGGCAGTGGGAGCCTCTTTGGTGGGGCCATGTTTGGTTGTAGATGCTGGGGCAGTGGAAAGCTCTCGTTCATCCTTCAACCCTGCTGGGGACACCCATCTGCCACCCACCTACCCCTGCTTCCCTGTACCGTGGGGTGAATGGGGCCAGGAGGACGTGTTTTGACAGGATGGGGCCTCAGGGCTTTTGGCGAGGCTGGTGGTAGTGGCTGGGACAGGTAAAAATGGCTCTTTCAGTGTGCCCTGGGCGAGACTTCCTCTGGAGCAGCATGGGTCCTTTCACTGCCTCCCTAATCCAGCTAATCCGCCCCACAACACTTTGAAGGTGGCCTCCGGCTTGCGCGCAGCTCGGCACGGGGAAGCAGCAGGCTGAGGGATGCTCTGGGCGGTGCCTAGGGAACCCCTCCTGCCACGATGTGGGATGGTGCTGGGATGTATCTCTCTGATGCCCATGGGGGCTTTAATCAGCCAGGGAGGGACATATCTGCCAGCAGGATGCACTTGGTCTGTGCTCTGGGATGGCTCAACAGTCCAGTGTTAGCCCCCTGCAGAAGGGGATCCCCATGGGGATGACTTTTCCATGGGGAATCTTGGCTGTGGACTTGAGTGGGGATTTCTAGCTGTGGCATTGGGATGTTGTGCTGTGGCAAGGGGGCTGCTCCCCAGGAGACCTCCTCTTCCCACAGAATCACAGAACATTCATGGCTGGAAATGACCTCTCAGATAACTGAGTCCCACAAAAAAAAAAAAAAATCCCATTACTATCCCCAGCTCTTCTTCTGAGGGGTGCGGTTGGAGCTGGAGTCAGGGCTGGCCTGGCCTGGACCTGGGGCAGAGCTGCGGCATCCCTCATGCACCAGCCAAATCTGGGACTTTCTACATTTGTTGCGGCATTCCATAGCCCCATTACACCAGGCAGGAGAACAGGGTCTGATTTTTGGAGACCAAGTGAGAACATGTACCCAGATGTGCTTCCTTCCCTGCCACCCTGTCCCACTTAGGCCATCTTGAGTGATGGTGACAGCTGCTAGCTAAAACTGATGGTACCACAGCCTCCAACCTGTGCTGGGGGAACACAGAGTGGCCCTTGCAGCAGCATGTCTCCTGGGGAGACACTAGTGCCTCTTCATGGCCCCCAGCACCTCCCATGGCACCTCCCTTGCCTCTGGCCCCTTTGTGCTTGCCAGACAGGGAGGGCTTGGTGTGGGGCTGGCAGCTTGCCCTGACCCACTGCCCTCCTGGTGCTGCCTGGGCATACTGCCCTAGTGTGCTCAGCCCACTGCTTCCCCACCTGTGGGTGCTTGGGGCAGGGCTCCTGTGGGGTTTGCCCATCTCCTGCCGTGAGTCAACATAGCAGTATGTCACCTTGCTGTTGTGCCAGGTGGGGTGGGGACAAGCCCTGTGCTGAGGGGCAGCAGGACCTGGCATGGGTTTCTCTGACCCAACACCATCTGAGCTGAGTCTGAGGGGTGCTGGCAGCCGGCTGGGGGAGGGATGTGGAGTGGGCTTGCATCAGATGCCTTCCTGGGCAGGAATGCAGGGACTGGGGCTCTGTCCTGGCTGGGAGCAGGAGCAAACCCTTTTCTGCTTCCCCCCTTCCCACAGCCTGGGGCTGCCCATGGCTGGAGGGGGCAGAGTGGGCTTGGTGCCAGGCAGGGGGTGCTATGGTCCTGGCATTCACTGGGGCAGCTGAGGGGACAAGCTGGCCCCACTGGATGAGGGTGAGCTGGCTGCAGCGCTTGGGCTATGGCCATAGGTCCTGTGCCAGGAGGGTTTGGAGAGTGATGGCGGGGGGGTGGGTGGCTCAGGCAGGGTGGCCAGGAAGGGGGCAGGGAAGCTCCTGCCCTTCTGTGTAATTTTGTGGCAGATGCTGTAATTATGGGGAGGGCTCCCCTGGATGGTCTGTGGGTGGGAGGCAGCCACACATGCAGCCACCGTTGCTGCTGGGGACCCCATCCCCTCCCTGCACTGGCACCCTGTCTGCTGGGGCACAGTAGGAGCCCCTTGTTTACTCCAGGTATTTAGGGTGTGGGTGGGTATGGGGTCCCATCCACCCTCCAGCCCACAATCCTGCATACCTGCACCCGGTGACACCCCTCCACACACACACAGCATGAAACCCCCAGCCAGTGATACCCAGAAGCAATGTCTACCTCAGAGAGGATGCTCGTGCAAAGCACAGCTGCCTCCTGGGACTGTGTCTACCCCCAAGCCCCACCGTGGGCCTTAGGGTGGGGTGTGGGGGTCACTTTGTCCAGTGTGGAGGTCTGGGTGGGTGAAGCCGAAGCCTGGGGGTTGTTAATAAGCAGGACTGGGTGCCTGATTGGAACCAGAGGGCCCTTTGCATGAAAAAGCCAAGGGCTCCCTTTGTTAATTGGAATAAAAAATATAAAAAGAAAAAGGAAAGGACAATTTACATACAGTGCCTCATTAACATGCTCATTGTTGGTATCAGGGTACTTCCTGTAGCCCCCTGCCCAGCTGGGGGGCTGCGTGCATCATGGGGCATCTCGCCTTGCTCCGGGCCCTGGCCGGCTGGCCGGCGGGCGTGCGCCCATTTGAAGTGTCCTTGGCAGCCCTGTGTGTGCTGCCTTGTCTTTTCATGTTGCTCTTTGGTTAATTAGGGTGTTGGAATTTGAGGCTTCCTCACGGCCTTTGAAGCTTGCTGACGGCTTGCAGTGCCCTGTTCCAAATTAACACTAATTACAAGGGACGGCTTTTTATTTTCTCTCTTCTTAAAATTTTTTTCTTGAACTTTTTGGGGGGCTGTCTCCCCACTCCATGCTTGCAGGGAGGCGACGCCCATGGGATGCATCCTCCCCTAGGAGTGGTAGTGATGCTGGGCACCCCCCGCCATTGCTGTGTCTCACCGCCCGCCTGGGTTCAGCGTGGGTGGCGTGGCTGAGATCAGAGCAACTCAGTGCACCTCCTGCCTGACCTCCAAGCCTGCTAGGAAGGGGATGGGTGTCCTGTTCTCCCCCACACTGTGACACCCACCCTGTGTGTGTCCTTGTCCCCTCACCCTGAGCACTACTCTCCTCTCCGACACACACACAAAGGCTGCATCCGTGTCTCCCCCCTGCCCCTCCCCAGCCCTGGCACAACCTCCATCCCAACTGGCATCTGATGGACACCAGCTGCTCCCCAGCCCAGCCAGAAACAATAAAGATGCTTTCCCCTCCCCGTTCCCAAAAAGCAGGGGAAAAAAAAAACACCAAAAAACACCAACCCATATAATAAGTCATTAAAAGGGAAGATTCTGCTCCTTATTTGCGGTCTCGCTCTGGCCTCCTCGGCACTGGCAGAGGGCCAGGCCTGCCGGGGCCCCCGCCTCTCACTAAGGGAGCGTCCCAGTGTGGATGAATCCTGACACCACCACCCCCCCCACCAGCACCCAGAGCTGGGTAAGAGCTGCCTCCCCCCACCAGCAGTGCTGCCCTGACATGTGCCCTGGCATTGGGCACCTTGGGGTACCCATGGGGTAGCACTGGGGTGGGGGCTGCATGCAGCATCTGCCTCAGGCAGGGGGCTGAGAGCAGGACAGAGGTGCTGCATTTGGAGGGGTCTCAGAATCAGCTTCCCACCCTGCTCTGGGCTGCGTCATCCCTCCTTCACTGTGCCAAGAGGGCTGGGAGCCCCTTATTCAATGGGGATGGGGACAGCTGTCCGTGGGACAGTGCTCCACCACGCAAAAGGCCACACAGGCTTGGATTTCAGCCCCAGCCAGCATGGCCAGGAGGGAATTTCTCTTCTGCGCCGAGGTGGCCACAAATGAAATCAGTGGCTTCTCCCAGAAACCTCGGCCCTGCTGTGCTCAGAGCTCTCCTGCTGCTCTTAGGAACAGATCCCAGAGCCTCAATGGAAGGAGAGCAGTCCCCATGGAGCTCCCCAGTGCTGTGTCCTTCCCCTGTCCTAAACCCTTCCCATAACAGCATACACCTGTGGGGGCTTGAGGGTGCCTGCCTCTCCCTACACCATTCCCTGGACAAAAAGCTGCTTGCTTTGAGGTGCAAGGGACCAACTGGACAGTGACAGGGTGGGATGTCCCCAGTTTCACTCACTGTGTTGGATACCAGGTGCATTGGGCATCTGCAGCACCCACTGCTGTGTGCAGGTTGGAGTGGACAGGATGTGTCCCATCTGCTTCATCAGCTTTCTGTCCATTGGGTTTTGCTGGGGACAGCAAAACCAGCTATCTGCTCTTGGGCTGGGAACAGCCACGTTGGTGGGAAGGGGGATGCCTGGTCCAGTATAGACTGGGGTGCTCCCTCTTTGCATCCTCTGGATCCTTTGCATCCTCTGCAAGCATCCAGTGGATTCAGCAGTTGGGAAACCCTATGGCAAGAAGCCACCCTGGGTTAATGTGGCACTGTCTGATACTGGAAGGCCTCGCTCCTTCCTGTCCCCTTCCCTGTGCATCTTGATGGGCAGGACAGGTTGGTGGGATGGGTGTTCTGCTAATCTTGGCACTGATATGGCATGTTGTGGTCCCCACTGCAGCAGGCAGCCGGGTGAGCCAGGAGCTGCGCTACACCAAGGAGAAGCTGGGTGAGGAGTCTGTCTACACCTCCCAAATGTTGATCCAGACCCCGAAAAAGGATGGAGAGAACATCCTGACGCAGGAGGCCCTGCAGCTCCACCTCGAGGCGGCCCTGGCTGCCAGCAAAGTCCAAGTTTCGCTGTACGGAAAGTGAGTCTGGCTTCAGACAGGGAGGGACAAGGAGCTGTGCCATCATGTGCTCCCACACACACTTCTTGCCATGTCACCAGCACGGTGATGCCCATCCTCAACTATTTCTTCTGCCTTTCCAGACTGTGGGATTTGAACAAGATCTGCTACAAGTCAGGAGTTCCCATCATTGAGAATGGCATGATCGAGAGGGTAAGTACGGGGCATGGTATGGCCTCTGTAGAGACCCCCAAGGGGGATTGCTCCCCCAAGAAACAGACAGTGGCTAGGCTGTGGTGGGGATGGAGCTTTCTAGCCATAGGTGCTGCAAAGGCTCTGCTAGCTCCGTGAAGGATAGTGCAGATTTGGGCAGCCTAGCAAGTCTGGGTGGGGGAGCAGAAGAGGACCTGATCCCATCCCTGCTGACCTCTCGCATCTCCTCCTCCCACAGATGATAGAGAAGCTGTTCCCCTGTGTGATCCTGACACCACTGGACTGTTTCTGGGAAGGCTCCAAGCTGCAGGGAGGCTCAGCCTACCTCCCGTGAGTGTGGGGTCTGTCTTGGTGTGCGAGGGGCTATGGGTAGGAGCAGGGACTGTGCTTGACCTCCCCGTGCAGTTCGGCCTTTGTCCCATGTTAACCACTAGGCTGTTGTGCCACAGCTTTGCTGCCTCAAGGTTTGCCTGGTGCTGCTGCTTGTCCTTCTTGGCCCCAGGATGATCCCACCACCATTGCTCATCCTGCTGGATCAACACACTGGGGACAGGTCCCTGTCCTCTTCTGCCTATCCTCAGTGGCATGGGCAGGAGCTGCCCATTCCTGCCATACCATCACACTGACCAGTGATGGGGACAGGGGGACAGAGGCCATGCTGCAGGCAGGTCCCTGGGCATTGCTCCCCCCAACAGTGCTTTGTGGGTGCCACGATGGTGAGGAGACACCCAATGTGCCCAGGGACACAGAGGGTGCAGACAGAGTTCCCGGGGTGGGTGGCAGGTGACTCCTGCCCAGCTTCCCGCACCGCGGTGGTGGGGCTGGAGACCCCGGCCTGGGTGGAGGACACACCCCCCCCACCTCCCCGCACACACACACACACATTCCTTCTGTTTACGCGTGTGTTTGTCCGGGAGAGCCAGGGCGGCTTGTGCATTGTCAGCAAACGCAGCCCTGCGCTTTCTCATGCTAATGCTGCTCTGAAAGCTGCCCCTTGCCAAACAGATGAAATAGTGGCCTTATTCAGGCTGCTGCTGGACGGGAGGAGGGGGAAGGGGCCGCAGCATCCCCAGCAGGGACTAGGGGACCAGCTTTGCCCCCCAAAACCTCACATTCTCCCAAGCCCAGCTTGGGGAGCAGCTGGGAGTGGTAGTGAGCAGGGCTGGAGTGGCTGTGCTGAGCGGGATGCTGGTAACATCGTCCACCGGGGTGGGCAGCATCCTGGCGCTGGGGTACATTGCAGGCAGGGTGGCACCCAGAGTGGTGGTGGGACCCATCTCTGCTCACAGCCCAGTGAGTGGGTGCCCAGGCGAGCACCCCGGCTGAGCACTGCCCAGCCCATGGGGACTCGTTCCCCTTTTTAATGCTGAGGGGTGAGCGGGGCTGGAGCTGGGAGAACAAAGAGCAGCAATCTATGGAAAGACAAAAGGATTTGCCCTGGCTCAGTGAAGCAAGCGAAAGCAGATAAAAGGGGCTCTCTTTGGAAGCAGCAGCAGCTCTGGTTGGTATGTGGGAATTTCTAGCAGCCAGCTCCGGCCCAGCCAGCCTTCATGAATTATTAGGCTGTGTTTCTCCCCAGAGCCCACACTTGCTCGGGGCTTTTTCTTCCCCTCTTTGGAGCGCTGGGCTGGGTTATTGGCTTTTTTGTGTGTTCTTTCTGTCTTAAAAAAGAAGCCAAGTAAGGCTGGGAGCTGGCCCCCAGCACCCCAGGCCGGGATGGAGGAGCAGAGCATCCACAGGCAATGGAAAAGCCCCTTTTCCCAGGTACCCAAGTCCTTTGGGGTCACACTGGACCTGCAAGGACCTGGTCTGTGCCCAGCTCCCAGCACTGTTTTGAGCCCCCAGAACCTCTGCTGAGCCCCAAAACCTCCATCTTGGAGGCAGGAAAGGCTGGAGGGAATGCAGGGAGCCCTTGCCTTGCCTGCTCCCCTCTATCAAGATGTTAGCCCGTGGGCAGTAATCAGCCTGACTGCTTGCACAAAGCGGGGCCGGGTGGTGGGGCCAGCTCTCCCTGCTTTGTCTCAGCCTAACAGGATCAGGCACGCTACTTGACTCGGGCACAGCCTGCTGTGCTGTGCCCGGTGATGCTGCAGGCAGCAGCCCCAGGAGGGGGTAGGGGATGCACTGAGGACTGATGCTGCTCCTCTGCATCCTTGGACCCTGCCTTCAAGGGCGCCTCCAGGACCCATGGGATGCGATGGCAGTGGTGGTGGTGATGCTACATGTGGGTTTCAACATCCCCCATCACCCTGCTGACTCTCTCTACCCAGGGGCCGCCCAGACATCCAGTGGAGCAACCTGGATCCTTTGCAGCTGATGGAGGAGCTGGGGCAGTTCACATCCCTGGAAGGCTTCAAAGAGCTGCTGGATAAGGCAGAAGTGGGGCAGGCTTACATGGAGAGGCCCTGCCTGGACCCTCGGGACCCTCAGTGCCCCCTCAGTGCCCCCAACAAGCAGAGCCAGCAGGTGGGTCACAGCGTGTGAGGACCAGGAGGAGTGTGGAGGCTTGCTGCTCTCCTGCCTGCCCCACGATCCCACATCCCTGACACCTCCTCTTTACCTGCAGAGCCCTGACATCCCAGCTGAACTCTCCGGGGGCTGCCATGGCTTCTCCAGGAAGTTCATGCGCTGGCAGCAGGAGCTGATTTTAGGTGGTACGACCAAAGACTCCCAGGGCAAGCTGCTACGGTGAGAACTGCTGCATGGCACAGGAGCCCAGCTGCAGCATTTGTCCCCAAGATGGTGTGGGGTGGGGTTCCCTTATCTTCATCCTGTACTCACGGGAACCCACCCTGGCTGCAAGAGGGGCTGGAGGGCAGTCTTGGAGAGTGTGAGGCTGACAAGTGGGGCAGTGCTTTGGAGCAAGGTGGGGGATGGGCGACAGGATGGCTGGGTCCTCTCTGAGGTGTCCGTGTTGGGGCTGGGAGCTGTAGGGTGGGGGATGGACTGATTCCTGCATCCTGGGGCAGCTGGTCTTAGCAAGGTGCATGCCTGTCCCTCAGTGCCGAGGCTCTGCAGACCATGTTCCTCCTTATGAGCCCGCGGCAGCTCTTTGAACACTTCAAGGATGACTACGAGATCCATGACATCAGTTGGAGCGAGGAGAAGGCAGGGGCCATCCTGGAAGCCTGGCAGAGGAAGTTTGTGGAGGTGGGCACTAGGAACAGCCCCCATGTGGGGCTGGATGGGGTGAGCCTGTGTGTGGCATTCCACCACACCCAGGTTTTCATGTGGCCATGAGTCCTAGCACTCCTCTTTTGTGGTCTGGTGGGTCCCTATGGACCCTCAGTGGTAATGCTGACATCGTGGGTGGCCCTGGGGGTGGGGATGTACTGGGGAGTGGGGTGGTCCTGGCTCCTCTAATGTGGTGTGTCTCTGACAGTTGGCACAGGACTCCATCCCACCCAATGCCACGCAGAGTGTCCATGCTTTCTCCACCACCACACTCAACGACATCATGAAGTCCTTCTCTGACATCAGTGTCATTCGGGTGGCTGGGGGCTACCTCCTTATGGTGCGTGTACACCCTTTCTCTTTTCCACTCCATCCCTTTCTTGTCTCCCTGGCCCCTCTAATCTGCTGTGCTCTTCCAGCTAGCCTATGCCTGCGTCACCATGCTGCGGTGGGACTGCTCCAAGTCCCAAGGGGCTGTGGGCCTGGCTGGAGTCCTGCTTGTGGCTCTCTCCGTGGCCTCTGGACTGGGGCTTTGCTCACTGCTGGGCATATCCTTCAATGCAGCCACCACCCAGGTATGTGCTAGGGGAAGAGCTGGGTACCATGGGACTGGTGTGACTCTAGGGGCTGCAGGGTGTCTGGTCTTCTCCTGGGTGGTAGCTATGTCCCCCCACTGACACCAACTGCTCTCTGGCAGGTCCTGCCCTTCCTGGCCCTTGGCATTGGTGTGGATGACATGTTTCTCTTGGCTCATGCCTTCACTGAGACCCGCCAGCATATCCCCTTCAAGGTTAGCACCAAGCCCTACCTGAGGGTTTACCAGGCCCCTCCTGTCTCCCTGTGGCTCCTCACATCACCTTCTCCTTCTGTCACTACAGGAGAGGACAGGCGAGTGCCTGAAGCGCACAGGGACCAGTGTGGCTCTCACCTCTGTTAGCAACATGATCGCCTTCTTCATGGCAGCCTTGGTGCCCATCCCTGCCTTGCGTGCCTTCTCCCTCCAGGTAGAGTCAGGGTCCCTCACCAGGGGGGCAGGAAGGGATGGCCAGACCCCACTCTGACATGTCCCCCCATGCCTGCAGGCTGCAGTGGTTGTGGTGTTCAACTTTGCCATGGTGCTGTTTGTCTTCCCTGCCATCCTAAGTCTGGACCTGTACCGCCGGGAGAAACGCCGGCTTGACATCCTCTGCTGCTTCTACAGGTACCAGTGCAGGGCTGGCTGGCCTGGTGCGGACTTCATGGGTCACACTCAGAGCCACAGGGTGACTGCTGCTCTTCTTCTCTTCCTTTCCTCCCTCCTCCTTTCTTCTCTCCCTGCAGTCCTTGCTCCTCACGAGTCATCCAGATCCAACCCCAAGAGCTTGCTGATGCCAATGACAACCACACCTGCCACCCTTCCCCTTATGGGCATCCTGGCATGGCCACCAGCACCCAGATCACCACCACTGTGCAAGCCTTTACCCGCTGCGACCCCTCAGGCCACCATGTCGTCACTGTCCTGCCACCCACCTCCCAGGTGTGCACCTCACCTGCTGTCCTCCTTCCCCCCACTGACCCCCTGGGCTCGCAGGTCTTCACTCCATCCAGCTCCACTCGGGACCTACTGGCTCAGCTAGACGAGGCCAAGAGCAGGCGGAAGTGTGTTCCCCTTCCCTTCTGCCGCTGGAGCCTCGCTGATTTTGCCCGGGAGAAGTATGCTCCTCTCCTCCTGCGGACCCGGACCAAGGTGAGGTGGGAATAGCCCCAGTGGTGCCACCTGAGACAGGTGGGTGGCACAGGACCCTGCCTGACACCTCCCATTGTCCCCACAGGTGGTGGTGGCAGTGCTCTTCCTGGCACTGCTTGGGCTGAGCCTCTATGGCACCACCATGGTGCATGACGGTCTCTACTTGACGGACATCGTGCCACGGGACACCAAGGCACATGCCTTCATCTCAGCCCAGTTCAAATACTTCTCCTTCTACAACATGTTCATCGTCACCAAGGGCGGCTTCCACTACCCAGGTGCCCAAGCTGCCCTGCTCAACCTGCACCAGGCCTTCAGCACTGTGAAGTACGTAGTGCGAGAGGGCAACCACGACCTGCCCAAGATGTGGCTCCATTATTTCCAGGACTGGCTGCGAGGTGAGAGACATTCCTCTTCTCTTATCACCTTCCCTGTCCAAGGACCTTGTTCCCAGCATGCACCCTTCCTGCTGGGCTGGGAATGCCTTCCCTGGTGCATGGCATACTGGGGAGGGTGGTCCCATGGTGTCCCCACACTGCCCAGCAATGCCAAGCTGAGTCCCAGGATTTCTGTGCACCCATCCCACTGGCACCACACTCCCCACGGGATACTGTGAAGGGTGGTGTGCCCCAAGGGATGTTTAATCCCTGGACTGTGTCCCTAGGGCTCCAGGCCACCTTTGACAGGGACTGGCAAGCCGGGCGCATCACCCATGACAGCTACCGCAATGGCTCCGAGGACGGGGCGCTGGCATACAAGCTCCTAATCCAGACTGGCAACAAGAAGGAGCCCTTCAACTTCAATCAGGTGTGTGGGGGTGGGGCTGGAGTAACTGGACTGAGGACAACCCTGTGGCCACGGCCCTGCTCATGCCTGGTCCTGCTCTCTCCCTGCAGCTGACCACACGGCGGCTGGTGGATGAAAATGGCATCATCCCCCCTGACACTTTCTACATCTGCCTGACGGTATGGGCCAGCAATGACCCCCTGGGCTTTGCTGCCTCCCAGGCCAACTTCTACCCACCACCACCTGAGTGGATCCATGACAAGTACGACACCACAGGCGAGAACTTGAGAAGTGAGTGAGCGCAGTGGGCTCTCACAGCCCTCTCCTTTCCCCAGCATTCCCGTGCAGAGGACCTAATTCTTTGCACCTTTGCTGCCCTACAAGCATCACCCCAAAGAGAAACCACCCACATTCTTCATCCAATCAGCACACTCCAGTTGAGAAACTACCGTTCCTTGTGCCCCTCGCTTACCCCCCGCACCTCACACCCTCAGCACCCCACTGGCTCACCCTTTGTCCCCTTAGCATGCAGCCCCCTGCTCCAGCCCACGAGCATCTCACTACAAAGAAGCCACTCCACTCTGTTCTCTCTCTGCCCCACAAACATTACCTTGCAGAGAAACCCTGATTCCTGTGACCCCACAAGCATCCTACCAGCAGAGAAACCTCCACCTCCTTGCCCCTAGTCTTGCCCACACACTCCCAGCCCTGTGGTACCCAGCCAGGCATTGAAGTGGTGTGTTTGGGGTGCCCCCATGCTTGCCTGCACTCCAGTGCTGCCCGTACCTCCCATACTGCCCATCCTCTCCTCCCCAGTCCCAGCAGCCCAGCCATTGGAGTTTGCCCAGTTCCCTTTCTACCTGAGCGGGCTGCGTCACACGGCTGACTTCGTGGAGGCGATCGAGAGCGTGCGGGCCATCTGCCGGGAGGCTGCCCAGCGCCACGGAGTGCTGAGCTACCCCAGCGGCTACCCCTTCCTCTTCTGGGAGCAGTACATTGGCCTGCGCCACTGGTTCCTGCTGGCCATTAGCATCCTGCTGGCCTGTACCTTCCTTGTCTGCGCCTTGCTGCTTCTCAACCCCTGGACAGCTGGCATCATTGTGAGTACGCACCCTGATGTGTGGAGATGTTGGTGGGCTGTGTTGCCCTCCTAGTGGATGGGCACAAGAACTTGCAGACCTGCTCTCATCCTGTTTGGTGGCCCTGGATAGCTACTTTGGGGGAATGGGGTGATGGGGTGGCCAGGGGCACCCTAGGTGGAAGGGACACCCATATGAAGGTGGCAGTGGATGAGGATACCCATACGGAGGGATCAGGTACATCACTTATGGAGGGAGTATCTGGATAGGACAGGAATCTGGGGACATCCATGCAGAAGAGGGTGAGGGAAACGCCCTTATGGAGGTGGCAGTGAGTGGGAGACCCATATAGAGGGATCAGGGACACCTCTATAAAGGGAATGTTTGTACTGGGCAGGGGTTTGGGGGCATCCATGCAGAGGCGGTTGAGGGACACCCGGAATAGAGGGAAAGGGACAATGAGGTGAGACTGCCTTGTATGGAGGGGTAGGATCAGGCATGCCAGATGGAGGAGCAGAGGGATCAGCCAGTCAGAGCCACCTCTCACTGATTCTGCCACTCCTCCCAGGTCTCTGTCCTGGCCATGATGGCAGTGGAGCTGTTTGGCATCATGGGGCTTATGGGCATCAAGCTGAGTGCCATCCCGGTGGTCATCCTCATTGCCTCGGTGGGCATTGGTGTGGAGTTCACTGTTCATGTTGCTTTGGTGAGTACAGGCAGACCCCTGCTCAGCCACAGGACACCCCAGTTCCCACTTTCCAGCACTGAACCCCTTGGATGGGTGTCCCCATCATGGGTAGCACATGAGCCCCATGTGACATCCTCGTCCCATGCAGGGCTTCTTGACGGCTGCGGGGAGCAGGAACGTGCGCTCAGCTGCGGCACTGGAGCACACCTTTGCCCCTGTGATGGATGGTGCTGTCTCCACCCTCCTGGGCGTCCTCATGTTGGCTGGCTCCGAGTTTGACTTCATCATGAGGTGAGTGCTGTAGGAAGGTGAACCAGACCCTTGCTACCCCTCAGAAGCTTTGGTAGTGGAGACTGATGAGTGTGGTAGCCCCACTGGCTGGTGGGGCAGCTGGCAAGGATGTGTCTTGCTTCCCCAGCATGGAGGCTGGGGAAACATGGGGAGGCTGGGGTATGTGGTGTGGGAAGCTGTGTTTGAAGTGGGATGGGGTTCATGGTGGCTGTGCCTGCTTACCCCTTCTGCCTACGGTCCCCTCTAGGTACTTCTTTGCAGTGCTCACCATCCTGACACTGCTGGGGCTGTTCAACGGGCTGGTGCTGCTGCCAGTCCTGCTCTCCGTCATTGGGCCACCTCATGAGGTACAAGACCTCCATCCTGCCTCTCCCTGTGCCTCCCCAACCCTGTACTTCCCTCTCTTCATTTGCTGTTGTGTCTTCACCCTGTACCCATCCTTACCTCATACCCACCTTGGCCTATCCCTCATTCTGTACCATCTCTGCTTTACCCCATCCTTTCTCTGCCCCATATTCAACTTGCCCTATACCTGCTTGACCCCATTCCTGCCTTATCCCACACTTTATTCCCCCAGTTCCTCCCTGACCCATTTGAACCCATACCTGCTTCAACATAAACGCCCTGACCTCACACAGTCCTCATTCCATCTTTGCATCACCCCATGCTCCCTGCCAGCCCACACTCCTCCATCTCTGTGTGTCCCCAGTCCCTCTGACACTGTCCACTCTCTCCCCAGGTATCCCCAGTATCTCACCTGCCCCCGCCGGAACCAGTATCCCCATGTCTGGGCCCAGGGGGGCTGTATGTCCGGCATGCCCCAGCCTGGCCTGCTGCCTTCCCTGACCCCTCGGACACGGAGCACTATGCAGAGGGCGTGGGGCCAGGCAGCCCTCGGGGGCCTTTCATCGTGCCTCCTGCCCCAGCACATATCCTGCTGGAAGCTGGCAAGGACCCCAGCTTCCCTCGCATCACTGTGAGTGTCTCTGCCTGCTGTGGCATTCCCAGCATCCCCTGGGAGAGATCATGGATAGAGCCAGGGCATGGGGGCTGGTGGAGTTGCTGGAGGGATGCTTGCTCAGCATGGCTGAGGGCCCTCATGCCTCATGTTTCCCCCTCCAGGTGCTGAAGCCCTACAAGGACAGCCCAGAAGTCCAGGGGAAGGAGGTTCCCGGCCCACAGCCTGCAGCCCCCCTGCCCTTTGGAGAGCCTTGCCCTATGCCAACCCGAGACCACCCACAGCCCTGCCCACCGGGCTGCCGGCCAGTCCCTTCCACAGCCCTGCCAGCCTACAGCACCCACTTGCAGGGTCCTGCTGGTAGTTACACCACTGTCACGGCCACCGCTTCAGTGACTGTGGCCCTGCACCCCACACTGCCTGGTTCCTACCCCAGCTTCGGCTCAGAGGGCTTTGCCAGCAGTGAACAGGACTGCCTGGAGGAGCCCCACATGCCCAGCACGGGTGGCAGGACTGTGCCTGACACCTTCGAGATGCAGAGCCTGGGACACCATGGAACAGGTGCCCGGCGCTAGGTGAGCTTGAGGACATGGGCACCCTACCTCAGGGCTCATGCATGGTGGGGGTGCAGAGTGGGTTTGGAGGGACCCAGCTAACTCCCCTCATTTTCTTCTCCCACAGCTTGCAGGCTCCTGGGCAGACCATCTCCCCAGCACCTGGTACGCACAGGCGGGTGCAGAGCAGGGTTGCCCACATCGTGCTGCTAATCGCCGGAGCGGCGATGCCCCCCAGTCTCTGCTGAGGTGGACCAGCAACCCACTGCATCCCTCAGTGCTCAGCAGGGCAGGCTGGCATGTCTATGCAAGCTGTGTGCAGGCTTCGCCATGCCTGCAAGTTTCCCCATCCGGGGTTGTGCTGACGGTGCCGAGTCCACTCACCCAGGGTTTGGGGTTACCCTGCCCCAGGCTTGTTGCCTCTCCAGAAATGGAAGCACTAACCCCCACTCTGTTTCTGGAGCTGCTGGCAAGGCAGGCTCGGTGTCCTGCCAGCTCCCCTGCTGTGGGGCCGCTGCCTGCTCCCCATCACCTCCTCCTGGGACACCCCTACCCGGGCCATGAGCTGGGGTGCCCCAACTGAGTGCCCTGATGCCACCTGTCCCGCTAAAGGGGACAGCCCCAGAGCTAGTTGTGCCCTGGGGTTCTGTGGGCAAGGCCTGGGGCTGGCACCCCCCACCTTTATTTATTGCAAAGGGAAACTATCTATAGAGAGATATATATTTTTAAGCTTATTTTTAAAGATTTATTTCTCAGCCTACGGCCTTGCCCGACTGCCCAGGGTGCAGGCAGGGAGGGGCAGACCCTTTGCTGGTGCAGGGCTGCCTGCCAGAGACAGCAGGAGCCTGGGGGCGGGGGGGAGGGGGGGTGTGCAAACCCTGTTCATGCCCCTGCTCCACGGGGTGCTGGGTGGCCACAAGCAGCTCACCTCTTCTGACATGCTGCTCTGTGCCACAGTTTCCCCATCTGCTTGGGGAGGGCTGGAGATCCAGAATGTGCCACAGCTGCTTCCGCTGCACAGGGTTTCAGGGAATGGTCCTTGGGGTGGTTGTTGCTGTGCTGAGCCCACAAGCAGTCCCACAGTCATGGCCCTTGTGTCACATTCGTGCCCTGGCCTGGTGACAGCACGTGCTGGTGCACACTCAGGTGGGTGCCTGCAGTGCCACCAAGCACATCTCACTGGGAAAGCATATTTCTCACCGTGTCCCAC
>VWZO01005618.1:1398-11943 GCA_013396975.1 Bucco capensis | reverse complement strand
TCTATGATTCTATGATTCTATGATCTTAGAGACAAATTACAAAGATGGCAAGAAAAAGCTTGAGTAGCTTTAACCCAAACTAAAAAGGGTATACACAAGCTTCTCATTTTTTATTACTAAAAACTGTGGTATTAAGACACAACCATGCAAATTAAAACCACATACTAAAAATAACATAACAATCAATCTTACAAACTAGCAATGCAGTTTGGAAAGAGGAATAAGTACTTTATGTAACTCTACTTATCAGCGACTTTTAATTTATGCTATAAGAAAACACATCATTTCAATGCTGATCAAAACCCTAGGGAAACACATCTCTACTACCCTTTCTATTGTGAAGGAGAACCAACAAAGACATTAAAACCTCCAAACAAAGAATATGCAAGCACAGCTGCCAAACAGGAATTCACAGGTACTCTAACAAACCACAGGATCTACAAAGATTTAGTTGCATCATTGACTTATCTTTCCAAAGCTTGTCCAGTGAACCATTTCAGACCCAAGAACTTCTCTCCTATATCCCATCACTGAAGTCCAAAAACTGTGCAACTCAAATGCTGCTATTTGAGCAATCTTTTACCTCCATAAAGCATCTGAAGTATATGTCAGCACAGTGACACATTTTATATTCTCCCTTTAGGCCAGATACTGCTCCATTTATACCAGTTAGGATGTAGTTCCACAGCAGCCTGAGTCCAACCTGTGCAAGGGCTACCAAGGTTCTGCTCTTTCTCCACCTTCCTAAATACAATCGAAGTAGTTACACCAATGAAAGTGAGAAGGCAGGCTCAATGACACATCATCTTATTCTGCAATGGGACAGCACTCTGGAGTGTTCCACAATCTTTTTTAAGCCCCCAAATGTAGAAGTTTTTGAATCACTGTTTCTTTCTCAATCAGATTTGAAAAGCAAGCAGTTTTTTGTAACTTTGCTTGACAATGGCAGAAAGAAAAAAACTGCAGCATTTCAAAAGATGCAGACACATCCACATTCTGTTTCTACAGGAATTTCAACAGCAGCAGTGCTGGCTGGCACACTCTCCCCCTCCTGCACTCCTAAGCCAGCCCATTTGCCTGTGAAGTTGGATGGTAAATCAGAGCATAAAGTGATCCATCAGAATCATAGCATCTGGAGCTCTGGGTAAGGTTTAAGAGACAAATAAATAAAGCAGATGTTGTCACAGGAGTCTACTATAGGTCACCCAGCCAAGATGACAACACTGATTAATTATTCTTTAAGGAACAAAGGGATACCTCTAAATCATCCACTCTTGCCCTTATGGGGGACTTCAACTTACCAGATGTTAACTAGGAATAACATACTGATGGCACAAACAAGTCTGTAAGATTCCTAAAACACCTGGATGATAACTTCTTGGTACAGGTACTAAGGGAACCAACTAGAAAAGGTGCCTTCCTTGATTTGCTGCTCATTAACAGAGATGGTCTTCACCTGGTTGTCCTGTATGTGCTGCATAATGGAACTCAGGATGAGCTGCTCCATCAACTTCCCTAGGACTGAAGTTAAACTGACAGGCCTGTAACTTCTCGGAATCTCCTTCCTTCCCTTCTTATAGATGGGAGTTGTATTTGCTTTCTTCAGAAGGTGTACTTTCTTTAGAACGTGTACTTAATGTTGGGAATATGACATTCCTCGCTCAATCCCTCACCTCCTGTTAAGAGGACAAATGCATGGCAAAAGCTCTGCTATAGAAAAACTGCTATAATGTGATAAATTCTCTCCTAACTCATGTCTTTTGGCTCCCATGCCTTTCACAGCAATTAGCATTTTATCTGTGAGGCTGCCTATAAGTAACAAGTCTTACATTAGTTCACTCACTAATGTCACTTTTAATGAATGATAAATTACATTTCATCCACGTATTTTAAAATACTGAAAGAAATCTCTATTTTACACAGCACAGCCTCCCCATCTGCTGCCTGCAAAACCTTGGCTAGTCATTCACAAAGTATTGCTTCTCCATCCCCCAGATGAAGGTCAAATATCAAGCACTTTTAATCACTGAATAATTACTGTAGTTCTTCACAATACTAAAAGGTAGTAGAAAAAGTAGAAGCCCTTCTATACGTCAAGTTGCAGAAAATTCTCTTTCTTGTTTATCACACTACACTTGAAAAATTCCTTCAGTTTTCCACCTACATGCTAAATGAGTGTGATAAACATGGAAGAATTCTATGTGTAGCGTCTTTTCCTGCAACTTCACAAAGTCTGAAACTGAGCAGAAACTTCTGTCTTAATTTCAAGGGTTTAATTCTGTTAAGTGATTTTTAATCTCCCAAACCAGACACTGTTGATTTACACATGGAAAATATTTATATTTTGTCTCTGATATACCTATTGTGTATAACTGGCTTTAATTAATTAAGTCATGGTGCAGGGTAAAGATTATAAACTATTGATAGTACACAACTGTCCTGGAGTGATTAAAATTTAACAGTGTACGTNATATTGTTGTACCATTTAAATTTAGATAAAGCTATTCTTAGAAATTCACTGTCTGCGTGCCTAGATTTTTTTTTGTTTGTTTTTGTTTATTGCTGTTCCCATTTTGGGAAGAGGGGGTGTTGTAGCAAAATCCTCTCAAAAGATTGTTCTTTTGACCTTAGTTTCTGGTCAAACCAGGACAACAACGAATTACTCCTGCATGAAATAGCAGCAAAAAAATTACATTTCTTCACTGTGTACCTGGTTTGCATGTTTGCAGCACTTTCTATACATAGACTATATATACATACATACATTTTGCCAAATAAAACATAGGTTAATTTTTAAAGATAGAAAGTATGACAATAGATCAGTTACTCACCTTGACAACCAATGTCCAAAGTCCGGCCGATGAGCCCACTGGACTCCTGTCTGATTCAAAGATCTAAGTAGCCGACAGCAAATAAGGATGATCCACGGACTTGCTAAGCTTATCCACTTATCTGATCCTTTTATGAATTCAGATGAAGAGGTGGCCTTGCTCAGTTTTGAACTACCTGCCACTGGAATGTCTATATTCTTGCACTTGGAGGCTTCCCTGATACTATCAAAATTTTGTTCCACAGTGGTGCTATGTTGAGAGTCACATTCTTTCACAAGAAAATTATTTCTACAAAGTTCCTGACACAGCAGCAGACAAAGCGTATTGATAAGAAAATACCAGGTTTGATGTTCCTCTTCTATAAAACTACTTGCCCCCAAACTCAAAACATGGCCAATTGTTCCTGCCAGAATCAGTACATCTATTTCTGACCAGCTGGAATTGGACACAACAGGATTCTGCAAACAAAAGAAAATATAGCAGAGGTGAGAATGTATAAAAATTTCACTTGCTTAAGCATTCATAGTGTGCTTACAGCAATTTCCTCTAATAAACAATGAGAGAAGTTATCTCTATCATGAAAATTTCCGAGAACTTACAAAAGAATCATTTTATTGTATCGTCTTTAGCTAGCTTAAATTACATTCCGTTTAAGGGAGAACTTCTCTGTGAATAGTCATCACAAATGTACAGATTAAGATGCCTTATCACTCTGTGACAGAAGGTTTGAACAAGCTCTTTCCCTGTTGCACAAGTGTAGAAGCAAAACCAGAAATCCTGCAGAAACCAAACTTGAGATACAGGTAATACGTAATGTTCTAATACTTCAAATCTGTGCTACCCTTAACTCAGCACAGGGACAGCTTTCACTGCTCAACTTAACAAAAGTTCCCTGCAGACAGTCTGATGGCACTCCTTAACCTAAGCTTCAAATGTGACTTCCATTATAAAATCTACTTTAAACCTTACCCATCTATCGATTACTTCACACACTGTGGCTATCTAAAGCTATAATATTCTTTGTCTATTGGCCCCACTAGTTGTGATTTCTGTTAACAGCAGCTACTTGGAATTACCTCATCATCATTGCCCTTGATGTTATCAAGGTAAAAGACCTTTTCAGCTCTCAAGGAATACAAAGCAACAGGGAAGGCCATAAAAAGACCATGGAAAGACACAAAGCTGGAAAGTAAGTACTAAGGATAACATAAAGTTGACCAAAACTGTTCAGCCATTAACAGACAGGCCATCAGCTCTGAAGAGCATCAGCCTGGACTTCATAACAGATAAGGGGGAAGTGATAGAACATGAATATTATAGGTATTTGCTGTGGGTCTATACAAACTGATTAAGCTACCTTCAGAAAAATGTCAAAGGTCGGGGAGAGAAGGTAGTGAGAAACAGGTCAGAGGTAGGGGACAAAGTAATAGGAAAAACAATAAAGGGGCCAAGTCACATATATCAGGTGTCACTTAGTGCACTTCTCTAGACTGAGCCCTGTACCTGATCACTTCAGCCTATCCTGTCTCATTAAACACTCTTCTTTCTGTGCAGCTACACTCTCTGTCCCACCTGTGGGTGCTGCAAGGTCTCACTGCAAGTAACTGGGGACAAGCCTACATGCCAGTAACTTGAGACCAGAGCACACAAAAGCAAATACCAGCAATTGCAGCAGCATCAGGAGCTTTGGACCCACACGTCTGCAAGTACCATTGACTGCAGCATGTAAGGATCCACATGCCAGAGATCAGAGTGGGGACCAGAGGCCATTGGGACTGTGTGCCTGAGATGCCAATAGCTGGATGGATCAGAGTGCAAGACAGGTCAAGGTGTCAGCAATAGGAAAAGCAACCGTGGATCACCAAGCGTGTAGGTAGGCATCACCAACTGCAGAGTGCACATATGTATTAGGGCAAAGGGCCACTGGCTGAAGGGATCTCTAACTTCTCCTCGAAGTCTGAGCTAGAGGTGGGGACAGGGGCTCAGGCTGAGCATGCCCAGCAACAAAGCAGGATAAATGCCAGCACCGGCTTTCTAACACGCTTTAACAAATAGGGTTTGGCAAAGACACCTTCATTTTATTTTCTCATTAATTTTTCTTCTGTTACAGAATATCACAAGTATCTCTTAAACTGGTATTTTAAACAACTGATCAACAACTTAAAAGCCAAACCAAAACCACTTCAAAGTCAAAACAAAACCACTGCATGCCATTTTTACTTCAAAAAAAATCTCGGAAGCTATTTTCACATTAACTTAACTGCACGCTTCAACCATGTCATCCTCCTATATTTTAACTGACATTAGAGAACATAACAAGAAAGTGAATGTGAACTGTACAAATATCCCAGAGCATCTTAGATGAAGTCTCACTTATGCTTGAGATTTACTGAGAGCAGCATATGTATTTTTCTTCAGTAAGGAAGACCATGTGACTTGGAGAGGACAACAAACACATGATGCACAAAGCTACTATCTGCAATATTGCTTTGAGGAAAATAATCTTTACAAAGTCAAGATTTTATAAGATATATATGAAAGAATGCAGGAGGTTCAGCTAAAGTTACCATCCTTCACATTACCACCATTTCCTATGTTGTTAAAAAAATGTATTACACCAAAGTCACATCACTAAAAAAAATGCCAACAAACAAAAAAACCAACAAAAAAGTCCACATGAGGTTACACACAACAAAAATGGGGCAGAAAAAAAACACTAAAAATTTAGCACAAAACCAGTACTAATCTGAAAAACTGCCCAGGCTAATCTAAATTTACTATGGTTTTAAATTTCTTTGGCACTTTAAAGACCACTCCTTTTTGTTTAGTACTGTACTCTGAAAATCAAATACCATAAGCTGGTATTTGGAACAAAAGGACAAGCTAGTCCGTATAGAAACCAAACAACATGAAATTCACAAATCTGAGACAAAAACAGTCCATGACTGAAGCACAGCAAGTTTAAACTACATAAAGTTTAAACTCCAATAACTCCATAATGCTCACCTTGAAGATATTGGCCATCTAAATAATGAGTGAGCACACACAAATCATCTGCTTGCAGATACAGTGGAATCTGAGATCCTCAATGAAGGAGAATGAACAAGTCTTCAATAAAATTGTCTCCTTTATAAAACCTAACATAAAATCTTATAAATATTGCTCTCTTGTGTCTGATTGCTGTTAGCACTGATACAAAAACGGAAGAATTTATGTGTTATCAAAGGGGAACATGCAAAATGCTCATGAAAATGAGAGCATTAGTGTGAAATGTTCCTGTATCAGAAATAAAATTTCTTGTTTGCTTGTCTGACTCCCAAAACTCCAATGAAAAAAGAGAAAATACTTACACCTATATCCACATCAAAGGATTAAAGTCAAATGGCATTTATTGATAAGCAACATTTCAGAGAAGAGTTAGTCATTATGCAAAATTAAAAATTATCCTGCAAATTATAATCTCCTGAGTCTTGATGTTTGAAGTAACATTGAAAATAGCTTAATCAAATTTTTCTAAATTTACTGGTAACCCCTCTCACATATGAACTGTTCCTTATTAGGAATGACATCATTACAGGTTTTTTATACAGCCTGATCTTAGATTACTTAGTTTGTACTTAGTTTTTAAATCTAGTTTACAAACACAGAAATGTAGGTCCTACTCTGATATTCACACCTCTGCCTTTCTAACAGCTGAATACCTCCAACCCTAGGAACTTAGTAAACACCCCAGATACAAGACTTGTAAGACTCACAGCAATATCTTGGCAGACAAACATGATATATAGAATTTTTGGTTTCAAAATTTATATGTCAGGCTTTCAATTTAAGCCTAGAATCTCCCAAGCCAAGGTAGCTTTAACATTTCATACATCAGCATCAGTAATTAAATAATACAGAAACTGATCTCTTTGGCCTATCTTTGAAAATATCTTGCCGAAGTGCCAGTACAAAAACAAATGAATATATGCATCTCTATGAAACTTACATTTTCTTCACTTAAAAACAAAATCTCCTGTAGTCTGTCTTCTGGGTCCCATTTCAGTTATGTAGCTTCTGTATGTTTGAGAGTAAATAGCTTTTTTACAAAAATTAACCATCCATACTTAAAGCCAGAGAAATTTTATGACCACTTTTCAGATGATAATTTTTTATGTTTCTCATAACTCAAAATTTAAATACTTATCATTCTGTTCCTTGTGATATTTGAGCTCCCTGCACCCAGTTTTCATTTCGGTGATAACCTTCCTATGACAAAGTACTATAGACCACAATTGATCATGCATTTTCACAGCAGTTTGAGATCATTTTTGAAAGCTATCAAGGAAAGGCACCATTCAATCATGTTTTCTTTTTCTCCAAGTCGAAACATGCAAAACAATTTTTAGGTACAATTGATTAAAATGTTTCATTGTTCAATTCAGTAAGAATAACACACAGAGAGAGAAACACAAACATTTTAAATTGAATAGGGTATTTTAAAATAAATGGAAAGAAGGGAATTTTGTTTATGTAATTAAAAAATAATTCTGCAAAATGAAAATTCCGAAAAGATTTATTTTACAAGCTTTAATTTTTTTTCAACTTTAAAAAATATATTGTTTTGATTTTTATCAGAAATAGGAGAAAAAGCCCAACTAGTAGTAGTAAATACCATACTTAAGTCAGCTACAAAGCAATTAAGAATGAAGCTAAGTTCAAATTTTCTGGAATTCATAAAGGACGGCAGAACTATTTAAAGCCAGAAGTGCCATTAAAAGAAGGAAGAGACTTGTGCTGCAAGAAACACAGTAATCAGAACCTATAAATAACAGTCAGGAAGCAGATGCAAATACTCCCTGCACTAGTCTTCAGAAAATTCATGAACTTGGTAATCAGTTTCTATATTCAGCCACACTGGGAAAAAAGCACTTCAGAGAGTTCTTTATATGTGAACGGAAACAATTTGAAGAAAAAAACACTCTGAAGCCATTAACAGGAGAGCTTATCTTCATTACCTTTAAAATACCTACATTTTATCATCTAGCATGAGCTTAGGAAAGGTTTTCAGCTTTTTTAAACGTTAAGACCCTGATTCAGGGTTCTACTCCTGCCATCAAAAGAGTAGGACTTCAGAGCTCTTTCAGAAGTGGAGCCCTACACAGATTTGCACTGTGGAGATGCACAAGTCATAGACACTTAAACTCAGAGATATTTTAGCATAAGTAATACTACTAAATCACACAGAAGGTCCTTCAAGATCAACACACAGCATATACAGACAACATTTTTCTCCTCCAGAGTCTACGTATTCCATTGGAAATGCGGGTGGAAGGTAGAAAATGAATGCTTGTGTATTACAGTGTTTGTGCCCACGCTACCTGTAAATAACCTCTCACATCCACACTCCAAGCAACACCAGATTACCCACTGTTCCTTTCACATTCTCCAGGCTCCTCCTTTGTAAAAGTAGCCATCTGCAAAAAAAAAAGCCATCATAACATTCTGCAACAGTCCTGAGGCTGGTAAAAATGTATATCAAATCCAGGTCAATCCGTCTGGAGTTGAGGTACTTAGAAGCTAAACCTACAAAAGTTTTCAAGCTTGCTTTGGAGCTTGAACAGAGACAGCAAAGCCTATCTTACTGATGAGATACACATCCAACAATCAGTTAAGACAGTCAGGGTTTCCACACAGTTGTTTTGCTGCGTATTCCCTTTCAACAAAAATTGTACATTGCATTTTTGGCAAAGGGAAGAGATTGGTGATCCAAACAAAACTTATGAAATATGGAAGTTTTAAAATGGATTTCAAGAGGTCTGTATATAAAGTCATGTCTGCCTGTTATAGGGTACATAAAAACAGTAAGTATGGTATCCATTTTTCCTTTCTCCTCCTTCTCCCCAAATTATGACGTTTTGATTTTGAGCTCGGGGGGGAGGGGAAAAGCAGTTCTTTCTGCCCAGCTTGGTGAATACAACTTATTTGGTGTTTGGGACCAGGGCTAGGGCTCCTGAGAATGCTGCTCGGGAGCATACCCCAGATCCAGACCATGCTGATTCGATGGGGGAGTAGGAAGAAGTGGGCCAAATTTTAAGGAAATTTTCTGCCCCAATAGATTGGAAACTTACCCCTGATCAAACTCAGACCCCTAGCCAAATTCCTCAGTGTCTGTGGGAACACCTCTCTTCTGGCTCAAAACAAAACCAGATGAGTGCCATCTACTGGGTTTTGGCTTATGCATATTGTGCAATGGTATTAACTCCATGATGCCCCCTACAGGTAGAGCAAAAAACTCTACCAGAGCCAAAACCAGCAGATGCCGCAACAGCTCAGCCCCCAGCCAAACCAGAGCAACAGCCCATGTTCCAGCCCATGCCCCAGCCTGAGCCACAGCCTCCAGTAGAGCCAAAGCCTTTGGTCCAGCCACAGCTTCCGGTCCAGTCATAGCCTCTGCCACTGTGGGAGATAGCATGGATTACAAGGTTTGGAAAGGGTGCTGTTGAGCACAGGATTGCCACAACGGTGACCACCAGAGATTGGGGACATTATAGTTCCAGTTTTGCACTTGCGTTATTGTTGTTACTGTTTACCTTTATTGTTATTCCCCATGCGCAGGAACTGCATGGTTTCTGTGTACGGCATCATGTTGCACAGCCCACTGGCCTACCCTGCCTCTGTTCTAGCCCTGTTGGTTGTTTCCCCTGTCTTTCCCAGTTCCCTGGTTTGTTATTGGCTCCTGATCCCCTGGTTACCCCCATTGGCTAGCCGGGTGCTTCCTTTCCTTGCAGAGACGTTAAGAACCCCTATGGAGTTTGAATAAAAGCCTTTTCACCCTTGGACCCTCAGAGTGTTTGTCTCTTTGGGCAACTTGGAGTGGGGACCTGGTCACCCCCCCTCATGCCATGCATTGACTACCTCCGCAATGGATACTTCAAAGACCCAAAGGCATATCAATGGGCTTTTGGAATTGCTGGTGTAGAGACTGATAAAACCAGACAATTGAATACTTTGCCCAGACTATCAGATAACCCCTCTGTTGTAGGTCTTCTACAGATAGAGGGACAGAAGGTATCCATTGCCACCTCAGTCGTGCATTGTTGGCAGCACAGGACAGATCGAGACTTCATGGTCCCCAGCCACAAACTGATCCATGAACTGGAGAGCCAATGAGTAATCAGCCGAACCCAGTCACCCTTCAACAGCCCCATCTGGCCTGTGCATAAATCGAATGGAGACTGACTGTTGACTAACGTGGCCAGAATGAAGTCACTCCACCACTGAGTGCAGCTGTGCCAGACATGTTGGAGCTCCAGTATGAGCTGGAGTCAAGCAGCTAAGTGGTATACCACCATAGACATTGCAAATGCAATCTTCTCCATTCCATTAGATGCAGACTGCAGGCCACAGTTTGCTTTTACCTGGAGGGGCGTGCAGTACACCTGGAACCAACTGCCACAGAGGTGGATGCACAGTTCTACCATCTGCCATGGGCTGGTTCCTTACAGACTGGGAAAGGGTGAGGCTCCAGATCATGAGGGGACTCACCAGTCAGTGTCAGCAGTAAGCGCGGGGTAGTCTGAAAAGTCAGCCTTCACAGTGTGTGGGGGGGTTTTTTGTTGGTTTTTTGGTGTTTTTTTTAATTGAAGGAAAGCAACTGTGGTTTCCACCCAGCAGAAGGTTTTGCATCATACTGTTGCCCAAGTGGACATGGGAACCCAGACTGAGTGCCAAC
>VWZO01005616.1:358013-404010 GCA_013396975.1 Bucco capensis | reverse complement strand
GCTGTAACTGTTCTATGATTCTATGAAAATCTACCTGGTGTCAGCTCTTGGTGAGTGTCTTGAGTTCCTGGCTTGCACTGTAGCAGATACAAGACTTCAAACACTTGCTCTAGGCACTTTTCATTACATCTTGGTACACTGTCTGATCATACCTGTATAAATATGGCTTCTCATCTGGAAAGATCTATGTTTTGAAGGTGCACAGAAGCAGTGTTTGGAAGTGCTTTCATTAGCACAGCTGGCACCATGATAGCTTTCATTAAACGGGGCTTGAGCAGGAGGGAGCTGCCTTTAATTTAGGACAATTACAATATGCTTCTAGCATTTGTACTAACTCCATCTACTCTACCCCACCCCCAAATTTTGATTAATAAAGGAATTTGTTAGAATTTAACCTTTGAGTGACCCCCTTATCTTTTAATACTATTTAATTGGTTATGCACAGATGTAGAGATGACTTAAAATCTCTCTTCTGGTGCTTGTATGTGTGCTTCATGTGAGGGTGCAGATGCTGACTGCAGTGGCTCTGAGTCCCCTCAGAGGTTTTCTTCTTTTCAAGGAGGGCCAGGTTTTAACATATGTTGGAATAGGAGCAAGACTTCTTCAGTATTGTGGGCTTGTTTGAGGAGGGTAGTCATTTAATAAAAGAAGAATTTCATGGCCAGCTGCATCAATGGACAGATGTTACTCAAAAAAAGAATCTGTTCCGATAAAGAAAATTAATGTTGCAGGACTTATAAGCATTATTGTCTCCCTAGAGGTAGGAATAATTAAGAGGCTAAACCTAAGAACAAGGTCAGACACTCTTTCCACTTGGAGAGTATGTTGAAATAAATTGATTTTTTTTGTGAATCTGTGTTTTACTCATGTATCTTCTTAGGAGTGTTAATTCAGAAGTGGTCTGAGAACAGCAAAGCATCTAATTCCTTTTTACTATATATATTTTTTTTTTGAGCAATAGTGTTTGGAGAGTGTACAGAACAGTTTGTCTGCAGTAAAATTAAATGTAAATGGACAACCACTCGTAGTTTGTGCAAGGTCTACTAGTGCTGGTACTGGTTTTTTATTATAAGAATTATTTGCCACTTGTGTTTTACTATGTCTCCTTGCTTTCATTTCCCTGGACTCCACTGCCTTTCATTCAGTGTATTTCTTTAAGGCAAGATTAATTCTTGCACCATGCCTTTCACCTACCCTTCTCTTATTTGAAAAGTAGCTAGGTTTTGGCCTTTAGACCATTGCCCCTTATAAGTGGCCTAAAAGTTTCTTGGGTTGCCCCTCTTTGAATGTTGACACACTATTGACTATCTTCGAGGGTTTTAGGATGTCCTTGGTATTACAGACCTTATTAAAAGCTACTGATGAAACAGATTACTTTGTTCAAGCCTGTTGATGGATTTATGCCACATGCTGTCATGGACTGTTTATTCACAGTAAGAAATGAACAAGTGGTACCTCACTTTACATTGGTAGCAATACATTATCTTGCTGTTCTGGTACAGTGTACAATTAAGAACTATCAATGTGTGATTAGAATGGTGCCTTCTGTCCTTATGCAATCTCTGTGGTAGAAACTTACTGTGTTTTCTGCATTGTTGTTAGGCGATGTACATCTTGTGATGTTGATAACCACTGTGCACAATACTCTTGAAAAAGACCTTACTATCCTTAGCATTACTAAGAAGGATTTTTTTTTTTCATTTTTAGCTTCACTGCTTTCACTTACTGTTTTTCATCTAAGCCCCACCTTGAAAACAAGAGGGATTGCTGTCCCAGCCCTGGATCTGGAGCCTTTGCCCACATGCTTGCTGCACGCAGAACAAATTAGGATTCCATATCCTGACCCATGAGTGCTGCTGGTCTCCTGCTTCTTGGCCATCAACCTAAGATGGAGAAATCTATCCCTGTAACATGAAACACCCTTCCTCCCACCCAAAGCCAACTAACCTACTCTCCTCTTTGCCCACTCTGTTTTCCAGACTTTATTACTTTCCACATTATTGTCATGCGAATCATCCCAGCAGGTTTCAGTAGCAATAAGTAAAATTTAGGAACGAGGGAGAAATTGGTTACAAAAGTGGTTTCTCTAAACAGAATACATGGCTACTTTTTTCTTTTAAACTGACATTTCTCCAAACACTGAGCAACAAGTATGAGTAATGATAACTGAAACTGAGTTGTTTCCCAGAATACGATCTGGTTTTAATGCTACAGATCAAATCTATGGGTGTCTTATGTACCATGTGCTGTGACCCTCTGGATCCTGAGGAATACAGTCATTATCTGTGCTTCACATCTTGGAATAGGCTTTTAAAGGATAAACATGGTGTTGAGCAGTGCTTACTTAGAGCTGGAAACTGAAGGCCACTCACTGGTTTCTGCAGACTCATTATTGATTCCTATCCTCTATCTAGCCCACCTGTGTTATCTTAAACTTATTGCTAAAGGTGTCCACCTTCTTTGCCAGTGAAGTACATGTATGCAGAAAACCAGACTCTTATACAAAGCTTACAGTCCTACTTCAGTAGCATGAGAACTGTGAATCTCTTAAAAAAGAGAAAACACCCCAAATTCAGTGACTTATTCACTTAACCCTTTTCTCTTCCTCTGGGTAGTCCCTGATTGGGTCCATCACTGTTTGTTCAGAGCAGGCCTCCTCTTAGCTTCTTAGGCTTTATCCTGAGTCAGTGAAGTTGATTCTCTCCTTTTGTTTTATTTACTTTAAAAAGCCTCCTTCAAGTGACCCTCTAAATAGTCCTAGCAGCTGACCTGAGCCTTCTAACCTGACCCGACCCTTCGCTGGGTTATAAACTGGCTGGCTGGCTGATGGAGCACAGAGTGGTTGTGAATGGTGCCACTTCCAGCTGGTGTCCAGTGACCAGTGGTGTGCCCCAGGGTTCAGTCCTGGGTCCAGTCCTGTTCAACACCTTTATTGATGACCTGGATGAGGGGATTGAGTCTACCATCAGTAAATTTGCAGATGACACCAAGTTGGGAGGCAGTGTCCATCTCCTGGAAGGAAGGAAGGCACTGCAGAGGGACCTGGACAGGCTAGGTGAATGGGCTGTGACCAATGGCATGAAATTCAACCAGGCCAAGTGCAGGGTCTTACACTTTGGCCACAACAAGCCCATGCAGCGCTCCAGGCTGGGAGATGAGTGGCTGGAGAGTGGCTCAGCGGAGAGGGACCTAGGAGTATTGGTTGATAGCCGGCTGAACATGAGNGGTCTTTTCCAGCCTTGGTGATTCTGTGATTCTACCAGTAAATGTGTTGCCATAGGGCCTTTTCTTTGTAATGCTTCAGCTGGATCTTTCTTTTGCCAGGTGCTAGAAAATCAAATTCCTGCTTTGCAAACACACAGTAACTCAAAGTAATTTAAAAACTTAGAAGAGTAGTGGTGGCTGTCAGGGAGTATCTTAGGAAAAGGAAATTGTTACCAGGTTTTGTTTTGTCCTGTGTGGGAACAAAGCTCACCTAGGTACAGATTTTATAATTACAGGGAACAGCAATAGCTGATTTCAAGAAAAATAAAGTTTTCACATCTTTGAACACTTCTTAGTGTCTTTTCCTTTTACCAGCTATGACAGTTTCTCCGTCCCCTTCTGTGCTAAAATTTTTGGTGTTAGAGGTTTTGTCTTCTGATACAGCTTAAGGAAATCTTTGAAGTAAGGTACATTAGCATATAAACTCTGGAACCCTCTGGTTGCACTTGGGTCAGGATAAGAAGTGTTTGTTCAGGTGCTGTGCCTTATGAACTGAGTGTTTTCTGCCTTGTCACAATACATTAGCTATTGTGCTGTATTTTTGTTAAAACACTTGTCATATTTCTCAAACCAGGGCTTACTATTTCTAATTTTTGTTCCCCAAATTATATAGCTTGAATGTTCTTTTGATCTCACCAGCTTTAAGTCAGAATGAAAGTGTTCCTCATGTGCATATGAATGTCTCCCTCCCTTGGGAGAATCCTCCCTGACTGGCAGAGGAAATGGAAACAGATTAATCATCTGTCACTTAATGATGTTAAAGATGCTGTGAGCTTTATCTCTTACCCATTCTGATGAAATGTTTGTTCCATCTGCATGCCAAGCATCCACATTTGGTAGCTGGTGTCTAATAAGTCATGTTTTTTCTAGGGCTGGCCATATGGGCTGCCCCTGGGCAGTGAATCTGAAGAACTTAAGTACTGTGAACTTAACTGTGTGGTGATGAATTGTGCAGTTGCTTAGAACATATGCAATAAACTCGATATGTAGATTTTATTTTTTATTAATTGCCCTCTCTACAGTGATTATGCATTAAGTAAGTTGTAAGAGCCAGGACAAATGACCAAAAGCAGATTTTCTGTGGATGGGAAGGGAAAAAAAATGCTTTGGAAAATGAGAACAGATTTAAACTAGCCAGAATGTGTGATAACTTCAATTTTAGGGGTGGTTTTTGGTTTTTTTTTTGGGTAACCAGAAAGAGTATGAGCAGAATGATGCTGTATGCAGACAGATGTTATAAAGGTATATTTTCTTAGAGAGTTTACTAGGGACAGATTATATTTCCTACACTTTGTGTGTGTGGTTTTGTATAGGATTTACTTTCAGGTTTTAATAATATTAAATTGTGCTTAGAAGAAAGAAACAGCATAAGAAGAATCTACAGTAGGAAGTCTGTAGGATGTGTCAGAGGGACTTTATCATTTGCTTTTCCTGGTTCTGCTGCATTTAAGTGCTCATTTGCAATATTGCATTAATGTAGGGGTTTGGAGTGAATTATAAAAGGAGTGGATAACAGCTTGCTTTGGCTGTAAAGCTGCACTGTCATATTTTTGGCAGAAGGTAAAAAGGGCTGATTAGGACAATCTATTTCCTGTATGTTCAAATACAAACCAGATAGTCATGAAAAAATCATCCACTGCTTTTCCAAAGACCTTTCTTTTTTTGCCAATGTGAAATGGTATTTTGAGTGGAAAACTAGGCAATGTGTTAGTCCTTACACACAGAAGAAGCATCAAGAAAAGGTGATTGTATTAATTCTTTCCTTCCTTCCTCTGTGGATTCTGATTGTTTCTGGCTTACAACAGATGAGATTCCCTAATGGCCACATTAGTGCTTTTCATCTTTCAAAGCAGGAGTGATAGTGCAATTAGTGTAAATGATTATCAAAAAGACTTCAGCTCAAGCAGAGTTTTCAGTGCTTCAGGCCTTCATATCATTTTTAGGAATGAAGATCTAATCTGTAGCAGTGAGTGGTACATCTTCTGTCGATGCTTGCACTTTTTTATGGCCATCCCTTTGAATACTTAAGTTATTATTCATATTTAGATATGTGAGATCAGCTTTTTTTCCAAGTCCAGTGTCTTTAAGGGCTTCTTTCTGATGGTGGTGTTCTTTTGACCTGCTCAGAGAATCTGCTGGGTTTTTTCCTCAGGCTGGTCAAGTGGTGGCTGCTCTGAGTAGCTAGGAGAAGCTGTGAAGAACTTGGGGAAACAGCCAAGAAATATATTCTGGGTGACAGTCAGTTACAAAGGGATAGTCAGGTTGTGCTGGTGAGTTCTGTGCCTTCCTCCTCTGCCTGGAAGTGACTAATACCCAGCACTGCAGGTGATAGTAGCAGAAATCTGGAGATCTTTTTGCTTAGAGAATTTTTGTTACATTTTAGAAGAAGTCGAATCACCCTCAGCATTGCACTTACCCTTCCTTTAGACACCCTTGGACCTCGACCTCCCATCTAGAGGGAGTTATAATTGATAGTCCTTTGTCTAAGAATAATTAGTTAAGGGGACATCAGCTGGTACCATCCCAGTGGCAGCTGCATGGCCGTGTAGGATTGATATGGTCTCCCCAGGTCAAGGACTCTTACTCTGATGTCCAGGCTGATGGGCAGGAATTAGGCTAGCTAACCTACCCACCTTGCCTCTGATGGTTTAATATGAAAAATCCAAAACAAGGAAAAAAAAACAAAAAACAAAACAAGAAAAAGGTGATCTGTTATTATGTCAGTGTTCATTATATGAACTGTGACTTGAAGTTGCAGACTTCCTTAGGGAAAATGATGTCCCAGAAGCTCGTGGTGAGGTCTGGGGCTATGGAAGCCTGTACACTCAGGCTGGCTGTGGTGCCTTACAGGAGCTGGACTCTTTCTGCTGGTGTTTGCAGCTCCTGAAACTTTTTCCAACACAGGCCCGCTGTTTCTATTAAAGGATTTTATGGGGCTTCCTACACATCATATCTTGCATAGCTTACCGTATTGGCTTTTAAAAGCGGCTTTGAATACAATGCCAGGGCCCCCCCAGGAGCAGCTTTATGGGCTGTTGGTGAGCTAGGAAGCCCCAGTTGGATATCCTTGTGCTAGTGGAACCCCCACATTGGCTTTTCCAGCTACGATGATGAAGCATCTCTTTTGTCTCGTTTAATTAAATGTGGCTTCTTTGCTAAATAAAGCAGGGAGCATTGCAAAGTGCCACAAGCTCTTGTTGCAGAGGTGACTCCTCTTTCTGAAAGTTATGATGGAATGTCAGTGCCTAATATTCCTCTGTACAGCACCATTGGTGCATCTGCATGAAGGTTAGCTCTGAAAATGAAAACAAAAGCTTCATCATTAAGGTACCATCTATTTCTTTCTGCATCATGGCATAAAATGATTTTTTTCTTGCTTCCTGTTTTGTAGCTTTGGTAAAAGCCACAAATCCAAATATTTTGTGGGGATATCTGGCATTCACTGAGTATGAATTGATTTATATATGAGCATTGCTGGATGAGACTCCTAAACTAATCAGTACTCATGGATCTTTATATGTGAAATAATGTGCTTGGAACATTTTTGTTGTTATTCTTGAGCACCACATAGATGCCATGGTCTGTAGCAGCTGATGGTGGCTCAGAGGCAGGGGGTGGTGGGCAGCAGCCTTACCTCCACCTTGTCTGCCTAAGGGCATTGCTTGCCCATGGGGGCAAGCTTTGTTCTGGTGCTTCCAGCCATGCTATGGAAGTGCAAAGTGACCTCTGGCAGCCTTAGGGCAAATACAGTTTTTTTAGGGTAGTGTAGGGTTGGAAGTATGTACCACTCAAACAAAAAGAAGTATCTTGAGAGCAGCAGTGTTGTGTTCAAAGGCACATATGGACAGGTAATACGGTTTGGCCTGGTTTTCTGCTGCTGTGTAGTTACCTCAGTGTGCACAGGGAAAACAAACTTGCAAAACCTGAGCATCTTATTGCGTACTAATTTAAACAGTGATGGAAGGATGTACCAGCAAGTGATGAATCAGACACTTAAAAGCACAGCACAGCTTCATTTTTTAGCTGTGACAGAGACTGAATAATATGTATTTTTGTTCTGGAGGCTAAATGTTAAAATATGGGGGGAATAAAGCTGAATGCTCTATAAATACACAGTATTTTTTTCTCCCTCAACAAACAGAGAAAAAATTAAGATGCTTAGTAAACCCAGTTTAAATAACAGAGTGCTGAAGCAACAAACACTAGATAAGCTTTTAATATGACAACAACGTAGTCTAACCTCTTTTAAAGGAAGAAAAACACCCTAGAGATTATATGCAGGTAAGAACCATATGAAAGAAACTTCCTAAACCAGAAGTGAGGTGCTCTGTGTAACTGAGGTCTGAAGATAAAAAGCCTCAGGGAGACAGGGAAGAGCAAATACAAGCAACTCTAGATCTAACCAGGCTGTATCGCCAACGGAAATGTGGGAATTGTTAGCACCCTTTTGAAAAGACACTGTCAAGGTAAATTATTTTCAGTATAATTAGTAAAGAAGGAGTAAGGTGTTCAGTTGTTTCATGCTCACCATCTGCCAATGTTGTTTTTCTGTTTTATAACAATTTCCCACTTCATGTTGCTTCAGCTGATACTTGGAGGGAGGAAAAATACAGAAAAGAGATGACGTCTTTCAATGAGGAAGGGATGAACTGGAGGATAGGGCTGGAACACATGTGGATCCTTTCAATGTGTGGGAAAAGCCAGGCAGGACTCAGTGGTTTGGTTTAGACCCAATACCATGTGTTGAATAGCTTGCCCATAGCAAACCAGTAGAAAATGGCCTCAGGTTTTGGTTAGTACATGTCCTCTAGATTGGAATAGCAAGTCATAGTGCACTTCCAGATGTGATTTCCCAGGGTGATTCAGAGGCCGAAAACACTTCAGTGAGTCACAAAGAAAGATGTCAGTAGCCACATTTTTCAAGGTTATGTTCTAGCAAGAGCCCAGACAGAAGGCTGTAAAAGGCTGCCCCATGGTTTGATTGCAAACTGTTGGCTGCATATGTGTTCTTGTGAAGACAGTGTATGAATATGGCTGGAGCTTGACATCTTATAGCTCTGTCATGTCTATGCGTTTTTCCAACATCTTTTTTACACAAAGGCTACAGCGAGCATCAGCCAACACATGGCTTGTGTTATTTTAGCATTATTATTTGTTAGGATTTTGTATGTTGACTAATCTTTTATTTCTGTGCTGTATCACCGCAACAAAATGTGGCCTTATTTTTCAGCCTTGGATATCTTGCTAGAATTTACTCCAAGTCAGCACTCCATGCTGTGGAGTGTTGGCATTATTGGATTGTTCTTCCTGTTAGAACTTGCTTAATTTGAACAAACAGAGCTCAGCTACCTCCCAGTGTCACCCAGTTAAACTTCTTACTTGTGGCTATAAGCATAAGGGAATAAAGTGGTGGCCACTGGCAAATGGCAACTTGGCATGTTAGGCTATTCATGCATTTTCTAGAGGCTGGATTCTGAACTCCTTATGTCATCCAGGAAGATGTACACAGACATCTCACAAATAGTGACATGTATAAACCCACCAAAGTAATTATTAGGCAGTGCATATTCATGTGACTGCTATAATGCTTATAATTATGTTGAATGTAGTAGTGTTAGTTGCACATATTTGTAATACTTGAAAATAAAAAGGAAAATATATTCCTTGTAGTTTATTGGCTATTAAAATTCTGCAGTATTATATAGGCTAGAAGCATATTTAGTTGTTTTTTCATAGACATGTGGGTAAATATAGTGCATGGGTCTTCCTGTGTTTCATAAAGGAAAGAGCAAATATAAAGAAATTCCTCTTTCCTTTATGTAGATAAGTTTCACATCAGTGGGTAGAAAGGAAAAGGCTACAAATATTTTTATGCCTGTAAGTTAGATTTCAGTTAGTATAAGCACTTTGGTGTATTATCTCTTAATTTCTTTGTGTGCAAACTCAAAGGTGAGATGACCTAGGTCTGATTGTGATCTTATGTCAGTGTAAAGCAGATGGGCAGCGGCAGCTCCCCATGCAGCTACCACATCCTGTCAGTGGAAGTCAGCCCCAGATCAGAATCTGCAAAATTTACATAGTCTAGATAAGAAGGTGAAACTTTATATTTTGTGTTGCTAGTTTTGAAGGAACTGTAAAAGAAACTATATCTTAGCTGGGTTTCTACCTGTCGTCAGTTTTCTACTGTCTTATGCTGTGAAGTACAAGAAAGAACTAAGCTGACATTAGTATAAAATAAAAGGCTATCTGGTAGTTCACCAAAGGAACCTACTCTGAACAGTCCATCTACTGCTAGTAGGGCATACAACTGGCTTCCTGCAATAAATGTACAACAAGGTGCCTTGAGTCCTCTCTGGACAGCCAAAAAGAGATGTTTGAACCGAGCATTGTCATCATCACTGGAGACAGCATTTGCAGTTATGGAGAGTTCTTATCTGTGTTCAGGATAAATAATAAGTACACTAATGTGATGAATTTTTGGCCCTTTTGACTTTTTCAGGATACTAGTATATTGTAATGGAGCACTCACAAAACTTGTGCCACATATGTATTTTTTTGGATGTTGCTGGGTAGAAATAGCTTTAAATTGCCAGGACTTGGCTTCTGGGGTATAAAGTCTTTTTATTTAAGATTAAAATAAAGCAAAACCAAGGGAAAGACCTTCAAGGTCTTTGTTTAAAAAAAATAATAAAAACCCCAAACCACTATACCAAAACAACACTACCACAAGAAAAGCTGTATTGTGTTTTAGGTTTGTGAAAATCATAATATAGGAAATAATCCCCTAAAAGAAACAAAGCTCTTAGCCTTTGCTCGTATATGATGGATATCCTTAAGCTAAAGTCTCGAAGTACTGAAAGTCCTTTCCAGATAGGAGGTACCTTCTGAATATGGATGAGGAATTAGATCAGAGTAAATAGTAAAATGTTGCTTGGAGGCTTAAGAAAGTTTGCAATCCAACAGGACTTAAAAATTATGGAAGCTTTAAAAGGAAGATAATACCAAAATACTGCAGCTGATTTTAGAATTGGTTATACTTCATCTTGTGTGGTTTCAAGCAAGTAACTGAAACTCTAGGCTTTTATTTCCAATGCAGGAATATAATGAGATAGTGTTACTTGCTTTCATTGAAGAAGTGAACATTGTTTCTCAAAAATGTCTTTTCTGTGATTTATTCATATCATTGGGGGTTTGGGGTGTTTGTGGGGTGTTAAGCTATGTCATCTTACAAACATCTTTGTGGAAATGTATTCATGGCACTGTGGAAACAAAGATCTTCTCTTCAGTCCCAGATTGAAATTCTTGCATTGCACAATTGAACAACTTTAATCTGTAACCTAGTTTAGTTAAAAGTTATGAAGGAATATCTTAGTTATTTTATGAAGAATGTTAAACTAACAATTTTTGTTGTTGTTTTCCTCAGATTGTTTCTACAGTTAGTCTGTAGCACTTCGTTGCTGTGTATCTTATTAATGTCATCTTACATGATTTTTTTTTCTAATTTTCATATGAACTATGTGGGGGGGTTTGGGATTTGTTTTTGCATTGACCAAACTGTAAAAAAATCCTTCAAACATGTGGATATGTTTTTAAAATATTTCTGAACAAACTCTTCTGTAGTCTGTCTGTCTTCCTCCTACCAGTATCCTCCAGTTCTACCAGAGGTAACAAATTTAAGATAAAGGAAGTTGAACTTTCAAAGACCATCTCCCATTTTTAGGTTTGTGTCAGATTTTTAGTTGTGTTGAATTCGAAGCAGAAATTAACTCAGTGAAGGAATGTGGTGCCAGAGCTCGGATCTGGATGATTGGCTTTCTTCCCAGTTTTCCCACACCAAGCCAGACCTCTGAGATAGAGATCTACCTCTCAGAAAACAAGACTTGGACAAAGTGCAAATTCTTCATTTCCCTGAAATCTCATTGTTTAGGCCAACAAACATGGAGGTCAACATGCAGGTTGCAGAACTGAAACTGAACAGCAGCTCAGTCTCTCTGGGTCAGTGAGGTGTAATCTGAGGCTTGTGGTTGCCTATCTATCTTGGAGAACCAGCGCTGAGAACAAAAGCTTGATGCTGGTTCCTTCAGATATTTGAGCAGTAAAATATGGTTACCACTGTTATTTTCTGCTGGTGTTCAGCTCAGTGCTGCACTGTTTAGGTGAGCCAGTCATAGATTTGTCATGATGGTCATGCCAGCAAATTCTCCTAGAACAAGGGTGGCTTGTGCTGTCCCCGTGTAAGTAATGTGCAGAAGAAGAATGGGGGGAAAAAAAGAAGAGAAGGGGGAGAAGGAAAAAAAAAATTGAGTTCCAAAGATGTTCACTTAGACTGTCTCTTACAACAAAGCTTCCTAGTATAACTGTGAGTCAGTCTCTATAAAAATCAAGTCAGCAAAGAGTCCTCAGTGAAAAATAAATGAGAAACTTCACACAAGTCTTGGAGATGAAAGAGCACTAGATGTAACTGGTTGTGATATCTAATGATGAGTTCGGCAAGACACATGAAAGATGAAGCCCATAGCTTCTGCCTCAGTGGGAGATTGTGCAAACAAATGTGTGCTGTCTGTACTCGAATGTCTCTGCAGTGTGACTGCTGCCTCTTGGATAGGGAGCCTTTTTGGAGCAGTAGAAACTTGGGCTTACAGTGTTTTGTTTAGCTGCATTTCAGGATGCTAATTAACAATTAAGCTTCAGTGACTGTTCACTAGGATGTAATCGGATCCTTATTTTGAGCAAGTAGGGGTTTTGTTTGTTTTTACTGAAGAGCTCATTAGAAGTTGAGTGCATCTGGGGCCAATCACACACCTCTTCCTGAAGTGCTTAGTTCAATTGATCAGGTTGTTTAGTGACACGAAATACAGTGTCAGCAGGAACTTAATTATTTAATCTAGCTAGCCAAAACATGAGCATTATGAGTAACATGTAGAGGTAGATCAAAACTCTTAGGAAAGGGAAAAGGTACCTCTCAGTGTGTATATGCAATATTGTACAATTACTGCTTGACGTGTGTCTCCACAAAAAGATGTGCCACACCATGATAGTAGTAAAAATGTTATCAGTTTGCTCAAGTGGTGTTGAATTATAATGCTCATGTTAAATGCGCAATATCAAATGTAACTGATCTCTTTCTGCTCTGTTGCAGATTACACCATCTTATTTAAACTGCAAGACAGGACTATTTCTTGAAAATTAAGAGTTTTTCAGGTAAGGACTGAGTTAAGTCATTTTCTTTCTATAAAGACCATTGTTTTTAATAAGCACAAGCATGAAGTAAACATTATTGTTTGTGAATTACACTTTGGAAATCTGAAGAAAAATCACTTGGGATGCTCACAGTGATATAGGCTGTAACAGGCTACTTGAGAAAGACACAGGTATGAATGTTAGGAGTTTGGATGATCATTTTCTTCTGAATACTTGGTACCTAGGATGTCTTTAAGGAAGGAATTGGTAATGAATTGTCTTCTGACAGAAAAATGGAAACCGGCTGAGAAAGTAGCTGGAGATAATAGGCAGCACTGACACCAGGTTTGAGCAGCATGGCTTGGATACAGGCTACTTGTCATTGCCCATCTCATATTTTCAGAGAGGGATTGGTAGACCTAAACTTCATGTTCAGGAAATGTCTCTAGACCCTTTGGGTTTATTGCTAAAAAATAGAGTGCCCAGCAACTTAGGTTGTCATTCTTCAATTGATGTCTCTCCTGGGATAAACAAGCAGTATATTGCAGAGTGAAAAATCAGCAGCTCTTTGTTTAAACAACCTGTTAAAACTCCTGCCTTGTGCTTAAGGAAAAGGATTTGAGGCTTTCCAGGAGGATTGTTGAAAGATTAAATAATTACTGTGTTCATGATGAGAAAAGACTCAGTTTGCTGGTGATGGTGCTGTAAAGCCATATAGTCACAGTTGATATAAAAATAAAATGTGGGAATTTTTACTTTGTCAGGTAATTAGGTGGGTATTGTGCTTACTTTGTGTCTAATGCAGAGTGGTACAATGAGGTAAGCAGGTCACATGACTCCAAGTTAAAGATAAATGTGTTAATTTCATAAATGTTTACAAAATGCATGAAGATACGCTCTAAGTTATGAATGATCAACCCACTTTTCCACAGTAATGAAAACTTTGAGCTGTTCAATCTACAGAGCCTTTGCCATCCTTTAGGTTCCTTCCATTTATATCCATCTATTTCATCTTGGAGCTTGTAAAAGAAATACATGAAGTTGTAGAAATTAGATAAAGAAATATATTCCACACACAGATAGCCCTGCTTGACCACACCATCTTCTGTTACCTTGCCTGAGTATCATAAACAGCCTGAAACTGAGAAATCATGTTGAAATTCCTTTGGGTTTGCATTCTTGGAACTTTTCCTAGAGCAATTTCACGACCTAATTTGCATTTGGTGTTAGAAAATTTATAAGACTCTAGTGTTTTGTTACTTATATCTAGGTTTTGAAAGGAAAAAGAATGAATGCCTGTTAAGTTTAAAATAAAACTGCAGCCTTTTCTTGTAAAAATAGACATGTTATCATCAAAGTGCCAGTAAGTTGCATGGACATATTAAGGAAAGAAAAAGCTATCTGTTATCTTCTAGATATATGAAGGTTTATGTTTAAGTTTATAACCTAAAGAAAAGAATTAAACATAATCTTTTCTATATTAATCTTTATTTATATATTTATATGGGAACATGGTATATAAGAATTTTTAAGACCACTGAAATGCTTGCCATGTCTATAGAAAATGATTATTTTTCTTATTCGATGATCATGGAGGTTTTAAATTGAGTTCAGAATGTATATATATTGCATTTGGTTGTACATCTGCATAGATGTAAATGGCTTTACTGCTTCACACTGAAGACCTTCTGAAGGTCATTGGATTACTCCATCCTTCTTGGAGAAAGGGGATACCTTGGGCATCTTATGTTATGTACCAAGCCAGTTCGATCATTGTAAGAAGAAAATACACTAGTAAATACACTAGAATCATAGAATCATAGAATCATAGAATGGCCAGGTTGGAAGGGACCTCAAAGATCATCTAGTTCCAACCCCCCCGCCACAAGCAGGGATGCCAAAACACTAGACCATGTTGCCCAGTGCCACATCCAGCCTGGCCTTGAACACTGCCAGGGATGGGGCAGCCACAACCTTTCTGGGCAACCTGTTCCAGTGCTTAATCACTCTCCTGGTAAAGAACCACCTCCCAATCTCCAGTCTAAACCTCCCCTCCTTCAACTTAAAACCATTCCCCCTGGTCCTATCACACTCTGATCTCCTAAAGATTCTCTGTCCCTCTGTCCTATAATCTCCCTTTAGGTACTGAAAGACTGCTATCAGATCCCCTCGAAGCCTTCTCTTCTCTAGGCTGAACAACCCCAACTCTCTCAGCCTATCCTCATAGGGGAGGTCTTCCAATCCCGTAATCATTTTTGTGGCCCTCCTCTGGACTCTCTCCAGCAGCTCCACATCCTTTCTATGCTGAGGACCCCAAAACTGGACACAATACTCCAGGTGGGGCCTCACCAGGGCAGAGTAGAGAGGCAGAATTACCTCCCTAGATCTGCTGGCCACACCTCTCCTAATGCAGCCCAGGATGCGATTGGCTCTCTGAGCCGCAAGTACACATTGCCGACTCATATCCATCTTTTCATCCACCATGACCCCCAAGTCCTTCTCTTCCTGGCTATGATCAATGAGTTCCTCACCCAATCTATACTGGTACCTGGGATTTCTCCTGCCCAGATGCAGGACCTTACATTTAGACTTGTTAAACTTCATTTTGTTTTCTTGGGCCCACTTCTCAAGCCTGTCCAGGTCCCTCTGAATGGCATCTCGGCCTCCTGGCGTGTCAACCACACCCATCAGCTTGGTGTCATCTGCAAATTTGCTGAGGGTGCACTCCATACCCACGTCCAGGTCATTAATGAAAATATTAAAGAGCACCGGTCCCAAAACCGAGCCCTGAGGGACACCACTAGTCACCGCTCTCCACCCAGACATAGAGCCATTAACCACAACTCTCTGGTTGCGTCCCTCCAGCCAATTCCTTATCCACCGAACGGTCCACCCATCAAACCCATACCTCTGCAGTTTTGAGATGAGGATGTCATGAGGGACCATATCAAAGGCCTTACAAAAATCCAAATAGACTACATCAGTCGGTAAATTAAACTAGTAAATTAAACACTAAGAGAACTATGAGTAAATCCATAGTTTTTTTGTAATTTGTTCTACTATCACTTGTTTTTAGAATTATACTTGCATAGTACAAGAATTTTGAGCTGGCACACACTGCACTGTAGGATTCTGCTTGTAAAATGCTGTAGAAAGTTGTCCACTCTTTTAGCAGCAACATTTTACACTTGACCATTTATAATTCAAATCAGGCTTTGAAGTTTTAGTGACTACTTATATTTTGCATGCTCTCTCTTATGTGAAGGTTGAAGTAGCTCCAATAGGTTGTACTAGTTGTCTGCCACTGCCTTTTTAGGCAACTGTTGTACTTCAAAGACTGTAGATAAGTATTTTATTTGTATATGTTCACTATGTTTTATTACTGGAAAGATAAATAATAAATTATAGGAAAAAGTAATAATAAGTCTGGTGTTTCATGCATTGTGCACCTGAAAAACCCATTTGAGCTTGGTTTCCTTTGCGAAGGACTTTAACTTAATTGTGGTTATTCCACAGATATTTCTTCTGTGGAAAGAAGAAATAATAATATAATAATAAGAAGAAATAATATCATCAAACCTAATAGCAGAAAATACTTCCAGCTGAAGATAATATTTCACATGGAACCAATGAAGCTGAGTTAAGGATATGACAGTATTAAGAAAACTGTTGCTTCTTGGCCTGGGTTTGAAACCTCTGTGATGTTTCAATAACAACAATAATAGAGCTGATGTTTCAGCTCTAATAAGCTGACTTATTAGGCCCATAGTGAGTTGTCTTAGGGAGCACAACCATCTGAAACCTATTTCTTTTGGACAGGGAGGACCAGAAGGAAGAAGACAGAGGGTAGAGCTCATGTGGTTTAGCTTCATAAGCTGGTCTCACAGACAGGGTCATGAGAGAAGCAGCAGTAGTGCAAATACGTGGGTGAGGGTGGGACTGGGAGAGGAAAGCAGAGAGGAGTCCCTTCAGTGGCAACCTACTGTCATCTGAGCTCAGCTGTCTCATAAAACTGCTCTTTTCAAGTTGGTGAGCAGGACAGAATAAAGGGACAAGTTTCTTACTGGTGTCAGACTCCATGAAACATCTCCATCCTATTAGCTCCTAAGGAAAATACTCCCTGAGCCTCCCGTCCAGCTCAGAGCTCTTTCAAGACTCCTGTTCTTCCTCCTCCTGAATCCTTTTGGCAGATTCAATTTACATCATGCTCTGGGGATTTGATTAATTTCCTGTTATTGGCCCAGTCCTGCAAACCCTTGCACTCAAGGTTGGCAAGTGTGCTCTTGCATCTCGGTATGGACAAGTTCTATCCCTGAATATTCAACCTATGTCACTTTTACTGTATGGGAAGATACACCCGAACTATGTTTGTTTGATGAATAGGTGGCACTAGGATATGAAATCTATCCTAGTAGCAGAGTGAATAAATTTACTCAGTGTAGAACTTTTGAGCAGTTTTCACCATATGCCTTAATATCGTAATTTTAAATTAGATTTGCTCAGAATGGAGAAATCCAGATTCAAGGTGACATCATAACATATGACCTCCAGTAGCAATGAAAATTGAAAACATCAGACAAGGGCATTAATCACAGAGTAGTTTATAAGCTTGCCCTGAATGTTCATCTGAAATGTTAACACTATTTTATTATATCCAATAACAGCTGAAAGTAAAAAATTTATGAATACTGTGAGGTGCCTAAGATAAAGCATTTAAACTCATTTCATTGTACTCTGGCTCAGATCTTTCAAGCCTTTAGTTACTCACATGCCTAACCTATTGCTTTTACTGGGACTGGGAATGTGAGCAAGATGGTAGGGATCTAATTTGGCAGCTAGATTTGTGTCAACTCAGAAATTTGTTTGTGTCTACTCAGTTGCAGGAGGAAGCATTAAATGACCTCAGTGTGGATGTGTCTATGAAGTTAGGGTCATTGTTTTCTGGGTTTTTTTAGTTTACTTAGCAATTTGAGTTTAGTTTGGAATTCTGCTAGTAAACATATTCTTTGGGGGGCAGTTGTAATGGTAGCAATAGTGTTGAATGTAGTTTAATATGGAGTATAATGAAAGCAATTTAACTTGCATATGCATAACTGTCCATATGTTATCATAGGCTGTAATCAAACAGATCCTTTCAGATGACTTCGTGCAGTTATCCCTTTAAATCAATTTGTAGTTTCATTAATGTCTGAATTTTGAGGTATTTTCATTGATTTTGTTTATTCGATAGTTTTAAAATGAAGATATTTTAAAACATCATATTAATATTCATTTGATTTCAAATGTATAATGCTTCCTCTGTAATATATTCCCTTTACATGTGACCTTATCAATGTATCCCCAGAATATTCAAAAATTTGATGACATATACAGTTGACTTCAGTGGAGTTTGGAAAAACACAGGGAGGGTGGGATAATTATTTTCTAAGCTATTCATAGCTGCTATTCAGTTGAGGGTCTCCTCTCTTGTCTTGAAGAAGACAGCTCTTGCTCCTTCTGCTCTCTCAGTATCTAAGTTACAACTTTGTGTTATTGCTGTCCAGTTTGGTTTAGCCTATGTATTTTTATTGTGATTTAAAAATATTAGACATGATCAATCTTGCTTTATTTTTCTGGCCTCTGAAGGTGCAGAAAATCAGCTTGAATGTGGGGTCAAACTATGAGCTCAGTTTAGCAGAAGTATGTGCATGTTGTGCTAAGTACTTTTGCATGTGTTAGGAAAACATATTTAGGCCACCATCAGAAAAACCTTTCTAATGAAAGCCTTAGGGAGGAAAGTGTAGCTTACCAGAAATGGGACAAGGTGAAGATAATCTTTGAGACATCCAAATAACCATAGAACTTATCTGTTTTCTACCACAAACTCTCCTGTTTTCATTGTGTACCCTAGGGAAGAGAAGCACAATGTTTGGGCAAGCCTTGGGCTGTGCAGTTTGGATGCAAGCAAGCTGCAGCAGGAGGTGCAACCTTGCTAGAGCCCAGGAGAGTAGCATCGTGTAAATGAAGACTCTCTGACTGGTAATTATAGATCAAATGGAGAGTCTGGATGGGACTCCCCTGAGCTGCATGCTTTAGTTTCCAAGTTGGAGGTGGTAGGGAAAGCCCAACAAAACACCTTTCTTAATGAGCTGAAGTTTACACCTGCTCTTTAAATGTCTCATTTGTCAATGGACAATCTTTTGCTGGGAGAGCCTCTTTATTCCTAAGTATCTCAAGCCAGTGATTTCAAAATAGATTTAAATACTTCTATAGGTGAAAATGAGCTTAACTGACAGTGAGCTGGTTGTGGCTTTTATATTCTGTTTTATTAGGTAGTTCCAGTAATAAACTGAATTTATTGAGGTAAATCTATGAAATTACCCTAATTGCCTGTTCTCAATAATATTTTTAAGCCACTCCACTCTTGGCCTGGTTTTGTTTTAATGTAAGGTACATGGTGCAGCTTGTATACCCATATTGTTTGAAGACTTTGAATGGCTTGCCTGTCTGATCCATTTTAATAGATTCCAGCCTTTTTCCATGACATCATTATTGTAACAGACTTCCTAGAAAATATGAACAGCTGCTGTGTATTTTTTTCCTGTGTTTTATATTAAAACTGTGGCAGCTTTTCTGTTCTCTACAAATGACAGCAATAGGCTTGTCTTATGTAAAACAAAATGAAAAAAAAAAGTCCAAGTAAGGAGCTGCAATACTGTTAAGAGGCCAGTAATGTAACAGGTCCCCATGTATGAATCGTTTCATAATGCAATAAGGGATTACTTATGCTGCTGTCATACTGGTTAAAGGTTGGTCCCATTTCCTTCCCCCCTTCCCCTGAACTAAACTGTGCATCGTTAAAGATGATGAAAACAGTATTGTGCTCAGCTTCCTGGCCCAGATGGCAATTTGCATGAGGGATTTTATTGATTTTTCTTTTTTTCTTCCCTAATACCAATCTCATGCAGACTGTGCATAAAGGTTTTAAAGTTCTTCTCAATTCTTACAGTTCAGGTCAAGGAAACTTGCTTCGTTGTTTGTCTGAGCATCCTGGCATTCAGGGCTGGTTTAGAGGCCACTTTACATGGAGCCTGGAGTATTAAATAAGACTAGGAGTTCATCAATCTTGTTGCTGTACCTAATTTTCTGTCTGGCTCCATCTGTAAACAGCTGAAAGGTATCAGAGAATGATGAGAGCTTTTAAATCATTATATTGTGTTTTGTCTGGAATACCTCAATTGGAGCTTTAGTATCTTTTAGGCAACCAGTGCAAACCAACCAGGAAGTATGCTGTTTCCTTCAGCAATATCTGCATTTGATTTAGCAAGAATAAGGTATAAAGAGGTCTAAAAGCAGGTATAAACCAAACCTCTAGTTTATGTGGCTCTAGATAGAAACATGCAGTGCTGTGCAGGTGCTTATAGGTCACTCCTGCCATCTAGCAAGCTGGTACTTAACAGCCAACTGTGCTCTCAACCAGGTACTTCAGCTGGAATAAGGAGACAACACTGATTGTTGATGGAGCAACTACTGCTTTGAGAAATCTACAAAATCCATTGTAAAGCCCAGCTTCTTGTTAGCTGGGGTGGGTTTCCTTAATGGTTCTGCAACCAGGGCTCAGTTTCAGCCAGTCTTTTTCAGTGTTCCTCTATGATGCTTTTTAAACTTGCCACCTGAATAGGGGATCCAAAATCAGACTGGTTATTAGGGAAATACCAACCTATATGTTTTAGTATATGATTCTAGTAATGCATAAGCCATTCTTGCCTCTAGGGTTTTCTGATCCCGTGATAGATCGTGGCTGTGGTGCTCAGCTTTACTCAGGGATGTGTGATCCAGTGGTGTGCTGATAATAAATCTCTATAGGAAGTTGGTCCCAACTGCAGTATGAGAGCTCAGGTGGCACTTTGGGATGTTTGGTGTCCAGGAGGCTCCAGCCCTGCACCGACTCATGTGGGAAGCATGACCAGCCTGACTGGGCAAGGGCATATTGACCTGTCATGAGTGATAGAACAAGAGGAAATGGCTTCAAGTTGCACCAGGGGAAGATTCAGATTGGATATTAGGAAGAATTTCTTCACCAAGAGGGTTACCAGGCATTGGAACAGGCTGCCCAGAGAGGTGGTGGTATCACCATCCCTGGAAGAGCTCAAAAACATGTGTAGATTTGGTGCTTGGGGACATGGTTTAGTGGTGAGCATGGTAGTGTTGGGTGGCTGGTTGGACTCAATGATCTCAGAGGTATTTTCCAACCATAATAATTCTATGATTCTATGCTGGAGCTTGGCTGCCTTAGAGACCAGCCAAGTCTTACAATGTAATATGACTAAGATGACTCATTGTCAATTCATGCTGTCTCCTCAATCCTGTGTCTTTTGGGGTGCTTTCTCTTGTGTGGAGGAAAAAACACAGCAACTAGGTATGTCTCTTTGTGAGGCAGGGAGATGGTTTGTGTACCAGGTAGGTGACTGGGAGCTGATTGAAAAATACTGAAAGAAAATCAATATTAACCTTGCAAAGAGAAGCTGGATAAGGACAGGACTAAATTGTTCCTGTCTGTGGTGGTGTTCAAATGCTGCCTATTTTGTGGCTGCATAAATAGAAATAATTTAATGAAAGGAAGAACTAATGCCTTCTGGTGAATATCAGTTACAAACCCTTCTTCATCTATTAGGAACTTTATGAAAAACTGCTTGACCTGTTCTCTGTTCATGTCCTAAAGCAGACTTGAAAGCACATAATGTATGGGTAATATTATTGCAGATTATTATTAGCCCAGATGTGGCAGAACACATAAAAATTACCCTCTGTTTTATAACCACAGGAAGCCTAAACCAACATGTAAGTACATAGTGGGACTGATGTCTACATGAAAAAGCTAAGGTCATTCCTTTGAATATTTGATGCATTGTGGTACTCAGTGACTAATTGTCAGCTTCTGTGCTGTACCTAGCTAGGAGGACACTTTCAAACCACACACCCCTTTTTGAAGGTCAGCTGGCACCAGGGTGGTATGGCTAACAAAAATCCACTTTATTCCAGTGTTAAGCAATTTCTGAAACTTTTTTTTTTTTGCATCATCTTCTTGTTTACATTGAAATGATGTAAAAAGTCTGATGTTCAGTGGAACAAAATCTGTGTATCATTTTCATTTACTTTTTACAGGCAATAAGAAAGCAAAGCAAAGAAACAGCATGTCATGTAGAAAGTATTTTTGAGACTGTATTTCTTACCATACCACTTTTGGTCTAAGGAAATTCTTTCTCATTACCCTGAAATTCCCCAATATGAGGAAAACTGCAGGGACTTACTTGTTCTGCCCTTAGCTTACTGGTTTTCTTTTTAAAGCATGCAGAAATTAATTTCTTCCTTCCCCTTCCCTCAACCCCCACATCATTTTAGAAATTACAGCTCTGTGGCACTGCATTTCTAGTCAGTCTGGCATATTTCAGGTGTACAAACAGCTTGTGGATTATTTTATTAGTTTGTTTGAGTAAATAAGCTTCTTTACAAACCTGCTTTTCTATTTCCAACCATCCTCAAAAAAATGTTCCAGAGTAATGGTTATTTTCATAAGTATATATTAATAAGTTTTTAATAGAGATAAATACTTGCCAGTTCAGCTTATAAAAATTTTACCTACAAAACAAATCTATTTCGTATCTACTGTTTTTAAGTGCAAAGTGCCAATTATCCTGTAGAGACAAAACACTTTATGATGGAAAATAATTTTACAGTCCTTGATATGCATCATCTACGATATATACACCATGAAATAATGATAATGACCACATCCATTCTAATCCATATAGCCAAGCAAATCTATGGAGGAATTCTACTGAAATAAATTAATTAATCTATAGTTGCAACACTGAGTCAACCAAAAATATGGTCATGCATTTGTAATTTGAATGCAAAGAGAAGATAAAATCTCTTCAGGCATGTCATGAAAACATGTCAGGTTTTGTATTTTGTTTCATTGATCTCTGAAATAGAACTAGGAATGTGTCTTGCTAACAAAATATGTCCAAAAAGTGTAATTCACTGAAAAATTTCTTTCCCATTGACACCCTTCTAAACCTGAAATCGTTATTATAACAAAAACATGAACTTTTGAGTGAGAGGATGATGAAGAGTGTTTAAATACAGCCTGTTTCATAAATAACAGGAAAGTGTATGTTGAAGGTGAGAATTCATTTTTCTCATTGGCAGTACAAATGCTTTTCAGTTAGATTTGTGCTCAAGTTAATGGCAGACTAGGGTAAGAAAAGTATCTCTTAATTAGCTGAACATGAGCTTTCTGATATTTGTTATATCTCCTAGCATGAATGCCTGTTTGTGAAGCAGGTCACTCAGTTACTTTATCTGTTCCACCAGAACTACTCATAACAGTGAAATACAAAGACACAAAGATGTTGCTGATGTCCACAGTATTTACTTATTTCTGTGTGGTTTTGTCTCTTTTATGTAAATGTATATCCTCATGATAAACCTTTCAGGGTGCAGTTCATGTGTTAGAGCATCACTTACCAAGGCCACTCCTAGTAAGCCAGGCAGTGTTGCCACAATGTAGGAGAAAGTTTGTTGATGTGTCTTGAAAATAACTTTAGCTCATTGGTTCTATTTAAAAATCCTTTATGGGGATTGTTTTACTATTCATTCTGTAGATACTTGAGAATTTGTGCTCTCCTGACATGTCTTAATATTGTACAGATGACACTCAGAGACTATTTTGGTGGTTAATGTGAATGGTAACATGAGGGCTTGGGGTAATTTTTGAGATGGGGTATAGGGGTTAGTTTGTTTGGGTTTTTTGTCTTCATCACCATCAGCTTTATGCTGGCCCATGTTGGCAATGAGAATAAGTTATTTTAGCTGTTGCCTTTGAAAACAGTAGCCCATTCTCTGTGAAATGAGTTGATGCCTGTTTGGCCAAATGCAGACCTTCAGTACAGCCAAAGTGTAATAGTATCACTGTTGTTAAGTGGGGCAGGGATTGCTGGGAGAGGTAATATCTTTTATTAAATGAACCAGTATAGTTGGAAAAAACCCTTTACAAACAAGCCATCCTTAAGGTATGTGCAGGAAAAGTTTTTTATGCCCAAAAGCTTGTCTGTTTTCTTCCAACTGTGTCATTTGCTCTAATAAAAGATATTACCTCTCCCTGCAAACTTTGCCCAACTGAAACATTAGCATTCCTGTTGGCAGCTGTAACAGAAAAGCCAACAGCAGCATGGGCATGGATTTTTGCTGAATTCCATACACCATACCTCTGCTAGTGCTTTACCTGCCCTGCACTTCTCAGGCATGGGACAGAAAGGGAGAATATGTTCAGTTACAATGATGACTCCTTAGACACAGACTGACAGTGCTCATCAGAGAGTTTCTTTATTGCTTTCCTTAGCTTTAACTCAATTTTCTGATGAAAAAGAAATTTTTCCTTCTCTGGGGTCTGTTTCTTTCTCTCCACTTAAGAGATGTAAGTCCATATATCCTATTAATACTAATCCTCCCTGCATGGCAGCCTGTGCACTGGAATGGTTACAGAAAGGAAAACTTTCCTGGGCATCGCTCTGCTTTTCTGATGGGTCTGGTTTGCAATGTGCTTAGGTCTGGAGTGATGATACTCTCTCAGTTGCTGCTCATAAGTATCTTGCCTGGATTTAGAAAAGGCTTTCCTCACAGAAAATAGAAGACAAAAATATTTGTTGTCTTGATGGAAACTGGGTCTAAAGGAGTCTGTGGTAATGTGAAAACAAAAGGAGCAGTGTTTCTAGCTACAGTGCTAAACATCTTGGAGTCCAATGCGGATAATGTTTATAGTGTTGTATAGTTTTATTACTAGAGACTGAAGGAGAACAGCTTATTGAATGGCTTTGGGAGACTAGATTTTGTACCACTGGACTAACAAACAGTGGGCAAAGGAAATATCTATCTACTATGGGATGGGAGAAGGTAATCTGTAAAGAGCACTCAGCTTCTTTCACCATACAAGGACAAATGCTGGTTTCAGACTCATTGAGGGTCCTAAATTCACTGTGGGGAGTTGGGTTGCAATTCCAGGAGGCTGTCTGGATGCCCATGAGTGCATGGATTACTAGGCTTGAGGTACTGCCAAGTACCTCAAGGGACACTGTGAAAACAGCATTTGTGGAGCTGTTGCCTTTCCACTCCCAAGAGGTTTCGTATAAAAGCTGTTTGCTATAGGCTTGTTTTTTAGCTGACATTCACTCGTGTTTTGCTCTGCATTTCCTCAGTTTGGTGGGCACTAACATGTGCAGAGCAGTCTCTTCTCTCTGCACTGGCTGGACCATCTCTGATAACTAGGGCTTGTGCACTTCTTAGTGGGATTTATCTCTTCTCAAGCAATAAATCTTATTAAAGCAACAAAGTTCAGCGGCAAGCTTGTCAGTGCCATTTGTTTAATTGTCTTTGGTGTCTTCAGTGCTTTTATAGTGCTACACTAATGCCAGCTGTTGCAGCAAGAGAACAACTAGTTCTCTCTGCACATTGCAGAATGAGGTGTGAGTGAGCTGTGGTGTCACCTCAAGGAGCTGGACCAGAAAGCTAGGCTTAAGCCAGGGCCTGAAAACTCTAGCCTGTGCCTAAGTGCCAGAGTGAAGAATAGTTGAGCTGCCATTCTCCCTGCTGTGTTTGTAGATAGTGATTGAGGAGGACTTGGATTTGAACATAAGAAACAAAGATGTGTCTGTGTTAAACCTACATGCAGACTAGAAATGAGTGAGGAAAAATGTGAAGGAGGAAAAGGTAAAAGTGTGTTTTGTCAGGCACAGCTTTCATGCAGTATGTTGTGTCCCTTACTTGCCTCCAGAAGAAAAATGTAGTCCATGTTTGGTCTCAGTTGGTGTGAGCTGGTCTATTTCCTCTTGTAGATCCCTATCTTCAAAGCCTTTATTCTCAACACCTTTCAGCTCTGTCCTTCAAACAAGCACTGATTTGCCAAGTCCTCAATTTCCTGTCAGATGCACTGAATTTCTCCCTTCATGCACATAAAATACTGGAATTTTTTTGGCTATACTGTCACAGACTGCAACATGTGCCAGGATGGTATCTTTCTTGACATCAACCTCCAGGTAGGGTGTGACAAATCGGCCTGAAAAAAGCCTAAACCATAGTACCCTGTAGCAAAGGAGGTGGAAAAAATGTCCTTTCTGCTTTGAATTCTGTGGTGTTTTCATTGCTGCTTTTCTGCCATGTTGTGCTCTCATTGCCTCTTGGTGATTCTCATGAGCAGCGATGATCTGCTGCACCTTGACACACATCTGTGCAGCAGAAGAGGTACCCCAAAAAAATTGCTTACTTGCTTGCAAACATAAGAAGCCATCTGTGGTGTTTACTGCCCGTTCATATTTGGAGTATAATTTTGCAGACAAAGGAAAGCTTAAAATCTGGAGACGTTTTGGCATTTGTCTGAGTGCATAGGTTGTTTTGAAGCCTTGATTAAAGCATTTGTGTTGGGGACTCGAAGATGGAGAAGCAAAGCAATGCCTACGTAGTGCAAAGTATTGTTTAGGAGCTGTAATATAGATATATACAGTGATGTGCCAAAATCTAAGGTGCAGATCTGATATAAGCAAATAAATCAGAGAAAAATGTGACCTAAGTAGGCAGACCACGGACACTAGCAGTCTGTTATATGTCAGGTTTGTGTATGTGGGACAAATCACTGTCATCCAAATCTCTCTTTAAAAAATGAGACACAGAGCTACCACCATGAAAGCTTAATGTGTAAGGTCTGCGGTAAATTACACTTCAATGTAACATGGACAGAGACTCTGAATGCTGGAACTGGTGCCTCCCTGAATATAATTTGAGGCACATGTGGTAGTGACTCAAAAATACTCTTACCCTAATTTCTAATGTATGTATCTTGTCATGCAATCTTGTTCACTTTTAACAGATCTAGGCTAATAATAACAGATAATATTTTTGCTGATGTAACAAGCTTGGAAGCCAGCCTGTTGAATCTGAATAGCTTTGTGATGATAAAATACCAGCATCAGAAATTAAGGAAGCATTGAGATTGGTGTGGCATCTTTCTGGTATGTAATAACTTTTTATTGCACACCAGTTTTCATGTAACTCAATTTATTCTCTTCGATAAATGAACGGTAAATATAACTTACATTATTTTAACTTTCCAAAGAAGAGTCTTGCAACACAGACTTCTTGTTCCTGTCCTTATCTGTAGTAACCATCCTCTTGACAAATGTTTCTTTTCTAGCTGGTAACAGTTGGTTTTGTTTCTCCACTTGAGTGAAATTATTTTTTCTTCTCTATATAAATTAGTAGGTGGGACTGTAAAGCACTTGAATTTAAGCACATGTACATTATCCTGGTTTTTAATATTTAATTTTTAATATATAAATATATTTTTAATATATCTCTGTTCTCCCAAGTTATTTCTGGCTAAATAGGTAAATCTTTCTCTTTTTTTTTTTTTTTTTAGTAAATCCATTATTTCCCAATTCTTCAGCTGCCTCTGAAGAATATTAGAGCCTTTTATTTTTGGACAGTTTGTTTCTTTTTCATTATGGGTGACTAAATCTTTTCCTGGTGATAATCTAGGACCCGCCTCCTCCTGTTCTCCCATCTCTCTGTTTGTTATATAAGTGCTTTTTTCTAATGTCAGTTCAGTTGGGCACATGTTGTCTATTCAGTGACATTTACTGGAGGTTTGCAACTGTCTGGCTCTGATTGTGTTAAGTATCTGACATTTTTCCACTGGGCTCCATATCTTTCCTTTATTGGAAGAGAATGTAATAACCCCAAACACCATTCTATCATGAGCTATTATGACTAAAATTGTAGATGTAAGTTAAAAAAAAAAAAAAAGGCTATCTTATTTTAAAAACATACTTCTCATATACTGCATTACTTATTTAAAAGGCTATATTTTTCCAGACATTGAATTATATGTTATTTCCAGGATGGTTTCATTTAGAATTTTGTTTATTTGTAGCTTGTATTTGAGCTGCTTTATTTTTAGCTTAATGAAGAATGAAGAAAAATAGCTTATATTTGGCAAATAAACTAACAGCTTCTGGATACCCATGGTAAACTAAGTCAGGCAGATGATGGTTTCTCTGTTCTCATATTCTGTTGTAGGTAACATGCCACCTGAGTGGCAGGCTTTAAGTTGCTTAGTAGTGATGAGTGCTTTGAAAGTATTAACTTGGAAGATTATATTTTTATTCCTCTGTTTGTTGTCTGTGAGAAAATGCCACCTCAAGAATTCCTCCTCTCAATGTGTTTTTGTGATGAGACCCTCTTCTCCACTTGAATTTAGGTTGCAAGCTGCATGTCTGCCTGAGCACAGTTTGCTGCAGGAGTGTTGGCACATCCGTCCATTTTTGTCAAAGGTTCTGTGGAGCTTATACATGCCACAACAAATCATAGAATCATAGAATGGTTAGGGTTGGAAGGGACCTCTGGAAGTCATCTAGTCCAACCCCCCTGCAGTGGGCAGGGACATCCCCAACTAGATCAGGTTGCCCAGAGCCCTGTCAAGCCTCACCTTGAATGCCTCCAGGGATGGGGCCCCAACCACCTCCCTGGGCAACCTGTTCCAGAGTTCCACCACCCTCATGGTGAGGAACTTCTTCCTAATGTCCGATGGAATGAATTATTTTTATGGGGCCTCACTTTGCAGTGCTCAATTTCTTTTCACTTGTACATCTTGAACATTTCCCAAATCCATGTGTGACATATTAATGCAAAATTCCCCTGAGGCTGGTTTCCCACCAGGATTCTGTGACCACACTGTCCATCTGTAAGTCCCTGTGTTACTAATGTTCAGCCCCAATGACCATTTTCAGCTTAGCTTGTGTGATATTTGGAAGTAAAAAGACCCAAAATTTTTGCAAGAAAACTAGAAATTGTGTGAAAAAGCGAGACAGAGAGCCAAAGTAATATCCCCTCTGAATTATATATCTATAAGCTATATTAAAAGTCTGAATTAAAACTCTGAATTTCTTTTGCATTTACTATTTGGACCTGTTGCTGGGTTTTATGTGTGTGTGTGTGTATGGGGGTTTGTTGGTTTGGTTTTGGGGCTTTTTTTGTTTGTTTTGTTTTCTTGTTGTTTTTTTACACCAGAAGCAAGCCACACAACCACACTTCACTAGGTTTGCCAGCTTCCTGAATAGCTGGACAAAAATTTCTTGCTTAACAAATACATAGAGTTAATCAGCTTTTTAGTCAGCTACATACTTAAAGGGAGAGATGGTTAACAGCTGTATTGACCATAATTGGCTTGTTTGACACGCTGTGCATCCTTGCTGTGTAGACTACAGTCAGTTTGCAACTACATGGAGCAGAGTTCAGGAGAAACTTTCCTCTTCTATTTTTTTAATTAATTTATTTTTATCTGTATATTCTTTTCAGCTAGTAGCCAGTGGATAAATCAAGGAAGTTCTGAACAAAACAGGTTTTTAAAGGAAATAGCCTATGACTTCTCAAGCTTTGAAGTCTTATTTTAATAAACTAGTAGTTTGAATACATAGGTTCATATTCATTACATTTTAGCATTTTCCAAAAACATGTTGAGAAGAATAATGGGGAATGAGTCCAAGACTGTGAATAATTGTGGAAATATCCATACCTGACTGAATAAATTATGACCTGTGGTCAACCAAAGAGAGTGGTACACAGTGAGAATATTTCCATTAATTTCTTAAGATATTTCTTCTCTCTACCTTTTCCTCTAACCCACTGTTTAGACAAGATGTATTTTCAATGTCTTTATGTAGCTTATTTTGGAAGATTCATTAATCATCAATCCATCTGCACTATTCTGTACCTTTTTTTTTTACAATTATTTTTTACAAAACCACCAAGCTTTTGCCAAGCAACTAAAAAGAAAAAAATTAAAAAGCATCTTTGGATTGCCAAACTAAATGATTATGTGAACATTTGACTAATGAGAGAACTTTTCATTGGTATAAGATAACCCTCAATTTCATAAAATTCATATAGTTAGTGCTGAAGATTAAGCAACATTCACAGACTCATTAAGGTTGGAAAAGACCTCCAAGATATTCAAGTCCAACCCTTAACCTAACACTGCCAAGTCCACCAGTAAACCATGTCCCTAAGCACCACATCTACCAGCATGCCCCATGTTCCTCCTGCATTTGTTATCTTAGCTTTTCAGAGGAAGGAAGCTTGACAGCATGGAAGGATCAAAAGTTGCCAGGAAGCCTTGGTGCTGTTGACATGATTTATCACAAGGTAATAGAAGGAGTTGCTGTTAGCCTAATGTAAACTCTCTGTGGTTCTATAGCTGTCACCAGTAGCAGAGTCAGTGTGAGATTTCTGTTGGTGTAACCAAGGACAACATCTGTCCCAGTAGCACTAAATCTTAAATCAGGAAACTGTTACATTAGAATATCTTGTAATGATGTTTAGATTATTGCATTCATTGTGTGAAGGAAAGGAAGATGCTTGAGTAAGTAAAGCTGAAGAAATGAGGATGTCAAGTCGTCAAAGCTTCCACACATGCTTGAGAGATGCTAGACTGTGTTAACCATCTCTATTAGAAAACTAAATACTTATAGGATTCCAGGAAATAAATCAACTGCATTTGTCTGAGAAACACTTAGGGAGTTAGTTTGTCTTTCCCATGCATTGGAGTCTTACTTATTTCTTTATTTTATATTTCTCCTCCAGTGGACTCATCTTATGACTGTCATACATATGCCTGCAAGATGTATTTTGGAAGGAATTTGACTCTAATCCAAATATTTAGTCTGATTCAAACAAGCTCAATTGGCTGTGTGTCATTACCTCTGTTTTTGTTCTGCCACGAGTAGTGTAGCTGTCCAGCAGCTTGCATCCAGCTGTGAGTGCAGGCATGCAACTCTTTGGGGAAGTCCAACTTCAGAAATGAAATGAAGCACTTAGGAGAAATGTGTTTGTAGATAAGTAGCATCGTTCTCTCTCACAAGACTGCATTGAACCTTTACTGTTGAAAATGAACCATCAGCACACTTGAGTCAGTAGGCTGTCCCACTGTGAAGTTAAACAATTGCATACGTAAAATAATGTATTTTTGACCTTTTTTGCTCTTCGTTATAGTTGTTTGTTTTAACAAACTTAGAAAATGAAGACATGGTGGACTGCAGAATGTTTGGTTTGTGCTCATTTGTCCTACAGTGACACTACCACACAAAGCCTTAAAGAAACAGATGTGCTATTACAGATGTTTTCCCCTCATAAGTTCCTACAGGTATTGTTTTACTGTGTTTGAGTACAAGCTCTGCATACAATTGCTTCAGAAGCATCTTAGAAAGTTTTGGATATCCGATTGTATTAGGATTTTTTTATACATTAATAGGAGATTACTTATACGTGATACAGTTGCTTTTATCATGGGAATAGCTCAAATATTAGCTCTAATATATGTATTGCTTTTCCTTACTGGTGATCTTGCAAATTAACTGTTAGTTGCTGTGCGTAATTGATGCTTTGTTTTTAATTTAACTCTACAAGCGTATGTTTTGAATATTTTTCTTTCAGTCTTTTCCTGCCCAGTTAATCTTTTAGTCCTGTACAATATGCTTCTAGCCTACTTAATTGTGTGCAAACCTTTTATTGCGTGCAAACCTTTTAAGCAGTTTAAATTGTGATTGTTTTCCTTCTTGTAGTCATTAAGTTACCTAGCACATAGTGTATTAACAGTGGTATTAAAAGCAGTGCATTAATTAACAGTGATTTAGTGAGTAGCTGAAAAGATGTAAATAGACTGACAGAGAAAAAAACTTTAAAATGGGAATATTTTCTGCTTCTAAATGAAATTAGGCTCCTCTTAAAAACAAAAGGGGGGGTGTGTGTGGAAAGTACAGCTATATGGCTTTTGCTCTGACAGCTTGCTGGTGGTTTGCAGCAAAGTGGTCTCTTCACCTCATTTGTGGTCTTGTGCTTCAGGGCAACTTTTATTCCCTGGCAGAACCAAGGCTGTCATTTGTGTCTGGAGAAGAGGAAAATAATTATACTGTGTTGTTATAAAGCTACACTAATGTAGCTATAGTTTACCTCAATGCCTCGTTTCTTGCAAACTTCTAGATCATTTTTAGGGTGTAAGAGTAACCTGCCCTGCACTAAATTTTTATGTAAGCAGCAGAAATTTTAATTGATGTAGCATTTGTTGACTGTGCTGCAATGAACAGAAAACTGAAACCACATTCCCCAAATTACCTGCTGTGTGATGTCTTTATATTTTTAATGGTCTTCTCTTCAGAAGTGTTGTTACAGTATTGCTTCAGTTAAGAAGAACAAATAGGCTATTTATTAAGTGCGCAGTCAATAGCATTTCAGCTAATAGTGAATAAGCACTTGCAGTAATCTATCAACAGTAAAGGTTTTTTTGGAGTCGTGTATGATCTTCCTGTCTTCTCCCTGGAGTCTGAAGTATTTATTACTTGGAAACAAAGACCCTTAGAGTCAAAGGTAAGCAACAGTGTGCTGAAAGAGCAGCAACATGCCCATAAACAGGAACAGGAGAGCAGTTAATAATGGACCTCTAGCAGGGCCCACTGTATGCTCAGTCTTCTCTTCCCACCCCATCCCCTCTAAGCTATTTCAGCTAAGAGACAGTTCCCTCTGGCCATGCTCATAGAGCATGAGTTCATGCATCCTCATGTATTTTACATACATTCATAAGTCTGCAAGGAACACAATGCTCTTGCATGTTTGTTTTAGCCAAATCCATAGCATGTGGTTTTGCAGATTTATCTTTTGAGGGTGTTGTTGATTATTCTGAGTAGATTCAATGTTCTACGAGGCTGGGCCCTTAAACAGTGTTTGGGTGAAAGCTGTTCCTAAATAATGGAAAGCCTTTGTGACAGCATGGCCTGCCCATGTCATTGAGAATGTCCTGTTTCCATATTGTAGTTCTTCAGCTGTGGCAAACCTGTATCATGGATGGACATGTTTAAGAAGACAACAAAATAGGAATTAAATTGGTCTGTTTTCCTTCAATTTGATGAGAAAACCCGTTCCCACTGGAAGTCCGTGAAAACTCACTCTATTATTATGCTTTTTCTCCTCCACCTTTCAACATTTTCCCATGTATTCTTTCAGATGGACAGGCTTTTAAACTCACGTGAACCATTAGGAAACAGTGATGTCTCAGATAAATTCAACCAAAATCCTTTACAGGATCAGTTTGCCTTTGCTTCACTGCTCAGTCATGTGGCACCCAAAACATGTTTTATTGGAAGAACTCATTTGTAAAGATTGGACTGTTTAACTCTATAGCTGCTTTCAGTAAATAAATTGATGTGAGTCATTTACTCCTATAAATTCTGGTATTAGGAGCTAGATTTGTTCAGTGGGCAAGAAATGCTACTTGATCTATTTTCACTTTATGAACTTGCCAGCCTTTGCGTTACCATGTGAAACTAGCTCTTTGTGATAATAGATCTCCTAATTTTACAGAACAAATCAAAGATGAAGTGATATAGAGATATATCAAACTGGCAAGGTGTTGGTAACAGATTTTTGGCTATACAATAAATGTCACACTGATGCTTAGACTGTAGTTAAAGATGTTTACTGACCTTTTATAAGAAATAATTTAACAAGACACCACTCCAAACAAGTCATCTGTAGGTGTGTCTCTTTTGCTGTAGTTGTCTTTGCTATAATTGTGTCTTCTGTTGTTTATGGCATTTCTGAACAGGGAAGCACAGGGATGTAGATTGAAAATTAATCTAGATTTACTCTTTGATTAAACAGCCAAATTAGTTTTAGACTAAAAAGAATCAGTACTACATATTGAGTAACTTTGTTTTTAAAGATTAGTGTCTCAAATGAGTGTCAGCTGAGTGAGTAGATGAAAAAGCATTATTATACTAAACTGCCATTAAGACATTGACCTGCTGTTCATCTGTTTTAAGAGATGAGGAAGTCATTTTTGTAAAGAGCTACCCTGCTGTAATGAGATGTGTTAAAAACTATTCCTTATGCTTGACCTCAGGCCCTAAAAGCTCAGGTATGTACCAGCTTCTTTTCTCACAGTTCTCTAAAAATGTTTTTGACTACAGACATCCCACTACATGTACTGAAAATCTTTCTCCTCTGACTCCAGCCTTCCAAGAATTCAGAGGTTGTCATTAGTGACCCAAGTGTTGTCTTAACTGTGGTTTCTTTATCTGTTCACTAGGAAAGTATAACATCCAATGCTGGGATTTACATGCTGAATGAAAGTTAAACATAAGGCATCACAGAAGGAAAACATTTAGATAGTAGGTAGAAATTCTTTATGGTGAGGGTGGTGAGACTCTGGAACAGGTTGTCCAGAGAAGTTCTGAATGCTCAGTCCTAGCAGTGTTCAAAGCCAGGATGGATGAGGCTTTGAGCCACCTCACCTGGTGGAAGGTGTTCCTGCCTGTGGCAGGGGAATTGGAACTAGATGATCTTTTTTTAAACTGGAGAGGAGTAGATTTAAATTGGACATTAGGAAGAAGTTCCTCACCGTGAGGGTGGTGGAACACTGGAACAGGTTGCCCAGGGAGGTGGTTGAGGCCCCATCCCTGGAGGCATTCAAGGTGAGGCTTGACAGGGCTCTGGGCAAGCTGATCTAGTTGGGGATGTCCCTGCCCACTGCAGGGGGGTTGGACTAGATGACCTCCAGAGGTCCCCTCCAACCCTAACCATTCTATGATTCTATGAATCTTCAAGGCCCCTTCCAACCCAAACCATTCTGTGGTTCTATGAAATCTTTCTTCTGCCTGTGTGGCTCACTGGGAAAAACATCTTCTGTGACAGTGAGGTGGCTTATACAGGAGCCAGTCATTCATGACTGACATCTGTGTTTGGAATGACTGCTTAATTAGAAATCTGCGGAAGAATAAAGGCATTTAATGTAAATTAAAAAAATAGAAAAATTTGGGGTCAATAACTTTTCCTCTCAGAGTCAGTGGTAGAGACCCCATGAAATTTCACTGAAGCTGATGGAAGCTGTGACTGCTTTGAAAAAAATATCTTTTCAGTGTAGCCTTAATATGTACGATGGAATAAATTTGTTTCTTTTTTGAAATTATCTTTTTTGGATGCAAACATTATTATTCTTGTGATGTGTCATTTGCTAATCATCTTCAAAATGAGCACAACATGAAGTGGTTGATTGAGTTATTCTTAACAGCTTCTCTTCCCAGCTCCTGTTTAATGGTGTCTTCCCAAGGTATGCTTCACTGCCCAATTGGTTCATTACTGTCATGTCCATTTCCTCTTTGGTTAAACAGATGTGATCTGTCTGGCATCAAAGAGGAAGAAGGCAAGGGGCAAATAGATATCATTTATTTCATTTTGAGATCACCAAGTTCAAATTCAATTCTATTTTCTTAAGAGTGAATGCAGCCATGAAGCAGAAATACATTTTCAAAATTTCTGGATGGTTCTATATTACTGTGTGACAAAATCCCTGCTATAGTTTCCACAAATGTTAGTGGTCCTTGAAATGAAGAAATGGCATCATCAGAGGCCAGCTGATTCCTTCCGGTTTACCGAGTCTAAAACCTTGCCTTTAAAAATTTGTAACATGATTCACTTGAATTATTTCTAAGTGTAGACATCTTCCACTAATTATATTCTCGCTAAAATTTATGTGTGAGATTTTTGAAGATACTGATGAGAATCCATTGTGTGAAAGGGAAGTAACTATGATATGTGTGTGAGAATATACATTGTATATGTATTTTCTTGGTATTGCTAAGTCAGTACATTGGAGTTAAACAGCTTGTCTTTAGCCTTGAGTGCCTACAAGTTGTACCATTCTAAGGAGTGGGGAGGAAAATTTTACTGTTACCAGCTAAAATGAGCCTAGCATGCTGTACTGGTTGAAATTTGATTTTAAGGAAAACTTCCCAGAATGGGATAATGATAAAGTAGACAACAGTAATTAGGAATAGCTTGAGGTATGTGTTTGACAGACATTTTGAGAAATTCTGTTCCTTCAATACATTTGTGGTTACAACAATAGATGAAATGCTTTCACAGGGGAAGGTAGAGAGAGAAGGTAGTTGTTGAAAACCCTCAGGGAACATTGACCCCCTTGGGGAATTAAAGGCAGTTGAACCAGCTTCTTAAGTCAAGGTGGAACAAGTTGAACTTGAGTTGAACTCAGAAACTTGAGAAGCCAAAGATGAATATATGAAAGAAGAGAAAGCTAAGACAGAGGGCATCAGAACCTATTTTAGAAGACAGATTTGAGGATTGGACAAGCCTGTGAGGAATCAGGAGCATGAATCATAGAATCATTATGGTTGGAAAAGACCCTTGGAATCGAGTCCAACCATTAACCCTACCCTACAAAGTTCACCCCTAAACCATATGCCTCAACGCCACATCTAAATGACCCTTAAACACATCCAGGAATGGTGACTCAACTACCTCCCTGGGCAGCCTATTCCAGTGTCTGACCACTGCAATAGAACTAGAGATGGGACAATAGTGGGCAGAAATCGAGGTACAGGTGTGAAGATAGAAGTGTATTGCTGCAGCCAAATGGCACGGCTGTCATCAGTAGCTAGTCCAGTTCTCCTCAGCTGGACTGGGACCAACCACCAGTTGGCTATACATGCCAGTCTGGAGACTTAACAGGGTCTTAGTCATTGAAGAGACAGAGAGCAGTCACTTGAGAGTGGGCTGCCCCCATAGGAATTGACAGTGGCCCTACCACTAGAGGTTGGGTCCTTTATTTGGTGGATCTCACAACAGAACTGAGTCAAAGTGTATATTCATTAAGTAAGCATTCCATAATTAGGACTCTAGTTGTCAAGCACTCTGATAGTGGCTCTCATGAGAGAACTTATTTTTGTAAGCGTGGAAGTGGTTATAAACCTCCTGAAGGGAAGAAACTTTAATTGAAATTAACTTTCAGATGCAAAATTAGTTCCACAATTGAGAATAATTAGTATAGTCCTGTAGATGGTATACATGGTGTAGCACTGAATGACCCTTTGCACCGCATCACAAAACCTGTGGAAGAACCAAGTGCCTCCAGCTAAGTCTCTAAATTCTCTGGATCATAAAACCAAATTGAAGCCACATTCGTTAGTGTCTGCACAGCTGATAGATTTTCCCACTGTGCAGTGTACACAACAGTAGGCTATGATGAAGACTGAGGACTCAAACTCAGAATGACTGCAATTTCACATACGTTGTGTTTGAAAATGTGCCAGGCTAGATGACAGATGTTACTATCCTTCTGTGGTTAATAGAGGTTTGTCTAAGCTTTTGGTACGTTATGAAAACTCTCAGGAGTGCTTATTTTCTTGTTTTTCTTGGCTGGTTGACAGGTAACACTACAGAATGCCATAGAATTTGGTCTTACTGCTTCAGTTATCTGCTCAGAGAGCTCACTCAAGAGTTTCTAAAAGATTTATTAATCAGAGGAAACAGCAGAAAAATATCTGGAGGATTCCTGTCTCTTTTTTATATTTCCCTTTCCAGTTAAAGGGGAATATAAACCATATTTTATAGTGTGTGGCACACAATAGCTAATTCCAATTTGTACATCTTCAGTTAACATCATTTATTAAACTAGGAAATGCAACTACTGCCTATACAGATTAAACTTCTGTAATTTTTTTTTAGGATGTCCTAAATTTCTAGTTTTGGAGGAAATTCAGAGTTTTGGAAGGAAAAAAATCATTTCAGAAGGAGATAGAAATAGACTGAAACTAATTCAAATGATGCTGGATTCTAACATTTAATTCAGCATTTCTGTCATGCAACAGAAATGACCACGGTAAAAATGATGGTTGTGGTCTACTGTATTAGCCTTGTAGTTTACACTTCTTTGCTGGAAAGAATGAATTCTGAAATGACCTAAAACTTTCTAAATCTAAGCTAAAGTCAAATGATGCCTCTTTTTTAATGCTGCTGCATTTGATGACTACAGAAGAGAGCTGAGGCTTTGTTTCCTTTTCTGTAGTAATTTCTTCCTTTATAAAGAATGCTGCCTTTAGCTTTGATGTTTTTTGTGACCTTCATGATGTAGTAGTGACAAGATAAGACACAGGGCAGTGTGAACTTAGATGCTCGTATTTTAGCCTGTTCAAACAATGTTTCCTCTTAGTTTTATGGCTATTGATTAATGGGAAAAGAGGAGGACTGTGCAGTCATGCTTTCGAGATCATTAGGAACTAACTGCGAACTTACTAAATTTCTCATCTGATAGCTGTAAACAAAATGACACTCTCTGAAGGTGCTAAAGTTCAGGATCTTGAAGTATGGAATAAAAAGTCATAATTCCTTATTTCACAGTTTTCCTTGTGGGAACAGCCTTCATACAACGACCATATCTCTGCCAAGCAGCAAGAATAGTTTGCCGGAGTAGGGCTAGAAGCTCTGGCTGGTAGTACGTGAGTCTTTCTAAGCATGGAAACATGACCATTGCACACACAGAAAGGAGTAAACATGCAATTAGTTTGTATAAAGTCTGAAGAGTACCTTTTAAGCTATTTGTGACTAGTAAAGAAGGTATCCTATGTGATTATGGTTGGTAAAGAGGTACAAAACCAAATCTGCTGTTGATAGACGTAGGACAGTTTTAAGTCTACAAGCCTGAGAGGCATAGAGCTTTTTGAACCTAAAGGATCAAGTCGTAATCAACATTTGGCTTTTAGCATAGACTTTTTTCCCCTGTTTGGAAGGAATAGCCAAGGAAGAAGTCTTCATTTAAGCGAGGATAAATTTCACTCATTTTCATTATATGGAATAAAACCACAATGTACCCTGAAGACACAGATGGAGATTCTCATACGGTAATGAAATTCTATATAAGGCATTTGAATGTTTGTAGAGGCACAATATGTTAAGGTAGTTTTCAAAAGATTTTAAAATAATCTTGCAGATCTTTAAAGCTATTTTGTGGTTTCAGAACATTTGGCATGATGTACTCTATCATAACTGATGTAATAAAAGAAAACAGAATAAGATGCTTTTAAAAATGCACAGAATATTTGGAATATTTTTCATTATTAAAACTGGTTTATAGTTGCAAAAATCTAGGCTTCTGGGCACAATTTGGATTTTAGTGCCTGTTACAATTTTTCAGTTTTATAGTATTACTGGAAATATTTTTTTCCTTATAATACTTTTATTACTGGTGAACACATTCCTTCCTTCCTTCCCAAATAACTAGAATCTTTCACACTACTGGATTTTCTTTTTCCAAGATACTTAATTCAGCAAGTTTTAATTTATTTTTTTTAAACATCAGACTAGGTGATTATGAAACTTTGGTATTCTTCACCTTGCTAAAAGGGGATTTTGGAACTGTACCAGTCCATACTGGTTGTATGAAGTTCTGTGTCCTGTAGGGGTTATCTTATCTAACTACAACAACCTTTTAAACATTATTATGCTGTTGGCACATTTTAAGTAATAATAATAGTGGTAGCCCTAGATTTAGGGCTAACCAGATTACGTTTTAAGACTTTAAATGATGTAGTAACAACTGTCTCCTTATTAAATTGCAAACTTGCTGGATATGCAAAATGCAAGCAAAAAATCAGCATTAATATATTCATATTTTTCTTGAGCTGTCGTTCTTTTTTCACAAGCTGCAGGCTGTGATTCAACTAAACTTTGCAGATGTTTAACTTTGCGTGTCATGGTTTGTCTCATTGACTTCATGGATTGAAGCAGGAGAGAACCTACTAGTTTCCTAGTAGGAGAAAGGGACTAGAATTGCATAGTTGGCATTTCCTCTAAAGCTCTCCTGTTACTGAGAATTTTGTTGGAGGCTATAAAAAACTCTAGAAAATATTAGGGTGACCCAAATTAGTGTCTAATTCTTCCATATTATGCACAATTTAGCTATGAGATTTGAGTGTAGGTTATAATTTCTTAACACTAGGATACAGGAGAGTTTTGTTTCCTTGACTAATGAAATGAACAGGGCCAATCATGACATTCACAAAGTAGTGGGTGGGTTGAATTTTCTATTGAAAAGGATTAGGGTAATAAGCAATCTCAATATAAAAAGAAAAAAAAAGATTGTGAGATTGAATGGAAGAGGTTTTCAAACTCAAGAGAAACTTTGTAGTTTCCATAGTGGTGCAGAATGGAATCTGAGTTTGGGAAAACCTCTTGTCCTGGTGAATTCAATGAACACTGCTTGGAGTAAAATCCCTAACTCATCCTTTCCAGCAGATGAGATCTAACAAGGTATTTTATGCTTCCTGTGAATTTTAAGAGGTTCTATTGACATTTTATGTCATATATAATAATAAATTAGGATTTTATTTTTGGGTGTTTGGCTAACAGTGCTGTTCCTCCTTTGCCCTCCTCCAATACTCATCTTCTCAGTGCTGTCAGAGCATGCTATGCTCTCATTTTTTGTCAGCTCACTGCCCTTGTATCATTTTAATGTCAGTGATACTGGTTTTGTGTGCTTCATCACCTGTGCTGTAACCCCTCTGCATGTGCAATGCCAGATAAACATATGCTAAAAAACCAAGGCCTCACTAACAGAAGTATTTGTGGTATCCTCCTTTTGCTGTTGTGTCTCCTTTTGGTTTTGTATGGCAGGGTGATGATGTGGTATGGTAAAGAATTGTGAATATTTGTTTCCAGAAGTAGAGGAATGAGCATGTTTTATTAAATTAGAGGCTTATCCAGTATAATTTCCAAAAAATCTAAGATAATTTTCTATTTTATAGATATAGATGTCCAGGAATATGTGTTGACATTATTACTACACATAAAACCATGATAAATATTTCAGTTGCTTGCTCCCTTTTAGTAAACTACTCCGGTTTCTTATTGTTCAGGGATTTAGTTGTGGCAGCTTAAAAGTTTGATGGAATGATGTTATGAAGCTGTCATGTACATCATTGAGGATGAAAGCTTTTTATGACTGAGAAACTAGTCATGAGCAAATTAGTAGGAAGACTTTGCATCTGACAGTTCAACAAGGCTTAGCAATTACCCATGTCATCAAAATGTGTTTTCATTTAAAGACAAAAGGCTTCTGTGGCATCAATGATGAGTGTCTAAACCAAGGTTTTATAAAGTGTCCATTTAAACAAAGTCAACTTCAGTACTGGTGTATTACTAATGATAAGCTTAGTTTTTTGAGCTGCAAATGGGTAAAAATACATCAATCATATGAGAAGAGAGCTTTAACTCTGTGAACAAGGTACTAGGAACCCTTCCAAAAGTTGTTGATGTAAGGAGTGAAAGTAAAGCAGTAAGAGTTAACATATCTTTCAGTAGATACAGGAGATGAAATTCCTGTTTTGTTTAAAGCTTACTATTAAAACTTCTTCCATTGACTGAGCTGCAAATGGATGGATAAGTGAAGTCATCAATGGTAACCTCAAAGGTTTGCTGGGATGCTAGCCACTGCATTATGCCAGGCTGTGCCAGTGGCTGCAGAAAGTGCACTGTTTTAGTCATACAAGCTTGATGGTTCTGTAAGTCTTGGAACAGGCTTGGATTTCAGGTTGCCCAGGGAGGTGGTTGAGTTCCCATCCCTGGAGGCATTCAAGGTGAGGCTTGACAGGGCTCTGGGCAACCTGATCTAGATGGGGATGTCCCTGCCCACTGCAGGGGGGTTGGACTAGATGACCTCCAGAGGTCCCTTCCAACCCAAACCATTCTATGATTCTATGATTTATGTATAGATAATTTCCTAGGGAAAGTACAGAGGACAAGGAAAAATTCATGCTCATAAACTACCTTAAAAGACACTGGTTTTAAGATAAAACAAACTCCTGTAGCTCTTAGTGTTAATGCAGTTATGATAGGTTTTATGTTTTACTTGGGCAAAACCTCCCAGTTATACCATCTAATGTCTTGATTAAAGGCAGGACATTTATCTGCATTTGTGTTGCCTGTTCCACAGTGTACTCTGAGGGCATTGATCAAATCCAGAGTTGTTTGTGCTGGTCTTTCCATCTTCTTTTCAGTTTCCCTCAGCATTCTGCTTCAAGGCACCCATCTCTTAACAGCCCAGTTTCTCAGGGGCTTCACAGACATGGTGATGCTGCTGTTTGGAAGGCTTTTTCAACTTTGAAACTCGTATTTATGGTGGAGTGTTTATTCCTGCCTCCAGTGAGGTCTCATGCTTGCTGTCATGCTGTGCATAATTATTAAATATGAATTTGGGCACTGAAAGTCTGCTTACAGACAGAGATTTTGAGAGGTGACATTAATGGGTGTATTTGATCACACTCTGAATACCTGTGTAGTCTTAATACTTGTGTGTGAATTCTATGACAAACACACACTTTCTTCTATTTGGAGAGTTTGTTATAGAGAAAAGGTTTTAGCAGAATTTTTTTTTATATTCACATTATCTGGGAATTAAATTCTATAATCATTGCTAGATGGTATGTAGATGTACACTGTGAAACATAAAAATGCTTTCTTCTCCATCCCCCATTTTTCCACCTGCTTGCAAAATGCTCTAATTTCTTAATTACTTTTTTTTCCTCCAGACAAGCTTTATAGTTACCCTTCTGGGCCTGCAGGAAAGGCCCACAGCATCTGTACAGCTGGCAGCAGCGTGGTATTTCCAGGCAGGCAGGGTGGGGAGTTAGTCCATGGCTTTGCCTGAGCAGCTGAGAACTTCATCTGAGCCATGCTGCCATGTACAGTAACACTGACCTGTGCCATCGGCAAGGAAAGCACTGAGCAAGTGTTGGGGCCAATATTTATAGAGCACTATGTAGCAGTCCTGGAAAGAGAGACAGAGAGGGAGTGTGAGAGAAATCTTGGCTGAACCGAGGGCAATTTTATTTCAATTTTCTGTTCTTTCAGCAACATTAAATAAATCCCTGCTTGTCAAGTTTAATCTTCTCTTGGTGAATCATAGCAGACCCGCTTCACGTTATGAGCGGGTGGAAGCAACAGATTTAAAGCAAGATATTTGAGGGTAAGTAATTGATTTAGTGTCACTTGTACCTCCAGTGTCCCAGCCAGCTCCCTGCCCTTCGAGGGCACTGCATCAAGAGCTTGGTCCATGTTGTGACTGCAGTGCAGTGCTGCCTGCTGCGTAAGGATGTTCTGCGTGCAGGGATTTTGTATACGGTTACAGAGGACTATCAGGTGGTTTCTTCATTTAGCAACATGCTTGGAAAGGTCAGATAGCACCAGAGAAGAAATACAAGCAGTGTACTTCCACTGCTGAACATAGTGTGGGTCATTTAAAATTCTGTATATTAATAATGTTTAGGTTGTAGATTAAAGCATCCATTTCTTGATGCTATAGGTGGTTGTACTACATGGCAAGCCTGCTGTCCTGCTTTTAGTAGCAGAAAACAAGAAAAGAAGTTTAGCCCAAACTTCTATTTTCTGTTGTATTAGCAATCAGGGTCAAAACTCTATTTTTCTGTGAGAAGCAGAACTGCAGTTAATTGATATTCTTGCAGACCTCATTTTAAAAAATAAAAAGGGGGGAGGGGTGCTGGGATGTGAGTGGGTTATTAGGAGAGAAAAATTCTCCCTCCTTCTTGAATTGTTCAGGGTGATATAGAACACATACCTCTGCAGGATATTGCCTGATAAAGAAGGGAAATGGTCCTTTACAGTAAACTTATAACCAAGGTGAAGGAGAGATTCTCCCTTGCCTACTACCTTCACACAGGCAGCTCCCTACAGCTTTTGAGAAATGAACCTTTTTCCATTACTCACAGCATCTTTTTCAACAGCCTCCTCAACGCATGCAGGCTGCTGAGTTCATTAGTCTTCTTTGTTTGCATATTCTAGGGTGTAATTTTAAAAGCCAGGTTACCTAAAAAGGGGATAATTCTTCTAAAACTCTCTCTTGGCAACAAGATGTGAAATCTGTACAATTCAACACTGGTATTTACTATGGTTAACCTAGGGAAAATTAATGTGTTGCTTAAAGAACACAGCGTTTCCCTGAATGAAATTTATCAGTTGACAGCCTTGGAATTACTTCTTTAAGTTAAGAAAATATAGACTTTGGCACTGGTTGAAGATTTTGGGGGGTGAGTGGGAGGGTGGCAGACACATACTGAATATGTGTTGAAAACAGAAGTGTGTTAAAATAACTTTAAGCTTGAGAGTCAAACTAACAAATAGAAGGAAATACAAGACAGGGCTCACATTAGATCCTGAACTTTACTTGTTAGCACCAATGTTTCGCACGCACGGGCCGTGCGACGTAAGCCACTGTCCACTGAGTCAAGACTTACCAAGGAAAGGATAAGAGCAGTGGTGGTTTCCAGGTAAGAAGAGCTGTCTGTATGAGAAATTGTAGAAAAAGCATGAGTATATGTAAAGATCATGTTGATTGTTATTTCCTATGTGTATCACATACTCCACATTTTGGTTAGAACTCTGCTTATCGGAACCACTAGAAACAGTAAGAAACTACTTTGGGAAATGGAACAGGTGAGACAGAAATGTGCATTATATAGACAATTAACACTAATAAAACTAATCTGCTGGGTAATTCTCTCTTTATGGAGCTGTTCCAGTACATGGGCATTGAAAAAAAATTATAAAGAATCAGCTGCCTTTTAACCAGTGAATTTTAGAGGACAGCACTGTCACATCTCTTTGAGGTTTATAAATAAATGATAAATGCAATCTGAAACCTCCTAGTTTTTTTCCCCTCTTCCTTACCCAAATCTATCTGTGCTTCTGTTTGAAGGTGATGTGGATGTTCTTTTGTCTAGTACCTTGGCCAAAATGCAACTAATAAGAAATGAGATAAAATATACTTATTGAAAAGGGACTTAGAATGGTGTATTTAGACACAGGAGACTGCTAGGCATTAGTGCACATCCTCAGCGTTTCATTTTTGAGTGTACATCCCTAGATGATCACAGCCTTGGCAGTTTTTGCTGTTACTGTATTTTACCATTTCTATGTCTTTTATTACTATAAGCATACAAGTGATTTACCATTGGTGAACCTGTGTGGTCTTTAATGAAGCATAAACTGTTCTTCAATAACTGCCTATTTGTGTATATCATTATCCTGTCTTAAGGTAGCTTACTTCTTAGTAATGAGTAAAAAAAGGGCTCTTATTTATGACCAGAGACCGTAAACTGCAAGTGTGTACAGTGTTGTGGAGTAGCTGATGCAGAATGGTATCCATCTGACCTCACAGTGAGGTTGGTTGTTGGCTTTCCCATATAAGTCAGTAAAACTTTTTCTATTTTGCATTTTAAGGGAAGTTGTGGAGAGTAATGTCAGGATTGGAGATATTGCTGCTTTCACAGCAGGGACTAGCCTCTGAGCTGAATTTGACCTGTTCATGAAGATCTTGGTATAACCATGTATGAGCTCTGTAGGTATTTTTGTTCTTTGTGATGGAGTTTTCTTGACCCTTCCTAAGCCTCACAGAGAGATGCTTTAATGGCATGTTAACCTACTGATCAGTGAACTCTGTGCTAATGGGTCACATTAAAGGCAGAGATTTTCTCTCTGATTGCTGGGATTATCCATGGAAACTCCAATTACCTGCTGGGGCTGGGGTGAGAAAAGTCACACACTGCCTCTTTAGTGCTTGTGTCCATAGGAATTTTAACAGCAATGGCTGTTGCAGGGGTTAATGTTGGGGCTTTTTGACTCTGTTTAACATGCCTGGGGAGGGCTGCCATGTGGTTAGCTGCTAGGATGGATGAACACCCAGGCTGAGTGAGGCTGAAGTTGTCTTTCAGAGGTTTTACAAAACTGATGGCTAGAAAGGCTTCACAGTGAAGGACTGTAGGGATAACTTTTTTTTTATGATGATGACTCCCTCCCCCTAGTAATAATTGGAGCAGGAGCAAAGACATAGAAATGCATTTGTGGGCATGGCTCTTTCTCTTCATGACCATATTGTGTTTGGGGTTGGATGTGGGTTATCTTTGGTTTTTTGAATGTCAAAAGCCAGCCTGCCTCTTTTCTTAGTCATTCTAAAGATAGAAACTCATTGCATAACTTCAGCTTTAGCAGCTGTGTTTCCAGGGGATGGTGTAAACTGGGACATTTGCTTTCCTGTTGTGTTTGATTGCTATTTAACTTGCTCTCATGTTTCATTTGAGGAGTCTCCAACAGAACTACATAGTCAGGTTGGCACAACAGCATCATCCATGCTCTGCATTCATGGGGGAAATGAGATTATGGCGTAGCCAAAATATAGTACATGTGAAAAAATGAAGGGATGAATAGACTCTTAAAAATCCAAATATGCATGTGTACACATAAAGGTAATTTCACAGAAATAGATGCATGCCTTGGTTGAAGGTTGAGAGGTCCTGGAGAATGGGAGAGGTGCCTGAGGACTGGAGGAAGGCCAATGTTATCCCAATCTTCAAAAAGAACAAGAAAGGTAACCCAGGTAACTATAGGCCGGTTATCCTCACCTCCATCCCTGGAAAGGTGATGGAACAGTTTGTACTTGCCACCATCTCCAAGTACATGGAGGAAAGGAGGCTTATCACGAGTAGTCAACATGGATTCCATAAGGGGAAATCATGCGTGACTAATCTGATAGCCTTTTATGATGGCATAACTAGATGGATAGATGAGGGGAAGGCAGTGGATGTGGTTTTTCTTGACTTTAGCAAAGCTTTCG